>CM051260.1:69329667-69467167 GCA_027921565.1 Artemia sinica | reverse complement strand
TATAACATATTCATCGTATTTTTCCCAACTATTTAGATATGCAAGGATTTGTACTAATTACATCGATTTTAAAAATAGATGTAAAGTACGTAGCAATAAGCTAATTGTAAGAGGTTTTTCCGCCAGTAAACTTGCTTGGCAGTTTAAAAAGCTTTGTTTTCAGTATAATCAACTTTTAAATAAGTATAATAAAAGTTTTCAAGATATATTGAATGATATTTTGCGGTACCCTGTCGGAGGAATATGTTTTCTCTTTCCGGTGTATTTTTGGAGTTTAGGGTTGGTTGCAACACATGCAGGTAAAGAATAAAGTATGATATTTGGAATTTAATTCTTAGAATTTGAGTGAAAGTGAAAGGGTTCCGGGGGATGGTTAGTGTTATGCAAATATTTGGAGTTAAATTGGCTGAAGGTTTGGCTTTCAGTGTTAAATGAAGGTTGGTTAAGGAAGCTCGGATTAAATTTTTTTGGGGTATATTTTATATTTTGGGGTATTTTGGATTTTGTTTATAGTTATTTTATAGGTGTCACTACATAGGGGTATGCCATATTTTGTCATGGCGCGCTCATTTTGCCTGGGTAATGAAATTTAAGCGCCGAAACCTATTTAGGCAATGAGTTTTTATCTGATGAGCCCTGATATGTGGTGATCACCTGGGGATTATCAAATTGTTGTAGACTCAAGGTGCTATAGCTTTGTTTTGGGACAATGACTTATACTTATTGGTGTTGATTTGCTCTATTTTGGAATTGATTTTCGGACTATCGGATTGGATATACTGTTTTTTCCTAGGGGACTGGATGGATGAGTAAGTTCTAGACCTTGTTCAAGTGCTCATTTATTTTTTTTTTTTTTTTTTTTTTTTTTTTTTTTTTTTTTTTTTTTTTTTTTTTTTTTTTTTTAGCCAAGTAATTACCGTAATAAATTATAGATTTTTTTCCCTTTCTTAACGAGTCTTTTTCTGTAGCTTAAAGTTTTTAGTGTGCTAGGTATTTTGGGAGCAGGCTGGAAGTCTATTGCTGAGCAAAATCGGTCTATTTATCTTGACGTGTTGAAAGTCGAGTAATTAACACTAATGGGGAATAGACCCCGATTGATTTCTTTCGGATAGATAAAGAAGAGATGAGGAGATTTCAATTAGAAGACCCTGAAATTAGGGTGGCAATAAACGAAATAATAGAAGAAATACACACTTAGGCTTAAAATCTCCTGAGGATACATATAAAAATAATTAAAAGTCTAAGGAGAGTAACAATGAACAGTTGAGCCAGACTGGTTTGACCAGGCCCTGTGAGGGATGTGACTCAAATATGGGTAGCTCAAACATTCCCGGAGTTATCAAAACATTGAAAGGGGATGAATTAAGTAGTAATACTGAAGAGGAGCTTCCTTCTATGAGAGAGAATAAGCCTGGGTACAGGGATAGATGCGTGACCTCTTGGTCTATCCATGGCAAACTGAAAGAGGTAAAAGTAAAGGGCAGTACACACGAGTGTGTTACTGACAGCAGGTCAATTTTAGAGGGAAGTGAAATTGAATCCTGTAAAGGACAAGTTCTGGCGGTGGAATTTGCGAAAATCAGAACTATTGAAGGAGTTACTGGCACCATGAGTAATTGGTTTGGGTCCGAAACGTCCACGGATCCAGACTCGGAGAGGGACGAGCCACTATGGATATGACAAGCTCGCGCGGTGGAGCTTGCGAAGGCTAGGACTATCAAAGGAGTTACTAGCTCGGATAAGACTAGGACTATTAAAGGAGTCACTAGCGGAGTCACAATTGAGATTAAAACACAATACCCATAGGAGAATATCCGTAAAATAAAGGATAAGAATTATAGGAATTATGTAAGAGACTCCTTGTAATGTAGCCATACACTAACTTAAACTAGTAATAATTTGTGATTTTTCTGTCTCCAACAAAGGAGATGAGTTCAGAATGTTCGAAAGGCTCAAAATTTCATAACTCGCATTTTTTTAAATAGAGAACGGGCACAGATTTTTTTTTCTTTCATCGTAGAGTGTATTCGCCTTTGATTTTTCAAGTCTTCCATTGTTACTGGACCTTTGGCACCTTTAAATATTCTTTCGAGAATTCACTTATAATTTGAAAAAAAATTGCGAATAAAGTTTGAAAAGGCCCAAATAAGAAAATAAAATCCAGATTTTCGTAAAGGTCAATTAATATATCTTCCTTTTATTAAAGATGTGCTCAATTGTAAACTTAAAGTAATCAAAGAGCCGAAATATCTGTGCTTAGAAACAGAGGAGCAGGGGTTTGATTTCGGATGCCGCGAAACGACAAAAAAGAAAAACAGTATATTAAAAATATCTGCATGAACTCATAAGGATTCTGGCTGAGAACTTCGCATAAGTTCTACTGCATTAGGAAGACGAAATGGAATATTTACTTTTTATTTAATATTAGAATAGGTTTAGTTCAACCATTGGCCATGATAGAATAGGTTTAGTTCAACCATGAAGTGAGGCAAATACGAGTTTCCATGCGAGAAGAAAAATGGAAAGATATAACAACATATTGGACATCGATGTATAACATTTTTACACTCTTTATATATATAATAGGGTTTCTTTCAGTAGGATTGATATTCAAAAAGTTAAGAAAATTAATGACAAATTATCGAGACCAAAGATCTCAGGGGTTCCATTTAGAAGCAGCATAAGGAGAAATTGAGTCACAATGGATCTTAGTAAATTTGTGTCTCTTTTCGTTTATTTCTTTTAAAACAAAAATTATACTAAAATTTTAAGTGGGGGAGATTGTAAGGAGGCCTTATTTTTGTTTAAATTTGGTAACTAAATTTCGGTAAAATTTGGAATTCCCTTTGCTTCAATAGATCAGAAACAAAGCAACAATTTCAAATTATAGCTTGAATTTGAAAATAGCTTCACTTTGCGTAACTAGTCATAAATCTTGTAGTGACAGTTCTTTGTTCAAGAATCGAACGACTTTTGAACCCGTGATAAATATTTGAAAACCTAATTTAGACCAGTTTTGAGTACAAAACAAAAAGGAACGCAAGGCCTTGAAATACTGAAAAAACAACTTTTTAACAAAAAGTTGTTGATTGGCTGAAACAGCAGGGAAGGTCACTAAACGAATCAAGTAGCAAATGAATAAAACGTACGGGGGAGAGAAAATAGGGGTTATCTTGTGAGGAGAGGGGACTAGAAAGGATCTCTTGGTAAGTAACATTTTTAACTAATTATGGCAAATATCTGCCTTGGTTTAATTTTTTTAAATGTAAAGTTAAAGTAATAATATTAAACCTTTTCGTCACTTTAGACTATACCGAGAAAAATCCCATTTCCGTGTTAAATTAAGTTATCAATTGAATTCTAAATTTCCCTTTGAGGATAAAATTAAGATAAAAAGTAAACTTCTGAGTTAACGTCTATATAATATTAGCACAGGGTTGAAAAATGCAAAAGTGGCTAAAAAGAGGAAACAGAGTCCCTCTTTCGTATAACGTCAGAGAATTCGCTAGGGGAGGAATATTGTATTTTCCTCTAGTTCGAATCTTCTTATATATATATATATATATATATATATATATATATATATATATATATAATATATATAATATATATATATATATATATATATATATATATATATATATATATATATATATATATAATATATATATATATATATATATATATATATATATATATATATATATATATATATATATATATAGTAATATATATATATATATAATATATATATAACATATATATATATATATATATATATATATATTATATATATATATAATATATATATATATATATATAATATATATATATATATAGTATATATATATATATATATATTATATATATATATATATATAATATAATATATATATATATATATAATATATATATATATATATATATATATATATATATATATATATAATATATATATATTGAGAGAGAGATTTTAATAAACGTTACGTAAGTTCCAAAGGTCACTAAGCTGGAAGGAGGAGCAAAAGCTCTTTAATTTATTTTTTAAGGCTAAGGAGTTTACCTTGTGCTTAAACCTTAGGTTATTTACAAGTTCCAGTTTCTAAGACGAAACTGATTTTATTTCTATTTCAATCCTTAGAAAATGTTGTATTTCATCTAAACTCCCCAAGTCTTTCTAACCGAAATATACCCCAAATCACCAAAATATAATAAAATGTCGTGCTTTGACTCTAGCACTAGTTTATGTCTCCTATATAAGTATTAAATTTATTACTTAGCCTGGTCTATTCAGGTGACAGAAATCTTTCAGAAGTTTGCTTCTTATCTCAATTTTATCCTCAAAGGGAAATTTAGAATTCAATTGATAACTCAATTCAACACGGAAATGGCATTTTCTCGGTATAGTCTAAAGTGACGAAAAGGTTTAATATTATTGCTTTAACTGTATAGTTAAAGAAATTGAACCAAGGCAGATACTTGCCATAATTATTTAAAAAGGATGCTTACCAAGAGTTCCTTTCTAGTCCCCTCTCTTCACAAGATAGCCCCTATTTTCTCTCCCCCTTACGTTTTATTCATTTGCTACTTGATTCGTTTAGTGACCTTCTCTGCTATTTCAGCCATTCAACAACTTTTTGTTAAAAAGTTGTTTTTTTTTCAGTATTTCAAGGGCTTGCGTTCTTTTTTGTTTTATACCCAAAACTGGTCTAAATTAGGTCTTCAAACATTTATCACGGGTTCAAAAGTCATTCGATTCTAGAACAAAGAACTGTCAATACAAGACTTCTGACTAATTACGCAAAGTGAAGTTATTTTCAAATTCAAGCTAATTTGAAATTGTCGCTTTGTTTCTGATCTATTGAATCAAAGGGAATTCCAAATTTTACCGAAGTGGAGTTACCAAATTTAAACAAAAATAAGGCCTCCTTACATATCTAACCGTATTATGATTTGTATTAGAGGTAATGATAAATAAGAATAAACCAAATTTATCTCTTCTTCCCAATAAGAACATCTCTGAAATATATCATAGAATCCGATCAGGCTCAAATGGGGTAAATTTTCAGGTGTTTTAGTATCAGTTTTCTAATTCAAGTTGTTCAATTCTTTCATCCCCTCTTTGCACACATTAAAATACAAAAAATAGAACAGTTGAACGTTGCCTATTTGAATGTAATATGCTGACATCTGCACAGTATACCCTGCAGAGTAAGCTTTTAAAGGGCTTTAAACACCCCAAAATCTCACTATCAGCAAAGAGTCTAGCTGAGCATACCTGTAATATACCTAACCTAACCTATGATTAAAGAACATTAATCAGTGCTCAAGAAACTTACACAACCACATATGCCTTAAACAACAAGGAAAATCATTTTTTTTGTCTGAGTAGCACTGATATTCCCTATTTTGATTGATTGACTGGGCTGCACTTGGCATCAGATTAAAAATTGCATCATAATCTCGCTATCAGCAAAGAGTCTAGCTGACCATACCTATACACAGAGCATGGAACTCAATGTATATCCTTTGAAATTTCAACTCCTAGAATCAAAAGATTTTCTGCAAGATATCTATTCACATTCAAAATAAACAAGGAGCAATCACTTGCAGTAGCTCGTTTCAACTCACAGAGTGAGTCTAAAGGAAAAGGGCTGAGTAGTCTTGACTGAAAAGCCCACGTTTGCTGAAACAGAAGAATGTATCAAATTGATTTTTTGGTGTTTATGTTTTCTGGAAATTAGAAGTAGGATAGTGGGTCTATTATATTATAGTATTGCGGGAAAAGTAGAACATGGAAAATGCTAAAGGCTGAGTTTTGGCTGCCCCCCCTCTAGACAAGATGCTGTCTACGCCCATGCCAGAAGCCCTAGTATGATAATAATATTCCATTGAAAAGTTGCCGAAACTACTGCAGTGCTATGGTATTTTTTTTGTCCTTTATTGACTATATTTTAATGTTATCTTGTTTACCTAAGCTTAAGGAAGTAACGAGTCCCAGAACTGGATTTAATGAATATGCTTTTGGATCCCTTTTAACGTTGGAGTAAGATTCCGTACAAGAACATGCATACCCGCCTGGTAAGTAACAGATTCAAAAGCTCTTTTTGCTCCAACTATCAAAGCATGGACAATTTCGTAATACAAAATATACCAATATCTATTTTATCCATTACATCATCAGATTTCTTTGGAATTATTTTTGACAAAAAGAAAATTATATCCGTACGATAGTTGAATCCTCTATTAATATCTCATTCAATATTAAGTAGGGTGCAGTTTTTTTTTAACGATGAAAAAACTTTTTTTGAACAAAAGAAAACAATGTCAACACTCAATGCGCATCATTATGACTGCAAAGCCTTTTTTATAGCCTATTGTCTTCAAGTTAAGTAATTTTAAACAGGTAACACTGTGCGTTGGTGTCACTTTTCTTTGTTAGGTTCATCCAGGTGCTAAGGGGCACAGAAACCAAAAGAAAATGAAAATATATAAGCTATCATTTAAATATTTGACTTATCTTGCTGTCTATTATTCTAGAGTTAGTCCCTTAAGGTGGTGCCTCAAAAATCAATTTGCGAGCCACAGCGCGGCTGTCTGCCTCTAATACAAATGATCCATTAGAGAATTATCCTACAGGACTAGCTCTCATCGAAATATGTCAAGAATATGCGGTTTGAAGGGGAAATTTGACAGGAAAGATAGTGAGATTTCACTTCCTTTTTGTCGGTTAGTTTGTCAATCAAAGTAGATAACACCACCGGGAACTCCCAAAGTGGCTAAATTAATCAAATGATTATTCTGTAGAATAAATTTTTAACGTTCTCCGAGAAGGAATGCTAGAAAATTTTTAGACTCCTCTTTCCTAAGTTCAAAAAGAAAATTCTGCATCGTTTAATCGGAAAAACAAAGTTCAAGCTTCCTGATGATGTAGGTTCCATTAAAACCAAATATCCCTACCTCGGGCACAAAACAGGGGAAGTTAAACGATTTTTCTAGGATTTCCGGGAAAGCAGGGGTTGGCTTTTAGTTTTCTGTCGTTTATTCAGATCTGTTCTCTGACCTCTACAAGCTATGGCAAGAGCTACAAATAAATTCTAAATAATTTGGCCACACAAACTAAAAAGTTTATAATAGACGAGACAAGTGGATTCTTCGAAGGTGTCGCATCACCCTAGCGAGTTAGTTCAAAAATTTAGGTATTAATTGTTGGATTTTTACTCAACTTGAAAGGCAAGAACATTGACCGTTTATTTATATATATTTTTTATTTTAGTCCCCGGAAGTGCAGTTTTAATTCGAGCCGTTCATCCCACTCATGGAGAAGAAAGAATGGTTATAAACAGGGCTAGTAAGCGAAAGGCTGCTTTGACAAGACCTTTCAAATCTCATGAACTTTGTAGTGGTCCATCTAAGCTGTGCATAGCTTTTGGTATTGATAAGCTACAGTTTAACGAGCAGAACCTTATTGGAACAATTTTCTTTGGATAGAACAAGGTGAAAATATTCCACCGGATCAGATTGTTACCTCTACTCGGATCGGAATATCCGGTGCCGGTAGGGAATCTGCTTCGAAATTATTAAGGTTTTACGTATTGAGCAACCCCAGTGTGAGTGTCCGTGACAAAGCAGCTGAATTAGCCAAGGCAAAATAAATTCAAGACTCTTTGGTATTTTTTATAAGGACATACCCTGGAGTCAGGGGGAGATGTACTGACCGCCCCGCCAGTAAGTCCTGAAATGGAAATATTACTATATGACTCATTATTAAGCTGAAAAATAGGCGTTCATAGGATTTATTTTGTTTAAGAAGTAAGTCTTAACTTTTCCTCCGTTTCAAATAAATTCGTATCAGAAAGTTTATGATTTCATACTCAGAATTGTTTCAAAATAAATACAGGGCTTTTTTAAAGACCAATTCAGAGTTTCGTCACTTTTCTCCTATTCGTAAGATATAGCCGTCCAATCAACAGCCAACGAGAGGGAGCACTTATGAAAAAAGGAGAAAAGAAACAAACTACAACAGCTAAATTAACAGAGAAAACGCAAAAAGGATTCCAAAAGTAGGAAGAGAAAAAAAGATGTAAGTAAATCACTGAATGAGCTACAGGCGCAAGCAGTAAGAAGTAGTCGCGAGTACTCACAGATACGGTCCCAGGTAGTCGCAATCGCAGTAATATAGTGGCTGTATAATTAGTGGCTGTAGTAGTAGAAGTGGTAATAGTAGTTGTAACAGTAGAAGTAGTAGTAGCCCTTACTGGTTCAAATTAATACCCTTAGCCATTTCAGAGGTATTGCAGATACGCCCATTTGACAACCTGGGTGCGCATAATTTCTTTTGATTTAGTTTAACATCCTCGTCACCATGCCCTAAAAGTTTTTACTTAATACGCTTAGTCATCCCTTATATATAGCAGATATGCTTTTAGACAACTTTGGTTGCACATTGTGTCTTTTGATTTAATTCAATATCCCAAAAAGTTGCCTTTGAAGTTCTAACTAATACCCTTAGCTATTCCTGGGATAATGCACAGAAGCCCTTTCGACATTCTAGATGCACATGGTACCTTTTGATTTAGTTTTACATTCCCCTCGATTTTCCCTGAAACCTTGAACTTCAGACCTTATTCTGTTCCTGAGGTATTGCATCTGTCGCATTTTGACAATCTGGATGCACTTTAACACTTGATATTTAGTTCAACAGTAGTAGTAGTAATACTAATTGTAACGGTCGCAAGCAGTTACAATTGCGTTCGCGAGTAGTCGCAGCTACAAGTAGTAACAAATAGTTCTAGTCGCAAGTAGTCACAGTTGCAGTCCCAGGTGATTTCAGTCGCAGTCATAATTAGATGCAATAGCAGTAGCAATTGAAGCATAAGTAGTAGTCATAGTAGCAATACTACTACTACTAGGCCTACTACTACTGCTAACAACTCACCGCAGCACCAAGCCGCCTGAGGCCAACACAGCTACGCACGCTCCTCCTCCACCCCAATCTATTCAAAGCCTCCCTTTTTACACCCGCCCATGAAGTTCCCATTTCCTTTAAATCTTTCTTTATGACATCCTCCCACCCCAGATGAGGACGACCTGCTTTCGTTTAGCCGTAGAAGGTTGGCTGAAAAGAACAATCTACGGCAATCTGTCATCCTTCATCCGCACAACGTGCCCAAGCCACCTCAACCTTTCTTTCATTATAGCCCTAGAGTAGCAATAGAATTAGTAGAAGTAGTAGTAGAGACGTCCTTCTGACAACCTGCATACACATAGTGTGTTTTGGTTTAGTTCTACGTCCACCTCAAGGTTCCCTAAAAGATTCGTTGATGCCCTTAGCCATTGCAGAGATATTGCGGATACGTCCATTTGACAACCTGGGTATGCATAGCTTTTTTCGATTTAGTTTAACATCCCCGTCACCATGCCCTAAAATACCCTTAGCCGTCTTTGAGATATTGCAGGTACACTTTTTTGACAACCATGGATGCACATAGTGTCTTTTGATTTAGTTCAATATCCCCAAAATCTTGCCCTGAAAGTTCCAACGTAGTACCCTTAGTTGTTCCTGGGATATTGTGTAGACGCCCTTTTGGCGACCTGGACACACATAGCACCGGTTTCATTTAGTTTTACGCCCCCTCAACTTTTCCTGAGAGTTTCAGATTAATACCTTATTTTGTTCCTAAGATGTTTTATCTATGCCACTTTGACATCCTAGATGCATATAAACTTTTTTGATTTCTTTCAGTACTAGTAATAGTATTAGAGCAGTAGTTGCATTAGAAGTACTAGTAGTGGCAGTAGAAGTAGTAGAAAGTTTCACCCTAAGACCATTAGCCTTTTTCGAGATCCAGGATCAAACATACCCCCAAGGGCACACGCAGAAATTTTTAGGGGAAGACGCCAGAATAGCTTTGGCGGGTGGGTGCACGAGAATATAATTTAAGACATGTTTTATTAGGACAAACTTTATTTTATATATGTTTAGAAAAATAAATACATTCTTAGACCACACTGGCTATACATGACAAATGAAACTCAGAGAGGAAAGAAAATAACAAAATGAAAAATAAAATCAAAAAAGGTGAAAAAACGAGGATTTGTCAGCCAGTGGAAAACCATGGAGAAGAAGAAATAAGCAAATATTTCGACAAGGATTTCCGCCAAGTCGTCCTCAGTGCCAAACAAAAAAGAAAAAGAAAAAAAACGAAAATCTAACATTTCGAAATTTACCTGACAAAGACAGAACAGACACTAAATAGAAACCAGGCAGGAATCAATGAAAAAGAATTTACCAAGATGATTTTCGTTTTTTTTTTCTTTTTCTTTTTTGTTTGGCACTGAGGACGACTTGGCGGAAGTCCTTGTCGAAATATTTGCTTATTTCTTCTTCTCCATGGTTTTCCACTGGCTGACAAAATCCTCGTTTTTTCACCTTTTTTGATTTTATTTTTCATTTTGGTATTTTCTTTCCTCTCTGAGTTTCATTTGTTTAGAAAAATTTCTCAAATAAATAGAGCAACTAACTTTGCATGCAAAATGAAACAAAACATAGCAAATTTCAAACGGCAAGGATTCCTGGAAAAGGGATCAATCCATTAATCCAGTATTATATTTAAATATTATGCATTTAATCTTAATCCATTATGTCCAAAATCTAGACTGAAAGAAACTCCGACTCAAACCGAAATTACAGAAAGATTTATGGCTTCCCAAGACTATAACAGATGTAGATTTGTCTTTATGCAATTTTTAAGCCTTATAATTGCGTGAGGAAATTAAACAAACAGGACACGTCCGTGGGGGGAACGCAAAGGGTATTTGGCAAACTTATAATACGCTTGCTGTATCCTAAATAAATCAGAATTAGTTAATGTATCACAAACATGTGACAAAAACAAAAGCACAAAATCTACCATATCATGACCATAAACCAATCTTGAAAGGAGAGCTCTACTACCATAAATTCCTGCTAGGAGAGCTCTATTTAAATGAAATTTCCAACTAATAAATGAACCATAAGCTAGGCGTAAAGATATAAACATTGTAAATATTCTATGTTATGCTCACATATTATTACATAAAATCCCGTTAAACAGGGCAAAAAGTAATTCAGTCCTTTGAACATTCCAAACTCCATATTTATCATTTTGAATCCATAAAAATGGCAATTTCGTCTGATATTTGGAGACATTGTAACAGAGGAACCATTAAATTTCTATTTGTATGAAGAATGGGCAGGATTACATCCCATATATTCCTTTGAAATTTAACATGGTTTTATTTGTGTTTAATTTGGCAAAGGTCGGCTGGGGGTGGCTAAGGCGATGTAGACAAATATGTTCCGTGTCCAATACATTCTGCAGATTCTTGCTGATGTATTAAATTCGTGGAAATTTGATGGAAATGAGTATTTTTAAAAAACTGTTTTCTTCATTTATTTATGCGTGCACACTTTCAACGACAAAAAATAGCGTATTTGGCATTGCGGTCACTAAATTTTTGTCAGGTCACAAACAATGTCTTACTAGATCATAAGACTGGTACTTACGTTAGCAAACAAATGTTCACTTTATATACTAAAAAGACTATTTACATGGAGATTATTTCCACAGAAACAGGAGTGATTTCCTCTAAGATTACTCCGAAGGATCCACCCAAGATACTAAAAATGGTACAAAAGGGTCAAAGGGTACAAAATGGTAAAAGGGTCAAATATGGATGCATCTACACTACTGCTAAAAACTGACACATTAATTCTTCTTTTTCGAATCCAAATAAATTGTGGGCCAGCTTAAGATGTTTGACCTAGAGCCCACACACGAGTAAAGCATGTCATAGGAGGAAAACTAAAACAAGCTCCACCTGTAGCTTCAGTTTAGGGGAAAAAAGATAAAAAGTTTCTTTTAATTTTGTTTAAGGTATAGTGAAATTACAACCAAAGAAAATGTTTGAGTATTAAAAAAAACTTCTTGAATAAAAAAGTATAAAGTAGTTTTAAACTCAAGGAATATATAAAAAAAAAGTTTTTCAAGCACACTCCTATAGAGACAAAAAAGACAAATCAACGATCTCATTTTGATTTCAATACGAAATTAAATTAAATGTGGGATTAAAAAGGTTTTGAATCCAGTGTTAGATGTCGTTCTGTTGGCGCAAATACAGCGGAAGCATCAAAGGGTAAGTTAAAGCCTACAGTGCAGTCAATGTAAGGTTTAGCCTCAAACAAATTGCAATAGTTTTGATTTTGGTACCGAATCGAAAAAAAAGTTTCTACAACATACAAAAAAATCGGCCAAAATCGGACGAGGCGAAATTAACAGTTTTTGTCTTTTCTTCTAAAATGATCAATTTTTAAAAAACAACTTAATTTTCACGTATAGAAAGTCGGTAATAGGTAATTCTGGTACGTAGATCACGAATATGCACTTGTTTTTTGTTTTGAACGCTCATATTCAAATCCCCCTCCCCTCTCACCCATAAATCAAGCATCGATATAGCTCTGAGAAAGACACTGCGCGAAGTTGAATTCATACACGAAAAAATTGGACTCCTAACGCAGAAAAGAAGTCGTGTCCATGTTAATTTACCAAACCATCCCCCACCCTCCACCCTAAACAGGACCAGCCCGAATTCTTAGAAGCCATTAAGCAACTTCTCACAACTAGCTAAATCATTGATTTTAATTTGAACAAAAAATCACAGATAATTTGAAATTGCAAAGGGACTGGAGATTCGTCAGATTTATTTAATTAATCACATGTATTCTACATCTTCTATTTGGACCTGAGCATTAGAGCAGCTAGTTCCTCTGCAATATTTGCAAGCAATGTCGCGTTTCATGCCATTTCAATTCCAGCTGTACCGATCACTATCACAGGATCCCTTTACAACCACAGTTCATGACGGTAAGAATTTTCACTGGTGCCGCTGGAAGATCCATGAGGATAGGGTACAGTATGCCGTTCTTCAGTCTCCATTCCCAATTCTCAGGATTAAGGGCAGGACTCTGAAGCCCAATCCAATCTTGTACTTGAATATATGTGTGGAAACCGTGAACTTTCACTGCTGCTTAAGTAGGAGGTAGATCTTGGAGATTGACGACAGTTGTAAACGTTGCTACTTTCTTCTGAAAGACTCGGTGCCGGTAATTGTCAAGATTGTCAGTAGACTTTCTGCTGAAAGACTCAGTGCCGGTAATTGTCAAGATTATCAGTAGATTTTCCACTTACAATATAGAAAGAGCAGACTCTCCCGTTGCTTTAACCTCTTCTTTCGAAGCATCAATTCTGGAAAACGTTGAAGCATTTTCCCTAAACTGTTTGTTGTTTCTCAGTCGTTTAAGTGCAATCCCTTTGCTAAGTCCATGTAGACGGGAAGTTGTGTCTCAGCCAAGAATTGCGTGAGGAAAAGGAAGCAATTTGCAGGTTTCAGTCCCAATCTTCTTAACAATGGCTTCGATGTCCCAAGTTGCACCTGAAGTTGTTGGCTTAGGCTCAATGTACATGTAGACCTTGTGGTGCTCCTGATTACAATGATAAAGTAACAACACCAACAAGTCGGTATCGTCACCGATAACTACAGTGTACAAAGACTTCGAACGTTCAACCGCTGTAAGCACAATAAGCAAAAAATGACATCTCAACATAGCTTAACATAAACTTTAGAACCACATCCATTTGAAGAATTGGTGGCAATAAGCTACCTTGATGTAAAAGATTACCACACCTAAGACTTTTTGGCAGTACGTTGCTGCTATACCCGCTGCATACCACGGATAGAATTCCAGGTGTGGTATCAATTCAAGTCATTATTTTTCACTAATTAGATAAGTCCAGGCAGCACTAAAACACAAAATTGAGCAATTCTTACGAATAAAAAAAGGAATACTGCAATATACTCAGAATTCTCATAAATGTGGAGGATTTACTTCTGTATAATATATAATGTTTCTATCAGTTCCAAAGCTAGATTTTAATGACTCCAATTAATCCTGAAAGAAAGTCGGAACAGTTTAAGAACTATGTATTTGAAAATCACATAAAGATTACACCAGAAAACTCTTTCTCAAAGTAGCAATTTAATTTGGAATAACTATCAGTAATTATATATATTATTTTTAATTCACTCAAAAATGGCGATTTAGAACAGTAATTTGTGATTTGGAATACGAGTTGGGTTTTCCTTCAATCAATCAATCAATCAATTTATTAATACTAAAAATACTATTATACTTAATACCTTCATACTATTATACTTAATACCTATTAATACTTAATACCTTCCTTGATATATTTTGGCGAATCCCTTTTTTAAGCCTAGAAAGTGTCTAATGCGATAAATTACAAATCACTTTGTGCAGTAGAGCAACCTCAAGCTAAAAAAAATAAGATTAAAATCTCGATTCAGGCGCGTTGGGATAGTAAAAATTCAACAGAGCAATCAGAAAAATACTTCTGGTCAAAATACATTTGGCGGTTTTTAAAATTTCAGTTCGGGCCAATTCATACCATAGTCAGAGTCGCCACCACGATCAGTCCCTACAGTGCTAAAATCACTGAAACTAGCGTGCTACACAACGATTTTTCGGTGGTACAGTAAAAAAACATGTTGTACTGTCGCGGCTTCCGCCGCGACACGTGCATGATTCGTGTGAGGGGACTTGGATTGATTTTTTATCAGTTTTCTCATCTTTTTATGTTTGGTTATTTCAAACTTAGCACCAACATTTCGAAAAGAACATGGCAAAAAGGTGTTCTTGGTTACATCAACTTTGCGCCAATATTTCGAAACAAATACAGTAAAGGGCACTCTGAGCTTTTTGTAAATTCCTCTGTCTTTTTTTCAAAATCTTCATCATTTTGTCCAGGAAAAAAAAGAAGAAATAATTATAGCACGAAAGTCTACAAATTGTAGCCAGGGCCGGATTGACTGGATGCTTGTTTTGTGTCCAAGGCTATTGCCCCAATGAAGCAGCAGGTTGATTTGCATCATCCTCAACTTCCAGCTTTTTCATGTAGATTTCAGCATAGTTGTTTGTATCTCGCAATATTTTTTCCAAAAGATCCATTATAATGAGAAAGATCCCGTAGTGTAAAGGATGTGCAAGGCGTTCTCGGGGTCTAAAAAGTACCTTTGACCATGTGAAGGAGGTTCGAACTCCCATTCAGCGGTCTGTGATGGATGTGGCGGTAGATTAATGTTGTGATTAGCTACGTTGAGGCTGAACACTTTACGACTACTGATGGTTCGACCATCGATAAATTTTAAGTTTTGCATTTGTTTGTGGAGCTCTTTAGAGAACAAGCGACGTTTTATAACAAGCCAAACCAATTCATTTGAAAATTATGCAAGTGATAATGCAATTCAACCACCTTTGCTGGCTACTTTTTCTGTAAGAACACCACAGTAAACACATACGACGTTGAAGGATCCCAATGACTTGAACTTAACACCTACGTTGTTCGCGGCATCTTTATATGTTTGTACTGGGTTTTGCGCCACAATTTGTTGGCGTCGAGGATTGTGAGGGCGTTATCATTCTAACGTAATATTTCTTTCTTCATCACTTTCATTTAGGACTGGTTCTGATTCTCGCTTTCACTGATCTTTTAACAGCACAATTCTTTGTTCTTCACTTCCATTTTTGAGACGTTCTGATTCTCCCTGTCGCTTAATTTCTAAACCACATATTTCTTTGCTCTTTACTTCCATTTTTCGATTCATTCTGATCGTCGTTGTTGCATGTCTTGTAACCGTATTCTGTCTTTTCTTTTTTTCTGTTTTCCACTTCTGTTTTTGTCTTGTTGTAACTCTCGCTTCCGCTTGTCTTTTAACCTGATATTTCTTTGTTTCTCAATTTTGTTTATCATTACTTTAGACATTTTTTCAGTAACCACATATTTTTTGTTCTTCACTTTTGTTTTGACTTTTTTAATTTTTGCTGCCATCTTTTAATCGTATCTTTGTTTTTCCCTTTCGTTTTTGACTCATTGCAATTGTCGTTTTTGCAAGTATTCTAATCGCACGTTTTTTCCCCGTTTCCGTTTATCATTACTTCAAATATGTTTTCGATGCCTTAGCTGCTTGGATTGGTCTTGTCACATATGATGGTCTGGGTTGTTCATTTTACCCATTGCGAGTTTACATTTTCTCAGGTCGTCCTCTTGATTTTGTATCATTTGATGGTCCAGTTTGTTCGTTTTGACCAAGTGTTAATATGCATTTTTGCCTCTAGGTATTATGAAACTTTTGAAAATGCCTTTTGTAAATATACTCATTATACATGATTTTTTATACTCAGCCATGTTTCTTGTGTATTTTTACATGCGTCGAAAGTAATAAAAACGATAGAATCACTCCTGAGGCGGAAATGACGTATTTGTGCTTTTGAAATTTGATCATAAGTAAGATGTTACTCTTACGAATTTTTCCAAAATGACGGCTCTGAACGTGTTTTCTCAGACTTGAAACCTGTTTATATCGTTTTTCAGGCCTGAAAATGTCAAGATGCTGATCCCCTCCCCCCCCCAAAAAAAAACAAAAAAAAAATATAGAGCTGTTTTCGAGAAAAAATTTAAATATACATACATGCATGAATAAATAAATAAATAACAATTATTTTTCATTTACAAAATACAAAACATTTGTTGAATATAAATTTAGATCACCAAACATGAATAAATGAGTTTCTTCTTCTTCTTCTTCTATTTCACAGCAGGCGGGCTATTCAGTTGGTACTATTTAGCCCTCTTCTTTTTGCTTCACTCTGTGGGCTACAGAGCTAGTGTCTTGGTTGTCTCTTATTTATTAGATATTCTCAGATATCTTTCAGTAGATCTTTTGACTCAAGGAGTTCAAATATAAGATGATAGATATCGATTTCTATGCTCTGTGTGCAGGTATAGTTGGCTAGGCTCTTGGCTGATAGTGAGATTTTGTGGTGTTTGAAGTATTTTAACAGTTTACAAAGCAAGGTATGTTGTGCAGACGTCAGCATATTACATTCAAATAGGCAATGGTCAATTGTTTCATTATTCATATTACAATGCCTGCAAAGAGGGGACAGGGGAATTGAACCACTTGAATTAGACAGCTTATATGAGAATGCAAGGATATTTAGTCCATTTGTTCCAGAACGAATTCTATGATAAATTTTAGAAAGATACTTATTGGGAAAGGGGGAAAGGATAGGATTAATCTTATTAAAATTAATATCTGATAGCCTCCATCGGTAAATATCTCTAATTGGGATTGGTCTCCCACTTGGCTGGTCAATATTTATAGCATTTTTTGCTATTTCATCAACCTGATGATTACCACTTATGCCAGAGTGGCTAGGAATGTACTGAAAATAAGTTTTTATGCCACTTGAAGCAAGATTATCAATAATGCTGAGACAATGATAAGTGTCAATGTCCAACTTATATTGAGGAGCTGAGGCCAGCAACTCAAGGCTTGATAAAGAGTCGGAATAGATGATAATATTATTCGAATTTGCAATCAAAGGTTGGTTTTGCTTAAGGTGTTCTAATGCCATGATTATGGCATTTAACTCAGCAGACATTATAGATAAATTATTAAATAATCTCTCGCCCATTGTAATTTTCAGATGAGGAAGGAAAACACCACTTGCAACCTTCTCATTCATTTTTGACCCATCAACAAATATTTGGAAGTGATTTTTATAGGTAATTGTATTAAGTTCTGCAAATTTTTTCTGGACAAAAGCAATGGGGGTTAAATCTTTATTCCATTTTGAAAATTCAGTATTTATTATGGGAAATGACCAATTCCATGGAGGGGATTGGGGGAAAGTAGGTGCAATGGACTTTGCTGGTACAGGGAACTTCTTTCGAATATTGGCATACTCATCTGCAATACCTCTATACATGGCTGGATTTCTTAACCAATTATGTAATGTGTGTGAGCTATTTGATTCAATTTTTGTAAGATGTTTTGTCAAGAGAAAGCTACGTCTCTCCCTTATTGGTGTTAATCCACTCTCCATAAGCAGAAACTTGGTGCTTGTGGGTTTCCTAAGACCAAATATGAGACGTATGATATCATTTGTGTTGTTTCAATTTTTTGCATCTGGGTCTTTGCACATGCACCATAGACGATGAGCCCATAGTCAATATGGGGTCTTATATGTGATTTATAAAACTGGAGTAAGATATTCTCCGTACAACCCCGGGGTGTGGAAAGAAGTCTTTTTAGTATATTTGCTTTTCTATAGCATTTTTTTATTGTGTTTGAAATGTGGAGGTGGAAATTAAGTTTTTGGTCAAGCATGAGACCTAAGTAATTAATATGATTATCTTCTGGAATAGTTGTTTTATTTAGAGTTAGTTTTGCATTAACATGGTTTCGCTTCCGGTGAAATTCGATTATTTTTGACTTGGTGGGTGCAATGGGTAAATCTGAATGTTGAGAGAATTTTTCAAACTGGAAAAGTGACTTTTGCAGATTTGACTGTGCTATCTGAAAGGTGTTGCCAGATGACCATAGCACCAGATCATCAGCATATTGTAGATTCGTGTGGGGTAGGTTCATGTCCCAGAGATATAGGGCAAATAGGAGGCAACTGAGGACTGCTCCCTGAGGTAGGCCTTTGGTTATTGTCTTTTGGGGTGAAGAGGCTGAACCAACACAAACTATGAAACTTCGCACTTCTATGAAGGATTTAATAAAGGATACTAGCTTAGGGGGTACTCCAAGGTTTGCAAGTTTATTTAAAAGGATTTGGTGGTTCACATTGTCATATGCCCCTTCAAAATCTAGGAAAGCTGCCACTAGGACATTATTTTTTGAGAAAGATTCATTTATTGCATTTGTTAGCAAAATGAAAGCATCTGTTGAGGAGTGGTGTTTCCTGAATCCAGTTTGAGTGTGTGGGATCATATTATTTTTTTCAACAAACCAGAGGAGTTCATTCTGTGATAGATCATTTTCTCCATTATTTTCCCCATCACAGGTGTAATCATTATGGGCCTATAAGACTCAGGGTTATCTTTTGGTTTATTTTTCTTTAGGATTGGTAGGAGGGACGAACATTTCCATATATTGGGGAACCTAGAAGATGCCCAAGCGTGATTATAACAGTTTAGCAGTTCTTGTTTGTATGAAGGTGTGAGATTCTTTATCCATGTAGGGTGTATATTGTCATAGCTGCTGCTAGTTTTGGTCC
Source organism: Artemia sinica (assembly GCA_027921565.1). Classification (NCBI taxonomy): domain Eukaryota; kingdom Metazoa; phylum Arthropoda; class Branchiopoda; order Anostraca; family Artemiidae; genus Artemia; species Artemia sinica. The sequence continues at coordinate 69,447,981 of CM051260.1, read as the reverse complement.
TAATATGATGTATTGCATTATTCAATTCCTGGATTGAAAATGGATTGGTTATGTACTCGGATCCTGGGCGTGGTTGGTAACTTGGGTTCATAGGAATTGTGGACAGTTTGCTTTGATTATTTGATGTTAGCTTATTAACAAAAAGAGTTGCAAATAGGTTAGCTTTTCCATTATCATTGTCATAATGGGTATTATTATGTATAAGCTCATACAGGAGTGGGTTGCGGGAAGTCTTTTTCCCACAGATGTGGCTTATGACTTTATGTATAATTGGCTAATGCGTTTCTCTGGAGAGATTATTTGCAAAATTATTCCAGTATTTATATTTAGCATCTATTATAGTCCTTTTTAGATTAGATTCTGCTTGTAATTTTTTTAAATATGTAGTAGGTGATGTTTTTTTTTATGAATTCTGTCCTAGCTGCCTTTTTTATCCTCCATTTATTTAGGCACTCATTTGTCCACCATGCTTTAGGAATTTGTTTAGGGAATGTTTTCTTAGGTGTTGTCTTGGGGATAGCATGATTAGCTGTATTTATTAGTAAAGATGTCAAGGCTTCAGCATGTGTGTCAACTGTTGTGTTAGAGATGCATGAACTTTGGGTGAAACTTGTAATTTCATCATTTAGCTTATTTTGGAACATAGACCAATTTGCTTTAGTTTTGATATATTTGGAGGTGTGAGATAAAGTTTCAGCAGGTTCATTTAGGGAGCAAACTATAGCAAAGTGGTCAGTACATAGACTATCAATTTTATTTATGTAAATTTTGTTCAAAAAATTTAATGACACAATTTGTAGGTCAATTGTGGAGAATCTGCCACTTTTGGGGTTGAAATATGTGTTCAGGTTTGGAGGGGTAGCAACAGCTAATTCATTATTATTTGAAGTCATATGCTCAATGAATTTACCAGCTTTATTTGCTGGTTTATTCCCCCACAAAAGGCTGTGGGCATTGAAATCACCACAAATAATGATATTTTTTAACATATTAGAATTATTTATATAATTAAAGAAATCCTTGGCATCTGTAGTTTGGCCATTAGGGTTATAAAAGCTTATTATGTAGGTTTTTAAATTATTCAGCCAAACACTGATACCAATTACATCAACATCATTTGCAAAATCTGGAAAATTGATGCCACAAAATTTTATATTATTATTAACTAATAAAGCTACCCCACCTTCTTTTCTCTCTGAAGATCTATCCTTTCTCAGGATAGTATATCCCGGAGACTTAATTTGTTGATTTTGGGTTAAATGAGTTTCCTGGAGGCAAGCAATATTAATGGAATTATTATTCATAAATGATATTAGTTCATTTAGCTTATTTTCTGTGAGTGATCTTACATTCCATTGGAGTATTGATATATGTTGTGTTGTTGATTTATTCTTCATATGACTGTGTATCAATGTTCAGCTTTGTTAAAAGTAAAGCAAGATCTTTTTTTGCTTGAATGAGCATATCATCTGGGATGTAGATTTTTGCCAATTCTGCAATAATTTTTGTTTTCTGTAGTTGATGTATGTTCATGGCCTGAACTGCATTACAGTTTAGAATGAATAAGCATATATTTGGGGATTGCATTTTTGGTTGTGCATCCTGTTTTTTGGTTAAGTGATTGATTCCTGGTAGTGTTTCTGGTTTGTTTCTTCTTGGGAGGGGGGCCAGGCTGACCTCATCTCACCGGACAAGGAGGCTTGTTGGCTTGGTGATTCCTTCTGATAGGGATTTGAGCTAGGGTGCTTAGAAGATGGTGTTTTATATGGGGTGCTTGATCCATTGGGGGCATTTGACTTGGGGGTTTTGGTTGGTTTCATTACAGGCTTTATTTGGTATTGTTGGGCAGCATTTGCTTCCATTGCTGCAAAGGGGTATGGGATGGCCTTCTCTGTTGATATTTGGAGTGTTATAGCTCTTTTCTTGTATGCAGGGCATATTGATTTATTTGTAGATTCATGTGGGCCTTTGCAATTGATGCATGTAGGCTGAGTGTTGTTGCAAGTTGTCAGCTCTTTAGGATGTAAAGATTTACAATTACTACACTCTTGGACAATTTCATTGCATTTGTTTGTCGTGTGTCCCAGTTTAAAACACCTCTGACACTGGATAGGCTTAGGTTTGTATTCCTTGTGTGGTTTAATTTGCCCAAATAGGAATAATTTTTCTGGGGTATCAATTTTATCCTTCAGTGTGAATAAGAAGGATCTACTAGTTTTTAGGCCATTAGAGTTAGGTTTTCCAAGTTGGGTAACATCCTCAACTGGGATTGTGTTTCCAGCCCTATCTGAGAGGCCTTCTTTTAACTCCTGAGTAGATATCTCTGGGGGAACATTATAAACTACTATTTTTGTTGGTGATTGTTTTGGGTTCCAATTAGATGCAATAATTGGGTATTCAGAAGGGATTTTAGGTTAATTATTGTATCTGCTGATTTCTGATCTTCTACAGCTATTAGCAGAGATCCATCACGGTTAATGTTAAGAGAGAACATTGATTTTAGCAATTTAAAAATTGCAACTCTTATTGCAGTGATCATTTTTATTTCAAAGGGGGTAGTGGGAGTAATTTTAAGGTATATTCCTAAGTTTTTGGAGGGAGGATCTTGGGCAGGGAGAGGGGAAATGCTTTTAATTGGGGAGATTTTTTTTCCTTTTTTTAGAGCTTCTAGAGAGGACCTCTTGAAACCCATGATCATCATTAATGGTTACATTAGCCCCTACACTTATCATTGTCCTATTCTCCGAATTGGAGCTATCATTAGAACTTTGAGATAGTGTGCTTGACCAGCCAGGATGGGTATCTTTCACTATGACACTTTCACTGGAACTTGATTTGGGATCTGGGGGGACTTTTTTTTTGGAGGACTTCTAAACATTGCCTATTGGAAAAAGCTTTAAACACAAAAATAAAACTAAGACAAGAAGGGAAAATACAATGATATCAAACCGTCTGCACTATACTATGGGGAGGATAAACACCACAGTATAGCCCTGAGGATGAGTTGAGCAGGATTGGTTTGGTACAACTGCTGATTAGAAGCGATAATAATTCACAAGAAAATATATTTTGATTTTCTTATAAGGTTGCTGTTGTGCTGGCAGTAAAATGATATTTCGATGAGTTTAGATATTTCTAAGTTTTTTTCTGTAAATTCTTCTAAAACTGTCTGAAAATATAATTTCCTTGCGTCTTTACTTTCAATCGGCATAACTGCTGAACTATTTAAACTATTCCTGATTAATTGTTGCTATCGGACAGTTTCTATTAGTTTTAGCCTGGAAACACGATCTTTCTCCAGGAGAAACGCTCACAGGAATTATTAAGAATATTGAACAGTTTCGAAAAAATAGTGTTTGTTGTGATGGCAGCTTGGAGCCCTTTCAAACGTGGGGCCCGATTGGACCTGATCGCCCTTTATCCGGCCCAGATTGCAGCACGAAAGTGCTACTATTTGGTCATTCACTTTAGTACGTGAAACAGTGCTACACATGATGAAATAGTGCTAAAATAGCACTTTCATGACACAGCTGGCAACTCTGACTATTGTTTACAATAAAATTTGTAATTTCCGCAGAAACTTTAAAAATCCTCCTTAGCACGCGGCACAAAATAAACACTGGTTGTCAAAATGGTAAAAGCTTCATCAGATAATGGTGTTGAAATCTCAACCGAAGAAGAATCATACGAGGACAAACTGAAATATGTTAGCGTAATCTCGAAACCAATGGCCTCTAAAAAGCTGACTAAGAAAATTTACAAACTGATTAAAAAAGGTAGGTTATAGGCTACATCAACCTTGAGACGTTATTGTAGCTAGCCTATTGTTAAGACAGCCAAAAAAATAGAGGATAAAATTCTAGACTAGCTACTTTTTGCTATCTTGAAGGGGTTAGATTAGGAAAGCAAAACTTTCAGGGATGGATCTACAGACTAAAGTAGGCTGTGTCCTGGGAAGGTATTTTGAAGTACCAACCTCCACTCCCTCTAGAGGGCACTGACCTTTAAGAACCTTTAAATTTCTTTGTGCTATAAAAGTGATAACTTGCTAAACAGATCCTCTTCTTAAATGAAGTAGACCTACAAGAAAAGTGTTTTCAGCTTCACAACTTTGCTCAGTCCCAATTTATGAGGTTTCTAGTAACTCCAATTTGGCTTCATTTCCTAAATTTAGATAGAAAAAAAGCTGGTAGCCTAAATTTTTACCAACTCATATTAGCCTATTGACTTACAAATAAAGTAAACATACCACTCAATGCCTTTTTTTATGCTCTTTCCAAATATAATAGCCTAATCATTTTTGTTGGAAATGAATTTTACCCCCACCCCTATTTATACCAATTCAGGGTATATATTTGCACATTAGGGGGTGGGGGTAAATTTTATTTCTGATATAAATGCAGGGGGGGGCCATGCCCCCCCCCCCCCCTAGACTTTGAAAATTACCTTCTTATTTATATTTCACAGCTATTTTCTATTTTAGCTATGTGCTATATTAAACCGGCAACTGGTCCAATAAATACAACCAACAAACTGGTGCCCTAATTATATAATCTTGTTTTGAAATGTCTAAGAGCAAGCGTGTCTACACTATTTTATTTCCGAGTAGGGTTCATTCAAAACTAAGCTTCATGTGATCAGTACCCATTTTGTTATTGTTCTTGTGAAGAATTCATTGTAAACTATGAGTTTTGTATATTGCCTTTTTTAGTAGCTAGGAAAGGAAATGTGTTCTAGGGTTTCAAGGGGTTTTGGTCAGCAGATTCTTGATGTTGTTGAATAGTTTATGGGATGACTAGTCCCAGTGGAGTGTATGGGACTGTTGTGAACAGGAAATGTAAGTGATTGGTTTGTGGGGTTTCTAAGCGGGGTAGTTTCACCGTGGAGTATGGGAGTGAGTTTCTACGTGTTTCTTCAGTTCTTCTCTTGCTGTGTCTGAGTGAAGTCATTGTCTACTACTTGTTTAACTATGAGTAAAAAGCGACAACAAACTTTGGATTTTTTTTTCTGTGAAAATGCAGAGGAAAAATGAAGAAACTTTAGTGCAAGAAACTGGCAATAGTGTCAGCGCCCAAAGTCTCAGGTTAGTTGAGATAAATTCCCCCACCTGTGACAGAATTTCGGAAACAAGAGGAACAATAAATGGCTCAGATCAACATGAAAGTTCGGTCTGCATCGCTGAACCCCTTGCAGGTTCCAGTAGCAGTCAAGAAACTCTCTCAGAATATCTCTAGGACGCGTCACGACAAACCAGCTCAACCTATTCTTGAGAGATATCTGGCTTCCACTTCTAATGGAAGGAAATTTAGTGCACATTACTATAAGACTTATGAATGGATTGAATACTCAAAAAACTTGAATTCCCTGTTTTTTTTTGCTTGCTGCCATTTTTCTATGGCGACTCTAAGGGCTAGAGAAACTGCTGGAAAAAGGGCTTTCATTGAGTCAGGATTTTGTGAGTGGAAAGACAGTTCTGCTCTATTAAAGCAACATGATGGTTCTGAAAGACATAGGCATTGTATGTCAGCATGGACAGAATTTAAGATAATGAGTACTGATACTTTGAAATCTGTAGCAAATGCCTTAATTCAATCCAGATCTCAAGAGGTTCAGGAAAATAGAGATCATGTGAAGTACATTTTTTGTGCTATTTGCTTTCTTGGCCGCCAAGGTCTTGCTTTGAGGGGTCATGATGAATCAGAAACATCTGCAAACTGGGGTAATTTGGTTGAATTGATGGAGGAAATGTCTAAAGGCGACAAAAAGCTGAAGGCCAAGTTACAGCGCCTATATGGTCACTATTGCAGTCATCAGTACCAAAACGATGCAGTTACACTGATAGGAAATGCCTTTCGCCAAGATATTATTTCAGAAGTAAAATCAGCTAATTACTTTGCTATTCTTGTCGACGAGACAAAAGACATTTCTAGAAAAGAACAATTAGTGATCCTACTCAGGTACATATCAAATGGAAAAGTAGTGGAGTGACCAATCGGCTGCTATCACATGCACAAATTAGACGCCGAGAGCTTATCCACCTTGATTTGTGAAACTATAGAAAAGCTTGGTGTAGATTTGATGCTGTGTATTGCCCAATGTTATGATGGCGCAACCGTTATGAGTGGGGAATTTAACGGAGTTCAAGCAAAGTTTAGGGAGAAGGTGCCTCATGCAGTTTATGTACACTGTCACGCCCACAGATTAAACTTGGTTTTGACTGACTGCCTAAAAAATATCAGCGAACTTTCTGAATTTTTCTCTGTGGTGCAAAGACTTTACGCATTTATATCATGCAGCAATACTTGTCACAAGCTATTTGTGGAATCCCAGCATATTAGCAGGCAAAAAGTCTTGGAGCTAGAGAGGACCATCCAGACTTGCTGGTTTTATGCAGTCTGCTCTATTTTGAAGGTGAAGGCCAGATTTGATTGTATTGTTGCTATGCTTGCCGCAGTCTCTGATAGTTCCAACGGTGAGGCAGAGTGTGAAGCAAAAGGACTACTGGACAAAATCAACTCTGCCTCTTTTGTTTCAACTTTACACATAATGGAAAAAATATTAGTCATTGTAAATTGTTTATCAGAGCAACTTCAATCCGGAAGTTTGTTGATTTATAAGGCACTTGCACTGATTTTTGGGACATATGAGACACTCCAAAAGCTGAGAAATGATAACGAATGGAACAACTTAAGCAAAAACATATCTGAATTCTTAGCTTTAAACAATATCCAGGAATCAAAATCTCCACAATCTAAAACCAGTGCTCGAAACAAGAGAAGTCAAGCCATTTCCATTTGTCTCAAGGCCTTTCTTTCAAACTCAACAACCAGTAAACACAATATCAGTCAGCCAGTTGAATCAGACTGCAGTAAACTTCTGTACTTTGAGATAATAGATTGTTTCACAAGTGAGATGGGCCAACGTTTCATGCAGAATATGCCTCTGCTTGACGCTTTATCTGCCTTTGACCCCTCAAGTTCCAATTTGCTCAAACTTTTGAAAGTGGAAAGAGTTATGTGTCATTATCAAGAGATTCTCGGTGTCAATGACCATGCCATAGAATCCCAGCTTTCTCTTGTAAAGCTGCATCTGTCAAAAAGTGATATTTCAAAAATGGATCTTCTTTGAGCTATCAAAATCTTATCCGACCTCCCAGTTGCCTATTCTGCAGTGCTAAAACTGATGAAGCTAGTTGCTACTTTGCCTGTGACCACTGCCAGTAATGAACGATTCTTCTCGGCATTAGGGCGTGTGAAAGACTATCTGTGATCGACAATGGGAAACGACAGACTCAGTGATCTCATGATAATGGCTGTTGAAAAAGAGGAGGTAAAGAAACTGGATTTGGATAGATTAGTTGACGATTTTGCCAAGCAGCAACCTTGCCGCTACCCCCTGTTTTAGGTATGTTTGCTAAATGTTGTTCTTTTTTTTGCATCTTAATTAAAAAAAAAATCAAAAAAAAAATCCTTGCCCCCCCCCCTACATTTTCGTGAATTGGCGCCACTGTATAAATGAGAGGTAAGATTAAACTTTCCCCCCACCCCACTAATGTGCAAATATATACCCTGAATTTGTATATATAGGGGTGGGGGCTAAAATTCATTTCTGACAAAAATGATTATTATATTTGGAAACAGCATTAAAAAAAGGCATCAAGGGGTGTAGGCCTATTCACTTTATTTGTAAGTCAATGATATGATTTGGTAAAAATTTACCAAAAAGCCCATTAACATGGCTTAAAATTCTCCTCAAATAACAGGAATTGAATTTTCAGGTCTAGGCTAAAACCAGACAAAGAGAAAGCTTAATTTTTGGTAAAATTCTACTTTAGCTACTTTTGGCTATCTTAGAAAGGGGTTAGGTTAGAAAAATAAAACTTACAAGGATGGGCCTACAGGCTAATGTATGTCCCAGGAAGGTATTTTGAAGTACCCACCTCAACTCCCTCTCCCTCTAGAGGATCCTGACCTTTGATGACCTTTAAAAATCTGTGTGTTATAAAAGTGAAACCTTTTAAAATAGATCTTCTGGTTAAATGAAGTACAACAAAATTATTTTTAGCTTCACAACTTTGCTCAATCCTAATTTATAAGGTTTTAAAAATATGCCACTACATTACCTAAAATTTTGAAAAAAAAAACATTGATATGGCTTAAAATTCTGCTGAAATAACACAAATTGCATTTTCAGAATTAAAGCCAGAGAAAAAGAAACTGACAACTGAAATTTAAGGTAAATATTGTTCTGTCAAAAATTCAATAGGTATAGACCTTTCATGTAGGCAAATTTCAGGACCCTCTAAAGGGACAAGGAGTGGAGGTAGGTACTTCAAAATATCTTCCCAGGAAATACTTTAGCCTGTAGACCCATCTCTGAAAGTTTCATTTTCCAAACCTAACCCCTTTCCAAGATAGCCAAAAGTAGCTAAAGTATAATTTTACCTAATTTTTTTCTCAGAATTCCAATAGGTAGGGTATAGACCTGTCAAGTAGGCTAGACAAAATTTCTAAGACTTAGAAATCAGAAGAGGGTTAACACTAGAACACTGGTGCTTCATGAATTGTACAACTACCAAACTGTTTTTTGAGATCCCCATGGAGATAGTATCTAATAAGAAGATGTGAATTCATTTAAATTCCCTTTTCAAGATGCCAGTTATCAGGCAAGTTCAGACTTGAATGGACCCCTGCTTGTTTCTGAGATAACAAAAGTAGGCTAGGTAGAAAATCTTACAAAGCAACAGTAATTACCTTAAAATTACCTTAAATCACACTTGCTAGCGATAGGATGAATCCTGTGTCCGCCAGCTTCAGTGATGATAGTTAATCATCATCTGTGGCGTCCCAAATGGTGCACCACGGTTTGTTGAGCCACTCCCTATCCACTGATGACTTGAATGCATCCACGCTGGCAGAGGTTACTGTTTTTTTCAAAAATGTTATACTATTATGGCTTACAGGGAAATAGATCAAAGAATTACCCTATGCAAGCAACTAAGAGGTTAACATCTTAGTGACTCTAACTCTTAGTGATTCTCAGTGAACTCTTAGTGATTCTAAAGAAGATGTAATCTTGGAAAATCTGGAGGTTTTGGAAAACAGCAGACTCCAGTGAAGATTATGCAAGAAAATGGTTTTGGATAGAGTTCAATGTTTTACTTTAATCAGGAGCTTAACTTTGTTTTATGTGTCCCAAAAGGAAACAAAATGGTCATTCTATTGTCTGCAATGCACAAGAGACCTTTTTTGTCCTAACCAAATCAAAAACCAGAAGTCATCAAACCCTCTAATTTTATTGAAGGCTGGGTTGTTATACCTTCAATCAAATGTGTAGTGACATGTCCTTTTCAAGGAAAACTAAAAGTGGCCCTTATGTGTATTTTATGGGCTCCTAAACTTCCATAAACTCTTATGTGTATACAGCTTCAACAGCTGAAAGATTGGGTAGAAGCCTCTGACAAGGAAAACACTACATGAAGGAAATCTACTTATACATAGTGCAGCCTCACATTATCTTAAATTAAACATACATACATAAATTAAACAAACATATGTGATGTCGTCATTCTAATGTATAAAGTTCAAGTCTAGCCAAACCTTCATTGTATGAAGTGTAGGCTGTCCCCAGTATAATTTTTATTGCTCTTTTTTTAATGCTTTCAGTTTTAGAACATTGGTCTTTGGTCAACACAGGGTGCCAGACAGGGTAAGCATATTCCAGACAGTGTCTTATGTAAGAACAATAAATTATTTTAAGGTGTTGGACTGATATGGAGAAGTGTCTAAAAAAAATCACCTGGAGCTCAAAACCCCTATGCCTTCCCAAGGCCAGAGCATAATTTGCACTTTACTGAAAAAATATAAATGTTTTTACCTTTATAACTTTAATAAATCAAATAGTATTAACATTTTGATTACTAAATATCAGTATATGTATATTAAACTAACAATGTGCATTCATTTGTATTTTTTTCAGTAAAGTGCAAATTATGTTCTGGCATTGGGAAGGCATAGGGGTTTTGAGTCCTACTCATGTTAATTTCTGCTCGTTTTGAGTTTGACTCAGTTATTTATTGTAATTTCTGTTCATTTTGGGCTTCATTTATTTATCAATGCTGATTTGTGGTAGTTTCATGCTTGGCAGATTATTTGATTTTATTTTTGCTCAGTTTTGGTTTAATAGAGTTCTTTACTTTTCTTTGAAAAACTTATTTTGTGGAAGAAGTTTTCTAATTAATTTCTGTTTGTTTTATATTGACATAGTCTTTTTGGGGAAAAAGAAAATAACTCTTTAAACCTTTTTGTTTTTTAAGACTTTATACTTTGGCCTGCTATTTGTATGCTGGAGAAAAATTTTCAGGAATTTTTAACAACAAATACCCTTTTAAAAACCTGGACACAAATAGTAGTGTTTAATTTAGTTTCATACCTCCTCTAGTTGACTTGAAATAGAAAACTTGATACCATTTGCATAAAAATCTGTTTAATTTCTTTGATAGCTTGGATACACTTACACTATTTTGATTTGATTAAATTTTAAGAGCAGAAGTAGCCCCAAAACTTTGAACATAACACCCTCAGTCATTCTTGGGATACTACTGAGATGCCTTATTGGGAATTAGCATTAACACAGTGCATTTTGATTTAATCTTAAGGCAACATTTAGTTTTTAAACATAATGGGCAAATGGGAGGGTGGGAGTAGGTGGGGGACTAGTTGCCCTCCAATCCCTTTTGACTATTAAAAAGGGCACTAGCCCTTTCTATTTTCAATTGAATGAGCCCTTTTTGAAGTTCCTAAGACAACTCCTTTGATACAAAGTGCCCTGGTCTAAAAAAAAAGAATAATACATTGTACCCACATCAATCTTTACTATAAAAATGTCAAGCCTTCCAATCACTTTCGACTATTAAAAAGGGCACTAGCCCTTTCAATTTCCAATCAAATGAGCCCTTTTTGAGTTTCTACAACAACGCTTTCTATAAGCCTTATATGCCCCCATGGAATAAATTACAACCCTGAGGGCTGTGAGGGGGTTATCATCCTCAAAGACCTAATTTCCAGAACTTCAACTACATTAAACAAAATGGCTGTCTCATAATTTTGATCGGATGTGTTTGGGGAAATGGTGGGCATGAGAGGGTGTTAGTTGCTCTCCTATCACTTTCAACTATTAAGAAAGGCACTAGCCCTTTCTATTTCCAATTAAATGAGTCCTTTTGAAGTTTCTACAACAACACTTTCAATAAAAACCTTATATGCCCCCAGGGCCTAACTTACAACCCTTGCCCTGAGGGCTGGGGGGGGGGGATTTTCATCCTCAAAGTTCTAATTTCCAGAACTTTCAACTATGTTGAAGAAAATTGCTATCTCAAAATTTTGATTAGATGTGTTTGGGGGAAATGGTGAGCATTAGAGGGGGGTTAGTTGCCCTCCAATTACTTCTAGCTATTAAAAATGGCACTAGACCTTTCAATTCCCAATCAAATGAGCCCTTTTTGAAATTTCTATGACAATGCTTTCTATAAAAACCTTATATGCCCCAGGGCATAACATACAGTCTTTGACCTGAGGGCTGTGATTGGGTTATCATCCTCAAAGACATAATTCTTTCAACTACTTTCATTGATCAACTACTTTCATAATTCTTTCATTGAACAAAATGGCTATCTCAAAATTTTGATTGGATATGTTTGGGGAAATGGTGGGCGTGAGAGGGGGGTTACTAGCCATTTCAATTTCCAATTGAATGATTCCTTTTTGAAGTTTCTACAACAACGCTTTCTATAAAATAAATCCTTATATGCCCCCGGGGCATAACTTACAACCCTTGCCCTGAGGGCTGTGGGGGGAGTGTCATCATCAAAAACACAATTTCAGAATTTTGAACTACATTGAACAAAATGGCTATCTCAAGATTTTGATTGGATGTGTTTGGAGAAATGGTGGGGCATGAGAGGGGTGTTAGTTATCCTTCAATCACTTTTGACTATTAAAAAGGGCACAGGCCCTTCTAATTTCCAATTGATAGAGCCCTTTTTGAAGCTTCTACAACATAACTATCTATAAAAACCTTATATGCCCCCAGGGCATAATTTACAACCCTTGTCCCAGTGGCTCTGAGGGGGTTATCATCCTCAAAGACCTAATTTTTAAACTTTTAACTTGTTGAACAAATTGGCTATCTAAAAATTTTGATTGGATATGTTTGGGGAAAAGGTGGGCATGAGAGGGAGGCTAGTTGCCCTCAAATCACTTTTGACTATTAAAAAGGGCACTAGCCCTTTAAATTTTCAATCAAATGAGCCTTTTTTCAAGTTTTTATAACAAAGCTTTCAATAAAAAAAAACATTATATGCCCCCAGGGCATAACTTACAACCCTTACCCTGAGGTCTGTGGGGGGAATGTCGCCCTCTTAGATATAATTTCCAGACCTTTCAACTACTTTGAACAAAATGGCTATCTCAAAATTTTGATTGGATGTGTTTGGATAAATGGTGGGCTTGGAAGGGGTGTTAGTTACCTTCTAATCACTATTGACTATTAAAAAGGGCACTAGCCATTTAAATTTCCAATCAAATGAGCCCTTTTTGAAGTTTCTACAACAATGCTTTCTATAAAAAACCTAATACGCTCCCAGGGCATAACTTACAGCCCTTGCCCTGAGGGCTGTGGGGGGGGGCTGTTATCCTCAAAGACCTAATTTCCAGAACTTTCAACTACATTAAACAAAATGGCTATCTCAAAATTTTGATTGGATGTGTTTGGGGAAAAGGTGGGCATGAAAGAGGGGTTAGTTGCCCTCAAATCACTTTCAACTATTAAAAAGGGCAGTAGCCCTTTGAATTTCCAATCGAATGAGCCTCTTTTGAAGTTTCTACAACAATGCTTTCTATAAAAACCTAATATGCCCCCAGGGCATAACTTACAACCCTTGCCCTGAGGGCTGTGGGGGAGTGTCCTCCTCAAAAACATAATTTCTATCTGGAAATCAACTATGCTGAACAGAATTGCTATCTCAAAATTTTGATTAGATTTGTTTGGGGAAATGGTGAAAGAGGTGTTGGTGAAAGGCATGGAAGGAGTGTCAGTTGCCTTCCAATCACTTTCGACTATTAAAAAGGGCACAAGCCACTTCAATTTCCAATTGAATGAGCCCTTTTTGAAGTCTCTATGATAACTTCTTTGATACAAAGTGCCCTGGTATTGAAACCAAAAAAAAAAAAAATACATTGTGCTAACATCATTATTTGCTTAGGCAGTGCTATTGTGCTGCCTATATGATAAGTAATTGCTTTTTGGGTGCCTGACTAATCTGCTTTGATTCAGAATTAAAATAATAAGCTATAGGCCTAACTTAACAAACTAATAAAAATGATGTAGGGGTATTAGCATACATTTGGGGCTGCTAAGAAGCTATCTCTTTAAAGTTATGAAAACAACTTGAAAAAATTCTAAAATACTTACTTGGAGTGGAAATGACCATAGAAAGAAAAACAAATTCAATTTCATACTTAATTAGGTTTTTTACCACTTTTTAGTGGTTTTACTGCTTTTAGTGGAAATGACAATAGAAAGAAAAACAAATTCAATTTCACACTTAATTAGGTTTTTTGCCACTGTAGACTGTAGCGTCTTCTTTTTCCAAATATGATACACATTTCATGCCACGCATATAGGGTTTGAGCAAATATGTCAGAACCTAGAATTAGAATCAGAACTAGTAGCCTAGAATTAGGGTTATTGCGAAGGAAATATGTGAAGAAGACAAATTTTGACTTCATAATATGCAGAAAAGTGTGTTAACATTTGGAAGGCACTTCCATTATTCTTAACTCCCAGTCCCCCTCCCAATATGCAAATATATAGTTCAAATGATATATTGTGTTTTTCTGTTTCTTGATTTCATCAGTTTTGATTCAATTTATGTGTAGCCTATATGGGTTGAGACAAGACTGGCACATGGGAAATATATAATTTGGGCTATATATTTGCCCATTAGGGGGGTTGCGGATAAGGTATAGTGTAAGCCTCTTCAAAATGTGTTAACTGCAGTTTTTCTGCATATTCCAAAGCAAGAACTGTTTCCTTAACATGTTTCCTTCTAAATAGCCCCTAACCTTGGCTGATATTCCTACTTACATCATTCTTAAGAGCATTTCACTTTACTTTACCCCCAACTCTCCTAATGTACAATATATACCCAAATTGTATATTTTCGATACATTTTGCCATACTTTATCCTTTTTTGTTTCAGCTTAATGTCTGTACTGCTCCAAAGTGCAAATTAAGGTAGACCATATATCCCTCAGTTCTGTTGTAAAGGTCTGTAATAGCAGCTCTTCAAAAGGACACAAGCTAAAACAAAAGGAGAGACACTTTTAGATTGTTATTTGTATGGTTTTGTTCTTGTTTTTGACAATTCATCCCCATCCTCCCCCCTAATGGTATCATATAGCCGTACACTGTGGAAAAAAAAACTAACATAATTATTTATAAAAACTGATTCAAAACAGATAAAAATGGGAAAATACAAGGAAATATGATTCATTAATAGTTGTTGCATATTATAAATTAATAATTACATCATTTTTTTTTAGTTTTTTTATATAGCCTAGAGCTATATGAGACCATTAGATGAATTGTCAGAACACAAACTAAACCATAAAAATGAACATAAAATTAGCAATCTAAAAATGTCCATCTGTTTGTTCTAATAGGTCTCTTTCTGTACAGCCACTATTCTTGAGCTTTAACAAGTAGCCTGCATTATGGGGCAGAAATCAGATAGGGATACAATAAATAGAGATAAATATTAAGTGATTCAACTCTCCATAAGGAAACCCTAGCTTATTAAATTCTAGGAACTACTTTAAAATATTATAAACTATTTATTTAGCCTATATAATTTTTAAAAGTGCAGTGCTTTAATTTTCTCCCCCCCCTCCCCCCTAATATATAATTATATACCCAAAAGTATAGATAGTCAGTGCATTTTCAATAGCACAACTTTTCTTCTTATTAATTTAACAGTAAACAAGCACCAAGAAAAAAAGAGTTGTGCTATTGACAATTTATTGAGCATATGTAATTTGTGCTATATATTTGTCCATTAGAGAGGGGGGGGGTAAATTAAATGATCCGCCTTTAGGAATTATTTAGGCTAATTCAGTATCTTAGAATGTTTTAAATTAGTTTCCAGAATTCCAGTTTAAAGTGTTTCCCTATAGAGGGTTTAACCAGCTGCAAAAGCTCCTCCTTCACAGTTCACTGTGATTCAAAGCTTTGTTCTTTACCCCCCACCCCTCCTAAGAAGTTCCAATTTCCTTTAAATCCTTAGTCATCGCACCTTTTCCAATCCTAGTCATGGGTGATCTGCTTTCTATTTGGCCCCAGATAGATGGCCAAGAAGAACAATCTTTAGCAATATATCATCCTTCATCTGTAAAATGTGTCCTAGTCATCTCAACCTTTTGTTTATTATAGCCCTTGAAAGTGGGATAAAACCACACTTTTCATACAGCTCTTTGTTTACACATGGTTAGTCAAATAGGTATCAACAGCTATCTGTAGACAGCTCCTCTAGAAAATATTAAAAAAATTGTTCTCCACCTTCTGAACCATACTCGACAACTGTCATTGCACTTGCTTCTTATTGTCACAAAAAAAGGTTGTTCCTTCGTCATCATTGTGCTAAGATCTTAAGTGTTTTGACAAAGAATGCTTAAAAGTGAAATCCTAGGACTGAGATCTTACTTCTTATGCTGTCCTTTTGCAAATGCCTTTCATCATTCTGTTCTGAACAGAGTCTAAGAACAATGATGAATGGATCATCAACGTTGCCTCATCATTGTCCTGGACAGGTCAGTTGCCTTTGTTTTTCTTTTGTCTGAAACTACTTTGAAATAGATGTTGAATTATGTTTCAGCAAAACACAAATATTACACCTGACACATATGGATAAATTTATTTTGGGGAGGGGGATGATTCGTCAAAACCCAAGAAAATAGACAAATTAAATGGAAACTAGGAAGGAAATCAGATGAATCTAGACATTTTTAAGTGGCTAGGCTCAACAGAGCTTCCTGCATACTTTGCAGTATACCACCATATGATATTAAAAAAAGGTAAAGAAACAGCACTAGACTTCATAGTCTAAACTGTCATTACTGATATCCGTTTCATTGTCCTACAGCTAGGAAGTACAATGAGGGGCTTAGGGAAAAAAAATCCAACATCTAATCAATTTTCCAGAATAACTTAATCTAAAAGAGAAAAACATTTCCCTAAATTTTGTTCTTACTCTGCTATGATCATTTAAATTACCGCAAATCCCCCCCCCCTCCCTAGCTAGGCTACATGTAAAACATATAATTTGTTGGTGTATGTTTGATAGATACCTGAATTATTTAAACCTAAGAGAGGAAATTATGGGACTTTATTATTATTTTGATATATATTTGAGGAAGTATGAAAATTACAATATTTGTATCTATTTTTAGCTTCAAAACAAAAAACCTATCTCAGGAATGGTCTTAAGGATGTCCAAGGAAGGATTCGAAAAGGTGAAACAGGGTAAGTATTTATTTTCAACCTCGAAGAGTTTGATGTTTCTTTCTCTTGCATCTATCTTGTTGGACAGAATATCAAAAGGCATCTTTGTGTGCGCTACATGCACTGTTTTTAATGAAGAGGGAGGCTCACCCCTGAAGATTGGTCTGAAGGGCCCTCCCTTTCTCCAGGAATATCTCAAGAGGGAAACCAACTCCCAAAACACGGTTTTACATGTCCAAAACTGAACCAGGTGCAGATTTCCTGGGTAATTTTGTTCCCATAGCAGCCTACATATATGTGGTACAATTCTGTGGGTATTTAATATCCCTTTTTGAAGTATTTTGAGTCTTGAAGCATCATAAGGTAGTTTTTATTTTGGATTCTCACTGAAATGGTCAACAAGTCATTAAATGATTTTTAAGGGACCACTGTTTAAATAGTGGCGTGCAGATTTCCTGGGTAATTTTGTTCCCATAGCAGCCTACATATATGTGGTACAATTCTGTGGGTATTTAATATCCCTTTTTGAAGTATTTTGAGTCTTGAAGCATCATAAGGTAGTTTTTATTTTGGATTCTCACTGAAATGGTCTACAAGTCATTAAATGATTTTTAAGGGACCACTGTTTAAATAGTGGCGTCAATTTGCGAAGATTTAGGGAGGGGGAATACATTTTTAATATCTAATAGGACACTGTATAAAGTATCCTCACATAAGAAATGCTAAGAAAAAGACATTGTTTCTTTTGCTTGTGAAATATAAAAATATCTTTTGTATTGTTAGATTTTAAAAATATTGTTCTAACTTTTACTCAAAGAACTAATTTAATATGCTTATTTTTATCTGTGCGTGTTTTTTTTAGATTTTCATTCTGTCACCTTTTAGTATATTTTATGTCAGCAGTTTATCCTTGGTTTTTGAACTGTACCTTAGGGATTTCTTTTTTTTTAATCTTTAAAAACTCTGTTCTTGCTTCTGAAAGTTAAATTGCGACTTTGATTCTTATATTTTGTTGTTCTACTTCTCTCAACCTCCCTTAAATTCAGAAATTCGTCTTTTTTGTTGTATATTAAAGTTCAGAATTATTTTTTGCAATGGGAAATTATAAACACGAAATTACCTAAGTAAATGAAAAGCGTTTTTTGATATATATTATCATGTAGATTACATTTTATTTTTTCAAATCTGTGCCTTATGTTAGATTATAACCTTAAAATAAAAAGCATTGTGTATTTTAATTTTACGTATCAGTAAAAATGGAAAAAATGAAACGAATCTTTAATTTACAAAAATAAAGTAAAAAACAAAACGCCGAATAAGCATGTTTTTATGCAGTATTGAGAAACTTTGTATTGAGAAAACCAATTGAAAACAGGCCTTTGCCAATAGACTCACTTAGACCAGTCCACTTAGACTCCCTTAAAAATATTTGATCGTTTGGTGCCTCCCTTCCATTTTCGAAAATAATACAAACACGAATACTTATAGTACGCGCCCCCCCCCCACCTTTTTGGCATTCGGTAAATGAAAATTTTGCAAAATCGGCAAAAATTTTGCAAAATCTTGATTTCTGCGGAAAATTCGGCATAAATCAGGTAGCAATTCGGTGATTTTTTTTTTTTTTTTTTTTTTTTGGAGGGGGGTCTCTATAGCCCAGTGGTTTCCAAACTTCATTTTACCAGGGCACCCTTTAAAATGTTTGATCGTATGGTGCCTCCCTTCCATTTTCGAAAACTCTTACAAACAAGGAAAACGAGTAACAATTATGTATTGATGTCATTTAATTAGATGGGTCTGCTTCCCTATAATTAGCACACAGTTTGTATAATCCATGTGTCATTGATGAGATGACTGCATGAAGCTCCTTTTCTATAACCAAACGAACACGATATTTGGGTTTCATTTCAGCTAATCTAGAAAATCCTGTTTCATATAAATAAGATTTTGCAAACGGCATCAATGCTTTTTAAGCTTTATTTGAAAAAATATTATGTTCACTTTTAATATCTAGCCAAAATTGAGTTAGAGATACACTCTAAAAAAAAATAATATTAAACAATTATCTCAAGCTAATTAAATGAAGTTTTCTTTCTCTTCTTCTTCTATTTAACAGCAGGCGGGCTTTTCAGTAAAACTATTTAGCCCTTTTCCTTTTGCTTCACTCTGTGGGCTACAGAGCTACTGGCTTGATTGCCTCATATTTATTAGATATATTCAGATATCTTTCAGCAGATCTTTTGACTCTAGGAGTTCAAATATAAGATGATAGATGTCGATTTCTATGCTCTGTGTGCAGGTATAGTTGGCTAGGCTCTTGGCTGATAGTGGGATTTTGTGGTGTTTGAAGTATTTTAACAGTTTACAAAGCAAGGTATGTTGTGCAGACGTCAGCATATTACATTCAAATAGGCAATGGTCAATTGTTTCATTATTCATATTACAATGCCTGCAAAGAGGGGACAGGGGAATTGAGCCACTTGAATTAGAAAGCTTATATGAGAATGCAAGGAAATTTAGTCCATTTGTTCCAGAACGAATTCTATGATAAATTTTAGAAAGATACTTATTGGGAAAGGGGGAAAGGATAGGATTAATCTTATTAAAATTAATATCTGATAGCCTCCATCGGTAAATATCTCTAATTGGGATTGGTCTCCCACTTGGCTGGTCAATATTTATAGCAATTTTTGCTATTTCATCAACCTGATGATTACCATATATGCCAGAGTGGCTAGGAATGTACTGAAAGTAAGTTTTTATGCCACTTGAAGCAAGATTATCAATAATACTGAGACAATGATAAGTGTCAATGTCCAACTTATATTGAGGAGCTGAGGCCAGCAACTCAAGGCTTGATAAAGAGTCGGAATAGATAATAATATTATTCGAATTGTCAATCAAAGGTTGGTTTTGCTTAAGGTGTTCAAATGCCATGATTATGGCATTTAACTCAGCAGACATTATAGATAAATTATTAAATAATCTCTCGCCCATTGCAATTTTCAGGTGAGGAAGGAAAACACCACTTGCAACCTTCTCATCCATTTTTGACCCATCAACAAATATTTGGAGGTGATTTTTATAGGTAATTGTATTAAGTTCTGCAAATTTTTTCTGGACAAAAGCAATGGGGGTTAAATCTTTATTCCATTTTGAAAATTCAGTATTTATTATGGGAAATGACCAATTCCATGGAGGGGATTGGGGGAAAGTAGGTGCAATAGACTTTGCTGGTACAGGGAACTTCTTTTGAATATTGGCATACTCATCTGCAATACCTCTATACATGGCTGGATTTCTTAACCAATTATGTAATGTGTGTGAGCTATTTGATTCAATTTTTGTAAGATGTTTTATCAAGAGAAAGCTACGTCTCTCCCTTATTGTTGTTAATCCACTCTCCATAAGCAGAAACTTGGTGCTTGTGGGTTTCCTAAGACCAAATATGAGACGTATTATATCATTTTGTGTTGTTTCAATTTTTTGCATCTGGGTCTTTGCACATGCACCATAGACAATGAGCCCATAGTCAATATGGGGTCTTATATGTGATTTATAAAACTGGAGTAAGGTTTTCTCCTTACAACCCCAGGGTGTGGAAAGAAGTCTTTTTAGTATATTTGCTTTTCTATAACATTTTTTTATTGTGTTTGAAATGTGGAGGTGGAAATTAAGTTTTTGGTCAAGCATGAGACCTAGGTAATTAATATTATTATCTTCTGGAATAGTTGTTTTATTTAGAGTTAGTTTTGCATTAACATGGTTTCGCTTCCGGTGAAATTGGATTATTTTGACTTGGTGGGTGCAATGGGTAAATCTGAATGTTGAGAGAATTTTTCAAACTGGAAAAGTGACTTTTGCAGATTTGACTGTGCTATCTGAAAGGTGTTGCCAGATGACCATAGCACCAGATCATCAGCATATTGTAGATTCGTGTGGGGTAGGTTCATGTCCCAGAGATATAGGGCAAAAAGGAGGCAACTGAGGACTGCTCCCTGAGGTAGGCCTTTGGATATTGTCTTTTGGGGTGAAGAGGCTGAACCAACACAAACAATGAAACTTCGCACTTCTATGAAGGATTTAATAAAGGATACTAGCTTAGGAGGTACTCCAAGGTTTGCAAGTTTATTTAAAAGGATTTGGTGGTTCACATTGTCATAAGCTCCTTCAAAATCTAGGAAAGCTGCCACTAGGATATTATTTTTTGAGAAAGATTCATTTATTGCATTTGTTAGCAAAATGAAAGCATCTGTTGAGGAGTGGTATTTCCTGAATCCAGTTTGAGTGTGTGGGATCATGTTATTTTTCTCAACAAACCAGAGGAGTCTGTGATAAATCATTTTCTCCATTATTTTCCCCATCACAGGTGTAATCATTATGGGCCTATAAGACTCAGGGTTATCTTTTGGTTTATTTTTCTTTAGGATTGGTAGGAGGGACGAACATTTCCATATATTGGGGAACCTAGAAGATGCCCAAGCGTGATTATAACAATTTAGCAGTTCTTGTTTGTATGAAGGTGTGAGATTCTTTATGGATGTAGGGTGTATATTGTCATAGCTACTGCTAGTTTTGGACCTAATATGATGTATTGCATTATTCAATTCCTGGATTGAACATGGATTAGTTATGTACTCGGATCCTGGGCGTGGTTGGTAACTAGGGTTCATAGGAATTGTGGACAGCTTGCTTTGATTATTTGATGTTAGCTTATTAACAAAAAGAGTTGCAAATAGGTTAGCCTTTTCATTATCATTGTCATAATGGGTATTATTATGTATAAGCTCATACAGGAGTGGGTTGGGAGAAGTCTTTTTCCCACATATGTGGCTTATGACTTTATGTATAATTGGCTCATTTGTTTCTCTGCAGAGATTATTTGCAAAATTATTCCAGTATTTATATTTAGCATCTATTATAGTCCTTTTTAGATTAGATTCTGCTTGTAATTTTTTTAAATATGTAGTAGGTGTTGGTTTTTTTATGAATTCTGTCCTAGCTGCCTTTTTTTATCCTCCATTTATTTAGGCACTCATTTGTCCACCATGCTTTAGGAATTTGTTTAGGGAATGTTTTCTTAGGTGTTGTCCTGGGAATAGCATGATTAGCTGTATTTATTAGTAAAGATGTCAATGCTTCAGCATGTGTGTCAACTGTTGTCTTAGAAATGCATGAACTTTGGGTGAAACTTGTAATTTCATCATTTAGCTTATTTTGGAAAATAGACCAATTTGCTTTAGTGTTGATATATTTGGATGTATGAGATAAAGTTTCAGCAGGTTCATTTAGGGAGCAAACTATAGCAAAGTGGTCTGTACATAGACTATCAATTTTATTTATGTAAATTTTGTTCAAAAAATTTAAAGACACAATTTGTAGGTCAATTGTGGAGAAATTGCCACTTTTGGGGTTGAAATAAGTATTCAGGTTTGGAGGGGTAGCAACAACTAATTCATTATTATTTGAAGTCATATGCTCAATAAATTTACCAGCTTTATTTGCTGGTTTATTCCCCCACAAAAGACTGTGGGCATTGAAATCTCCACAAATAATGATATTTTTTAACATATTAGAATTATTTATATAATTAAAGAAATCCTTGGCATCTGTAGTTTGGCCATTAGGGTTATAAAAGCTTATTATGTAGGTTTTTAAATTATTCAGCCAAACACTTATACCAATTACATCAACATCATTTTCAAAATCTGGAAAATTGATGCCACAAAATTTTATATTATTATTAACTAATAAAGCTACACCACCTCCTTTTCTCTCTGAAGATCTATCCTTTCTCAGGATAGTATATCCCAGAGACTTAATTTGTTGATTTTGGGTTAAATGAGTTTCTTGGAGGCAAGCAATATTAATTGAATTATTATTCATAAATGATGTTAGTTCATTTAGCTTATTTTCTGTGAGTGATCTTACATTCCATTGGAGTATTGATAAATGTTGTGTTGTTGATTTATTCTTCATATGAATGTGTATCAATGTTCAGCTTTGTTAAGAGTAAAGCAAGATCTTTTTTTGCTTGAATGAGCATATCATCTGGGATGTAAATTTTTGCCAATTCTGCAATAATTTTTGTTTTCTGTAGTTGATGTATGTTCATGGCCTGAACTGCATTACAGTTTAGAATGAATAAGCATATATTTGGGGATTGCATTTTTGGTAGTGCATCCTGTTTGTTGGTTAATGGATTGATTCCTGGTAGTGTTTCTGGTTTGTTTCTTCTTGGGAGGGAGGGCCAGGCTGGCCTCATCTCACCGGACAAGGAGGCTTGTTGGCTTGGTGATTGCTTCTGATAGGGATTTGAGCTAGGGGGCTTAGAAGATGGTGTTTTATATGGGGTGCTTGGTGCATTGGGGGCATTTGACTTGGGGGTTTTGGTTGGTTTCATTACAGGCTTTATTTGGTATTGTTGGGCAGCATTTGCTTCCATTGCTGCAAAGGGGTATGGGATTGCCTTCTCTGTTGATATTTGGAGTGTTAGAGCTCTTTTCTTGTATGCAGGGCATAATGATTTATTTGTAGATTCATGTGGGCCTTTGCAATTGATGCATGTAGGCTGAGTGTTGTTGCAAGTTGTCAGCTCTTTAGGATGGAAAGATTTACAATTACTACACTCTTGGAGAATTTCATTGCATTTGTTTGTTGTGTGTCCCAGTTTGAAACACTTCTGACACTGAATAGGCTTAGGTTTGTATTCCTTGTGTGGTTTGATTTGCCCAAATAGGAATAATTTTTCTGGGATATCAATTTTATCCTTCAGTGTGAATAAGAAGGATCTACTAGTTTTTAGGCCATTAGAGTTGGGTTTTCCAAGTTGGGTAACATCCTCAACTGGGATTGTGTTTCCAGCCCTATCTGAAAGGCCTTCTTTTAACTCCTGAGTAGATATCTCTGGGGGAACATTATAAACTACTATTTTTGTTGGTGATTGTTTTGGGTTCCAATTAGATGCAATAATTGGGGTATTCAGAAGGTATTTAAGGTTAATTATTGTATCTGCTGATTTCTGATCTTCTACAGCTATTAGCAGAGATCCATCACGGTTAATGTTAAGAGAGAACATTGATTTTAGCAATTTAAAAATTGCAACTCTTATTGCAGTGATCATTTTTATTTCAAAGGGGGTAGTGGGAGTAATTTTAAGGTAAATTCCTAAGTTTTTGGAGGGAGGATCTTGGGCAGGGAGAGGGGAAATGCTTTTAATTGGGGAGATTTTTTCCTTTTTTTAGAACTTCTAGAGAGGACCTCTTGAAACCCATTATCATCATTTATGGTTACATTAGCCCCTACACTTATCATTGTCCTATTCTCCGAATTGGAGCTATCATTTGAACTTTGAGAAAGTGTGCTTGACCAGCCAAGATGGGTATCTTTCACTATGGCACATTCACTGGAATTTGATTTGGGATCTGGGGGGACATTTTTTTTGGAGGACTTCTAAACATTGCCTATTGGAAAAAGCTTTAAACAGAGAAAAACAAAACTAAAGCAAGAAGGGAAAATGGAATGATATCAAACCGTCTGCACTATACTATGAGGAGGAGAACACCACAGTATAGCCCTGAGGATGAGTTGAGCAGGATTGGTTTGGTATAACTGCTGATTAGAAGCGATAATAATTCACAAGAAAATTTGTTTTAATTTTCTTATAGAGTTGCTGTTATTTTCTTATAGAGTTGCTTTCTCATTACTTGTTAACTTAAATTCGTCATCTTCTTCATCGATAAATGGATCCTGTATCCACGCATATTGTGTAAGATCGAAACAACCTGATAAATTAATTACCAAAGCATACAAGTGTTGAACAACTGGATTTTTGTTTGCTTCTATGTTATCTTGGGTGCACAAATTTAAAAGTGGAAGTATGTCAAACTTATTTTTTTCCAATTTAGCCTTTAATAACTCTATTTTTATGAATGCTTCCGAATCAAAGGCATCTTTGGCCCTTACATCGATTTATTCGAAAAGCTTTGTTTTCCTAAAATTTTCACCAAACATGTCAGTTTAATAATCAAATCACAATCCCTAAGCATACTTACGTCCTAGTTTTCATTTTTTTTTTTTTTTTTTTCAATAAGATTTGCAATTTACACTTTCAATTCATGTATCCTCTGAATTACTTTGGCACGAGGTAGCCAGCGCTCTTCACATTAGTACAAAAGGAAGGTTTAAATAGCCTAGCCCCCATATTGTCACGCAGCTTTGTAAATAATCTAACTTACAATGAACTGTTTTTATGTACTATATAGCTTTCTTTTCTTTTGTACTGTTTTATGTACTATATACTGCTTTGTACTATGTACTATATACTGTTATAGTACATAACTATTTTTATGTACTATATAGCTTTCTTTCCTTTTGTAGAAACGTCTTTAAGTTCCTTACTCATATTTTTTTTATACTGGATGTGGTGTGGATTTTACTGGATGTGACTTTGCCAGGAATGGGTTTGCAAAAAAAAAATGTATCTTCAGTTATCTTATTCTCTTCAGCGCATTGAAAATATCCAATTCTCTTCTTCTTCTGTTTCAGCAAACATGGGCTTTTCAGTCGAAATTATTCAGCCCTTTTCCTTTTGATTCACTCTGTGAGTTAAAATGAACTACTGCATGTAGTTAAGCCTTATTTAACTGGTATTGGCTTATATCTGACTAGATATCGTGCAGTAAATCTTTTGATTCTAGGAGTCGAAATATCAGAGGATACACATTAAGTTCAGTGCTCTGTGTGCAGGGATGGTCAGCTTGATTCTCAGCTGATGGTGAGAATTTGCGGTGTTAGAAGCACTTTAACAGGGGTTTAATAGGGGTAAAGAGGGGTTGAGGGAATTGAGCCACTTGAATTTGTAAACTGATACGGAAACGCTTGAAAACTTAGTCCGTTTGAGCCTGAGCGAATTCTATTATATAGACATGTTTAGATAGGTGCTTGCTGGGGGAAAGGAGATAGATTTGGTTTATTGTTCTTTAACTCCCACTTGGCTGCTCAATGTTAAGGGAATTTTTCGCAATTTCATCAACCGGATGGTTACCTGCTATACAAGAGGGGCTTGGAACATACTGAAGGTATGTTCTATATGTTCTTACGCCTCTTGAAGCAAGAATATGAATAATATTAAAGACAATAAAGTGTGTCTATATCCATCTTATATTAAAAGCGGATTACAGCAGTTCGAGGCTTGGCAAAGAGTCAGAATATACTATAATATTTTGCAAATGAATCAAAGCATGATGTAGCTAAACCGATGTAGCTAAAACATGCAGTTTTAGCTACATCCGTTACTTCTTCTGCTTGTAATAGTCCAGGCACCAAGTGTAAAAATCTTCACCCCCCCCCCCCCATGTTGTAAAAGGTACAATTTGTTGACGAACGGATTCTGGTCATTTTGACCCTGCTGATCACGAATCTTTCAGGACCCGGGACCGCCAGCACTGGCATGACCCTCAAATTTAAAATGTTTAACTTTTGGTGTTGTAACAGGAGTAAACTGATGAAAAATTAGCAAAGCTAATGTTTGATTAATTTTTTCTAAGCCAATATGGCAATCAGAGTGCCAAAGCATGCCAGAATAGAAATAACTGGATGCAAATAGACTCATCTAATCACTGACTTTAATAGAAAAAAAATGCCACCAAACAAAGCACAGCAATAGGCGATATGATGAAATATTTCATGACTCACTAAAGATGCTCATCACAAATCTACCAGGGTCCTGGATCTCTGAGCTTACTTCGAGCTCAACTTTTTATATGTGTAATTAAAAATAAACAAAAAAAATATTTGTGAAGTTTACCTTTGTACCCACTCATGGTAATGACTGAGGCTAAACTAGAAAACTTAGCTACTTCATGGCATAATGTTACTTTTTAAGATTATTTGCTGGCTAAAATAGGTTACTAGGAGGTAAATGTAAGAAAATACACTTTTTAATGACTGATTTCAAAATTTTCCACCATAAAGTAGCTAAAAATCATAAGTTTGCCTCCTATTGTAGCAAAGTTGTGATTACAGGAACCACCACTCCTTCAGACTCGCTAAAGGCTCAGCCAAAATTCAGTGAATTATGCACAAATAGCTTAAGAATATTGCCTTGTACAATGACAGACCACTGTAGAAGGGCACGTTTTATGTGATATTTAAAGGAGTTTTCCATTGGAGGCAAACACTTCACGTCTTTCTTTGGGTGGAATAAATGCGCTTGCAGATTGTTCAATGTCAGGGATTCACTGGCTTTTCTACCATACATCCAAGAACCACTTTTTGACATAGTTTAGTAATGTCCTCCTCATATTTTGGCAGATTTGAGATGTTGCATTCAACAATGGAATAAATATTTACCATAAGCTCTGTCATTACAGATTTTTCTGCTGCACAAACTAATGTTTTATTCCCTTTCAAATAGAAAAAAGCTCACTGTATTACAACCACTAATGAAGTAGATCAATCCAATAGAATTTACTAATACTGACTCCATGTTTTTGATTATAAGATGTGCTGGTATCAGCTTTTCTCCCATGTCCAGATACAATTCTGGTTCTTCATCTATGCTAGGAGAGGCCAACTCTATGAAATGGTGGATTAGAATAATAACATGTTAAAGCTACCATTTCTCTGAATAGGGAAGCAATCCCAGCAAACAGGCTAGAACAAAGCTAGAAGCTTTACTTTTAATAGATAGTAAAGTTAGAGTTTTGATTATCCTTGGGGCTTTTTAGCCACTCAGCAAAATAGTTGCAGAAAAGGCAGAAATGCTGCCACTGACCCTAGAGTTACAAAAATGAAGTTGTACTGCCTGTAATCAGATGCCTGTCAATAATATGTCATAGACAGACACAGCACTCTGTAAAGCAATAAAAACAGTACCAAAAATTGTTCTGGTTTGTCAACTTTTCATGTTGACTTCGCTAATAATTGGTTGTTTTCTTTCAATTTTCAATATTTCATATTTTTTTTTAAACTAAGTCTCCAAATTCATGAAACTCCTTTCCCTCTTGAATCAGTAACTAAATGACTTCCATACAGGACCAGAACAGGACTGCCATACATTTTGAGAAACTAAAAGGTGTCAAAATTGACCTAAAGGACCCAGGTTTTGCTAATCATTTAAACTTTAAAAGAATTCAAAGAAAACCTTACTAAATTCTAATGGGAAATTTTAGCAAATGATAGATGGAAGCTTTGAAAAGTGAAAATATGACATTCTTGTCATTGTTTTTTTTTTTATATGGTATCTTCTTGGATGTGATTATACTTCTCTTAGAAAACTTACAGTAGCCTATAGCAATCTGTATTGATATATGGCATTGTTAAAGTTACCCTTCCTCTGAATTGTAAAGCAATCCCAGCAAACAGGCTAGAAGAAAGGTAGAAGTTTTACTTTCAAAAGATAGTAAAATTAGAGTTTTTCTTATCCTCAGGGCCTTTTAGCCAGTCAGTAAAGAAGTTGCACATAAGGCAGAAATACTGCCACTGGTCCTTTAGAGCTATAAAAAAATGAAGTTGTACTGTCTGTAATCAGATGCTTGTCAATAATATACCATACATAGTACTCTATAAAGCAATAAAAACAATACCTAAAATCGCTCTAGTTTGTCAGCTTTGCTAATGCTTGCTTAAGTTTTTAATTGTCAGTGTTTTATTTAAAAAAAAACCGCTTAATTCATGAAATTCTTTTCCCTCCTGAATCAGTAACTAGATAACTTCCATGAAGGACCAGTACAGGACTGCCATACCCCAAGCCATACCTTTTGAAAAAATTTATTGGTTAATTCAGAATATACTAACATAACAATATAACTAAGAAACAAAAATACCCATTTGATTCAGATTTCAATACTGAATCCAAATATTACAAGCATTATTGCAGAAACTCCTCCCAGAAATTAAAAAAAAATTGTCATTGACAGGATTCTGTAGGCTACATCTTCTAGGTTCTATAAATCAAGCTTTAGTGAAAAATATTTTTATTTATTTTTTAACTGTAGATTCTATCAATAAAGCTTTAGTAATAATAAGATATTTTTATCAGGGGTAGCTAATCTGCAGCTTCATCAAAGAAGAGATTCAGGGACAGGCCCTGGAGTTGTGGCCTAAACCAGTAAGGAACATGGTATTTTTCTATCTTCAAAAAGACAGCAGAATTTTGTTCAATAGGAATGAATATTGTAGTCTTGGTTGAATTAGCAGCAATTCAGTTTGATTAGCCTACCCTCATATTAAACTAGCCTAGGCTATACTCCTCTGTCTTTTCAAAGGTGGAAAAAATACCGCGTTCCTGACTAGCCTAGACCCCAAACCCCGAATGAGCTGAAAGCTAAACTGAAACTAAGTTTCTCTAATTCCAGCCTAAAAATTTTTCTATTCATGTACAATTGAAATAGCTAACTAAGAGATAAACTTCTCTTTAGGATTAGAATTCAATTTGGAATCAATATAGGCCTAACATTAATTTCTGTCAGAAGTATTTAACAAAGCTTTACTTTGGAAAATATCCAAAAAGTCTAAATTTAGATTTTTTTGGTTTTCAAACAGTTCGTGGTAACGAACTGTAAGTAAGGAGCGACCCGGCTCAATGGTAACCGAACTCTAGAAAACGGGTTTTTGATACCAATAGATATATCAAAAGAATCAGATTTCAATGCTGATTTCAAATATATAACTTTCATCAAGTTTAGTGCTACCCATCAAAAGTTACGCGCCTGAGAAAATTTGGCTGATTTTCAAAAAAAGGGGGAAAGACCCCCTAAAAGTTATAGAACCTTAATGAAAATCACACCATCATATTCAGCGTATCAGAGAACCCTACTGTAGAGGTTTCAAGCTCCTATCTACAAAAATGTGGAATTTTACATTTTTTGCCAGAAGAAAGATCACGGATGCGTGTTTATTTGTTTGTTTGTTTGTCTTTTTTTTTTTTTTTCCCAGGGGTGATCGTATCGACCCAGTGGTCCTAGAATATCGTGGGAGGGCTCATTGGAACGGAAATTAAAAGTTCTAGTGCCCTTTATAAGTGACCAAAAAAAAATGGAGGACAACTAGGCCCCCTCCCACGCTTATTTTTTTCCCAAAGTCACCCGATCAAAATTTTGAGATTGCCATTTTGTTCAGCATGGTCGAAAATATGATAAATATGTCTTTTAGGATGACTTAATCCCCCGAAGTTCCCAGAGGGAGGGCTAAAAGTTATGAACTTTACCCAATGTTAACATATAGTATTGGTTATTGGGAAGTATACAGAAGTTTTCAGGAGGTTTTTTTCTGGTAGTGGGAGGGAAGGGTGGGTCGGTGGTTATGTTGGAGGATATGTTCATGAAGGAAGTTTTCATGGGGAAAGGGAAATTGCCATGAAGGGGGCGCCGGACTTGCCAGCATTATTTATTGGTTATTGGGAAGTATACAACCATTTTCAGGAAGGATTTTTTCTGGAAGGGGGGGGGGCTAGACGAGGGGGTTAATCTGGAGAATATTTCCGTGGAGGATGTTTCTTTGGGGTAAGGGACATTTCTATGAAGGGGGCGCCGGATTTCCAAGCATTATTTAAAAAACGATCAGAAATTAAATAAAAAAAAAACAAGTTTTTTCAACTGAAATGTAAGAAGGAATATTAGAACTTAAAACGAACAGAAATTATAACGTATGTGAGGGAGTTCTCCCCAAAGTCAATACCTCGCTCTTTACGCTACAGTTTTTTTTAGTGCTTTCAAAAGAGCTATCTATTCTAATTAAACGGCCTTTGTGATTCAGGGATTTGTGAATCAAAATTTTTTTTAACTTTTAACGTAAAGAGCGTGGTGTTGACTAAGGGGAGAACCCCCTCATATACGTAATAACATATACGTAATAAAAAAAAACAATAAAAAAACAAGCGATACGGCTCAATAGTAATCGAAACTGTTAAAAACGGAATTTTGATGTCAATAAATGTATCAAAAGAATGTGTTTATAATGCTGATTCTAAATATATAAATTTTATTAAGTTTAGTATTACTCATCAAAGGCTACGAGCCTGAGAAAATTTACTTGATTTTTTAAAGAGGGGGGAAACATCCCCTGCATTAACTAAAAAACGATCAGAAATTAAATAAAAAAAAACAAGTTTTTTAAACTGAAAGTAAGGAGCGACATTAAAACTTAAAACGAACAGAAATTATTCCGTATATGAAAGGGGCTGTCCCCTCCTCAACGCCTCGCTCTTTACGCTAAAGTTTTTTATTGTTTTAAAAAATAAAGTTGTGAGACAGAGTCAAACTTTAGCGTAAAGAGCGAGGCGTTGAGGAGGGGACAGCCCCTTTCATATACGGAATAATTTCTGTTCGTTTTAAGTTTTAATGTCGCTCCTTACTTTCAGTTTAAAAAACTTGTTTTTTTTTTATTTAATCTTCTGTAAGTACGAGACTTTTGTTGCTGCACGATTGCTGCCTAGCCCCAAAGTTATTGGCCATGTTTTGACTCTTATCATTCGAAAACTTCGAAAAAACCGTATATTTCTACGCATATTTTTTCTATGATGCCGCCCTTCTGGAAAGCTGGACCCGAGCAAATTAGAATCACTGATATTGATTCTATAAACCTATGCATTCAGAAAATTTGTACCTGATACAACATGTACTTTTGAAAATAAGCAAGATAGCTTCACTTGGCGCTCGCACTATAATGCGAATTTTGTAGTAGTTTCAATTTTCAGTTGATTTTTTGTAAATTTTGGCTAATATTCGCGCCTCCCCTTAGACTAGTCCGCACCCCCCTAGGGAGGCGCGCATCCCAGTTTGGAAAACGCTGACTTAGACCATTTGACATTTATTAGACCTATATTTCTTTTTCAGAATGGTTGTGTTTGCTGGGGATGTCACGCCCATTGATATTATGTGCCATATGCCAGGGGTGTGTGAGGACAAAGGATTGCCATACGCTTATACTCCCTCACGACAGGATATAGGCACAGCTATGGGAGTGAAGAGGGGCTCATTGATGGTATTGATACGACCCCATGAAGAATACAAAGACTTGTACGATGAGGTCTCAGAGGAGGTTAAGAAATTACCTATTCCAGCATAATTTTTTACATTTTGTTCTAATAAAATCTTTTGATTTTCTTGTTAATTTGAGAATGATTCATTTTCTTTTCAACGGTAGGAGCACGAGGAACGCACAAGATGGATCAAACAAGATGTAATCAAAATTAAAAATATTGAAGGTTGTCTTCTACAATTTTGGTCTTCTATAATTGTCTTCTACAATTGTCTTTTACAATTTACTGGTACCCGTCCTAAGTATCAAACTGTTTGGACGTGTGATTCACTCTACATACCTTTTTTAATTATTAGTGTGGCAGCACACAAATTTGGATTTTGGGCTTTTTTTTGCTCATTCTGAACTTTTCTCTGATGTTGAGATTTTTCAGTGGGAAAACTTAACGATCAAATTTAAGCCGTCGCAGTTTTAGTTTTAACTAGTACTGTTAGATCATTGCTCTTACTAAACTTACTTAAACTTAATTATTTGTTTGAACTGAATTGCAATTTACTCGCCGACAAAACCAGCACTGCTAGCAGATTATTCTCTCTCCCATCCCTTATATTTCCACCAACATTAGAAACAAATTCAAGCAGAGAACGAGGTATCTTCCATTTGGTATTTCTTTGCCCAATGCCACTTTGTATGGAAGTTGTTGTAGAAACATCTGTTGAAAATTATAATTACTTTTTAAGAGTCAAGTGTGATTGGAGAGCAACCAGCCGGAAGGTTCAATAACTACGCCTCCGTGGTCGCAATATAAAGTTTAGAATATCCTAGGGTATTTATTTCTATATATTAATTATTTTTTTTTTTTGCGGAGTTGAGCTATCTTAGCCGGGTAATATATAGGTCGAGGAAAGTAATTTGGAAACATGAAATTAGTGGCAACCGTAGAAAGGTTTCCCTGTAATGGCAGTGCACAGAGATGCAGGCTAGGACTACAAACTACGGATAGTTATTTCCCTTGGACTTGGTCTAGCACCGGCATCTATAATACATGATACCAGTAACATGGAGTCAAACTCCAAGTCAGAACCCAGCAAATTTAAAATGGACAGAGTTCCTTACTCCAAGTAAGTAATTATTTTCTGTAACCTTTATCTTACTCATCTATGATAGCTCAACCCCCAGCCCCAAAACACGAAGAATAGAATCAAAAGAAGTAAAAATATAAAAAATAAATAATATAGGGTTCTAGATTATACATTTACCTGTATGATGATGAATAGGTTGAACATTTCTGAATCCTTTCTTTTCCTTCTTCTTTTATTTGTCTTACTTTCCCTTTGGCTGCTCACTTTTAAATGTGAGGGAAATCGTCCATGCGGGGGGGGGGGGGGGGTAGTCTAGAACCAAATTTGACAGTCCTTTGAGCTTCTGGATAAAGGTTTGTCCCTCTAAGTAGGGGGCATCTTATTTGTTTAAGGGGCATCGTGCCAAAAAAAAATATGGGGGTAGGGGGGTAGGGAGAAGATGCTGGAGAAGCCTTATAGAAAAGAATTTATTTGCGCTTAAAGCCCATAGGCCATGGCAAATAAATATAAACTAAGAACAATTACAAAGAAACTGCACAAATCCTAACATAATCCTAGATAAATCTACTTTTACGATTCGTCGCGAGACGAAGCAATCTTGCCAAGCTTGCTATGTAGCTTTTTCTTGTTTGCAAACATGTTGGTCAAACAAAGCTTGTCTTAAAACTGTGTTATGGGGTTTCATAGGCCATTACTTTAAAAAATAGGAAAATTGCCTAAAAAGGTTTTTTATCAAAATATGTTATGTATCTTTTTCTTGTTAGCAAACATGTAAAGCTTGGGCCTGCCATACCTGTATTTCTTGGTCCAGTAAAATTCTTTCAACTAACACACTTTCTTGGTCCCCCATATACTCGAGCCCTAAACCATCCCCCCACATATGGCTTAGTCCACACTGATCTAATAGACTCTTAATTTAGTACGGCCACCCCCCCCCCACCTGAGCTGCCCTTCAACATTTCTAAATAAGCCGCCTTCAGCACCCGCACCCTAGGCATCACTAATTTTTTTTTCCAAAAGCATAATCATGTTAATTAGCCTACGACTTCTTAAAGAAAACAAACCTAAATCACCTCTAACTAGTAAACTATTTGTATGCTTACTTATCCCTAGCCACCTCTAATAATATCTTAATTGCACTGTTTCTAACCTATCTCCCTTCGCATACCCCCAAACCTCAGATTCATAGTGCATCACACCTAAAATTTCAGCCCTGAAAACCTCGTAAAAATATATTCAATTTTTTTTTTTTGAAAATGTTTTTTGTTGAAGTTTATCTTTGAATCTAGGGTACTAAGACTCTCGACAGGCGCGTAAAAGATGTTTCTGTCTGTTGGTTCGAGCAGCAAAGTGATATAAACAAACTTTAAAATTTGTGATTACGAACAACCAAATATATTTCAGATATTGGATTGTTAGTTTTTCGACAACTAAATTTGGTGATCCTAGCGTTTCTCAGCCAACAGCATAAGCCAAAATTCATGTAATAGTTCGAAGGTCAAGCAAAATATAGATTATTATCCTTCTGAAAGATGGGACGACTATCAATTGTCAGAATAAAATTATTCTGAGGAGTCAAGAACCAACCCACTGAGACGTGAAAAGCGAAAAACAAATGGTAGAAAACGACAAACTCTAAACATTAGAGAGGGTTTCCGTAGAAAATAATGTCATTCGAAAGCGTTTTCATTGAACATAAACTTCATTTGATTCGTTCGAGGACTATGGACCATTTAAATTTAAAACTGGATCGTCAAGATATCGCATGGAAGAAAAAGAAGTCTCACAGTCAACATTTTTATTCCGAATAATCTTGGATATTCTTCTTAGTTTGTTAACAGTCAGCTTACTTTAATCAACATTTGCGAATGAACTAAGAAGAATATACATTAGAATAGATTATAAAAAAGAACAGCAAATCAAACAGTTCGTGGCAACAAACTGTAAGTAAGGAGCTATGCGGCTCAATAATAAACGAAACTCTAAAATAAAGAATTTTGATATCAATAGATGCAGAAAAAAAATCGGCTTATTATGCTGATTTCAAATATGAGATTAATTAACATTAGTGTTGCCCATCAAAAGTTACGAGCCAGAGAAAATTTGCCTGATTTTCAAAGAAGGGGAAAACCCCTTAAAATTCAAGGGATCTTAATGACATTCACAGGATCAGATTAAACGTATCAGAGAACCTACTTCAAAGTTTAAAGCTCCCATCTCCAAAAATGTGGTATTTTGTATTTTTTGCCAGAAGAAAGACCAAGGATGCGTGTTTATTTGTTTTTTTTTTCTAGGGGTGATCGTGTCGAACAAATAGTCCTAGAATATTGGGAGAGGGTTTATTTGAATGGAAAGTAAAAGTCTAGTGCCCTCTTTAGGTGACCGAAAAGGTTGTAGGACAACTATCCCCCCTTTTCCCTGAAGTCGCCCGATCAAAATTTTTAGATGGCCTAATTGTTCAGCATAGCTGAAAGCTTCAGTAACTATACCTTTGGGGATAAAATGACCCCCCAGAACCCCTGGGGAAAGGTCTGTAAGTCATGAAATTTTCCCATTGTTATGCCTATAGTATTAGTCATTGGGAAGTATACAGACATTTTGGGGGGGGGGATTTTCCAAAGAGAGAATTTTCCGTGTGGAGAAAAGTTTCCAGTGGGTGCATATTCCAGGAAAAATTTACTAGAATTATTTTACCGAATCTATTTTACATGAGGAGATGTTTAAAGGAATTGTCCGGGGAAAATTTTCACCGGGTTGGAATTGTCTACGGGATCTTTCAGTGGGGGAGGATGTTCTACTGGAGAAATTCTCCATGGAGGAGTTTTCTGCTAGATAAATTCTCCAGGAGAAATTCTCTGCGGGAGTAACCTTCTACCAGGGGGGGGGGGGTCTGGAACAATTTTCCACGGGGGAGGGGGGGGGGGTATGATTCGAAAAACAATCATAAATTAAAGTCTTTTTCAAATGAAACTGTGCTAAGAAAAAATTTTCAGCCGGAAAGTTTGATTTTTCGTCCCAATTCTTTAAGAACGACTCCTGCAACGCGAGGGCCGTTTAATTAGAACAATAAGAAGTGTTTTTTTTAAATACCACAAAACTGTAGCGTTAAGAGCGAGGTATTGAGGAGGAGGCAACCCCCCTCATATACATAATAATTTCTGTTCGTTTTAAGTTTTGATGTTGATCCTTACTTTCAGTTGAAGTAACCATTTTTTTTATCATTCAAAAGCTTTATCTAAGGAAGCAAACAGATAACAGTAACCCTTATCTTGCGAGAGAAAAAAGACCAGAAAACAAAATAACTGATAAAAAAAACTTTACCCAATTGTTAATATTTGGTTGGCATCTACATTCTTGAACCCTCCCTAATATAAGACCGAACTATTGGATTACATTCAGGGTAGATGCTCTCCGCCAAACCTATCTTATAGCCTCAGTTGTATGTTAATTCCATTCCGAGGCTTTATGGAGAGTTGAGCAATTTCTTTCTATTTTAACTTTAAGAAAAACTACAGTATCCATGCCTCTAGCGTTCGGACCAGCTTCAATCATTTTTTTTTTTTTTTTCATTATCTTGGCACATTTACAAGAACTGACACAAAATAACTCGCCGATATAATACATTCAGTGACTTTTTTGTCAATTCGACTAGTTCATTACTAAAATGGTCTTCAGCATAAGCCCCCATAAGGGGCCGGGGGCAGCCCCCCCTGGCTGAATGACGCTGCCTTATATTTTGTTTTGAGATTTTTATTATACAGCTAGGCCCCGGGGCCGTGCCTATAAGGGAAGGTCGGCGGGGGCAACGAATAGCAGCAGCGGCGCGCTGCTGCTGCGACCATTGTTGACCGCGTACATTTTTGTTTTGATCAGTCTTTCTCAAATCCCAGCTTCAATTTATATGAGATGTGGGCCTATTCAGAGGAGTTAGAAACTTCGTGTGTCATTTGCTGGACGCTGGTGTTCTTTGTTATTCATCAAGAGAAGTAAAAATCCGGTAGAAACGAAATGGCAGTGGAATTTCAGAGCCCTTGCATAATAGTTTAAATATCTAACAGCTATGTATTTTTAACATAATTAATTATCAAAATTAGTACTAATTTTTTTCATCGAGCAACCGTCACCATCGAGAAGAACTGTCACTAGTTAAATCACAGCTGTGTTGGCAGGAAAATCTTTCCCCTTTGATTTTATACCATCAAACATCCAGAAGAGATTTGGAAGGTATATCATCTTTCAACCAGATTGTTTTGATAATGAAGATCTGTGCTCTTGAATACAGACCAGCCAAATGTTAGCCCATGAAGCTGGTGGCAAATTGCCAAGCTCATCAGAGGTTATAACTCCAACCCCATCCCTACCTGCACTGTCATCCTCTCACCTAATGTTTTCAGTAAGCCCTGTGATTTTGTAGCTACTGTGAAATAGAAAAGTCGCACCTGAACAAGTACAACCACATCCCAGCACCACCAAGAAAACAAAATGCTTCAAGGAAGAAAGGAGGGTAGAACAAAAGTGCTCACTGGTACATCAGTGAAAGCCAAGATTGAAGCTGCCTTTGCTACAAGGAAGGCAAAGAAGAAGTGGAAAAGAAAAAAAGTGAAGCAAGAAATACAAAGAAGCGGGCTATGAAGAGATTTGGTGAGAAAATAGCACTGAAGGTGAAACTGAAAAGGTTCAGACAGTGATTGTTGATGACAACTCAGACAGTTCTCTTGGGTAAGATAGTGAAAAGGAATATGAGCTTAGTTTTGATTTGAACCACAAGCAACTGAACCCCTGTAACTAAACTACCGTGTAACTGAACTACCGTGCAACTGAACCTCTGTATCACCGAACATTCGTGTAACTGAGCCACGGGGCAACTGAACCCAGTTTAACTAAACCATCGTGCAACTGAACCACTGAACTCAGTTTTTCATTATTCTAAACATATAAGGCAATATTATTACACAATTTAGATTTTTTGCACATTCAACCTTGTTGGAATTGTTTGTTTTTTAAAGTCATACTATTAACGCCTGTCAAGATCAATCATAAAAAAGCTTTGTTTTATTTTTGCAACAAAAGGAAGATCCGATGTCAAAAACCATTAAAGCTGATTTATTACTCTTTTTTTCGGATGAATCAGACATTGTTATTGGGAAACACACAGACATTTTTTGCGTGGGTGTTTTCTGATGGGGGGGGGCGGAGGATTTTCCATGAGAAGCAAGTTCTGAATGGAGGGGGGGGGGAACTTACACATAAAGTCTCTGTTCCGCTTTCCTTAGCACTTCTCAACTAAACTAAAAATTAACAGAACTCAACTAAAATATTCAAATTTGGAAAACCATATTTTTCACGAGGGGGTATTTTCCAGGGGATGGGTTTTCTATGGGAGAGGGTAAACGCCTAGACCCGTAGATAGTGACAGGGCGAAGGGAATCCCCCATTAATAGACATAAAAAAAGGATAAACAAATTAAGAATTTGTGACGTCCGGTTCTCTTTTTTTTGTGATAACACAACAGAGTTTTTTTTATTAATCATCTTGACAGTCATTTATATCACGACTCTAAAAAGCAAATAATTCCAACAAGATTGAACATGTAAAGATTCTAACTTGTGTTTTACCCAATGTAAGCACGGTGGTTGAGTTGCACGAGAGTTCAGTTATACGAGGGTTCAGTTGCACGGTGGACCAGTTACACGGGGTTGAGTTGCAAGAGGGCTCAGTTAAATGGGGTTCAGTTGCAATGGAACTGTAAATTTAATCTTCCATTCAATTTTGAGGTTTTTTATTCAGTCACCTTGTTACTGTTCCTCTGAGAAGGTGACTCTTCGTTTTGAACTTTTATTTTGAGGTTGGTCTTGTCCTGATTTCCTGCGCTTTTAACTACTTTCTCATCTTCTTGCACTGAACACGCCTGAGCTGAGGTCCCTGCCGAAATATCATAATGTATCACCATTTTTCACTGGTTACGCATTACCTCGTTTTCCTCATTGTGGTACGTTTTCTAGTGCTACCATCAAACATATGTGAAATAATCAGTGGGTGTTATATTTTGAGGCAAACTAAATTAGGCTTTGCTTAGACATTTTCCGATTTTAGAAATAACAGTAGAGATCGTGTTAGTTTTTAGGGCAATGTAGCAAACCATTAGCTCTTATACACGGTTCATTTTAAGGAGCAACACCGATTGGATTGCAAGAGATAGAGAATAAAATTGGTTTTAAGAACAGAGCACATTTTGAGACCGTCTGTAAGGAACGTTTCATCATTCTTTTTTTCTGAACGGAAAAAGTCTTCTTGAGACATGCCATTTATAAAGTTTTGTGGGGATTGCCAACTATGACATTCAATAGATGGCGAACAAAATCAAAATATTCCTCCCGCAACACTTTTGTTCGCAAAGCCGACCAGAAGTTGCTGCAATTCTTCTCGTTGTAAAGGAAACATAACTGTTATTAAAATTCAACATTAAAATTAAATCAGTCTTGTTTTGAATTTTTTTTTTCATTGCTTGCATTATCTTTACAAGCTTAATAAACTGGAAAGAGCGTAACTGACGTCTTGTTAACAATGCATAAGCTTTATCCAAGTCTTAGGATCACAAACTCTTATTCTCAAGGATGCTATATTAACATGGGTTGAAAAAAAAATAAAAGATTATCTGGTTTTGCTTGATTTAGTATCACACTTGTGCTACAGATGCGGAAAACTGACCTGGCAAGATATTGGTTTGAAAAGCTTAAATCAGCATTAATTTGTTACAAGGCTTTGTCTACTTATGTCTTTGAATCATTTGATGGTTCATCATAAAGATAGGAAAACTGCTGTTCAAATCTTCCATTTTTTTAAATTAAAAAAAAAGAATGTCTTCTATCTTCACTCTGAAAGGTCACTAATAAAAGTGGCACTTGAAAGCCGAATATAACCCAAATCAAGAATTACGAACGGGATACACTACGGACTGCAACTGCATACTTCAGCTTTATTCGCAAGTGTGACTAGTATGTAGCTCAGACAATACACTGTCAGATCCATTCGAACCCCATTATAGTTCGTCATTTTCATCACTATTCCCAGAGAATGGTAACTTTACCATGGGTATTTTCATGCGAAGAATCAGTTAAGGGTAAATTAGAAGACGTAATTTATATGACAAAGTCTTGAAAACTGTTTTTCGTGGTTGCTCTCAGTTGATGTATAAGGCGTCTGATTTTAGTACAATATAATACGTTTACCAAGGGTAAAAATGTGAAGCAGCCTAAATTGGATTTAAATATCTTAAATTTTATTTGGATCCAGTCTAATTAAGCGTTTGTCAATTAAAATATATGTCAATTACCCCCTCCCCACCTAGATCTAAGTCCTTCGACTTCAGCCCACTGTCGGTCCACTGAAATCTGGCGGCTCCAGCTTTATGCAGCAGAAGGCAAAGTTCTGACAGAAGTCGAAGCTCAGTTCTGTAGCCAATTTTGCCCCAAAGAAAAATGTCTTTATTTAGACTCTGTCCTCATCACTGTTCCTTTGGAGCAGTTTAAATATTTCTTTTCTGGATGACATTTTTTGTTTTTAAATAAACAAACTTCCCGTTCAAACGATATATTGATGAGTGTATACAATGTTGATACGAGAATATACAATGGTGTTATATTTCAGACAAGTATTAAAATGAGTATTCTTTCTTCTAGGAAGATTTGACAGAATTTCGTTTTCAATACACAGCGATATCACCCGTGCGTGGCAAAAATTCACCGAAAATTTGTCCAAGATTAGCACAAGGGCGATATGCATAAGCTAACAAGCGAAACTGGCCTTGTTTTCCATCAATAATTCATTCAGTGGAAAGCTGTCGGACCAATATTCGCGCTTCGTAATCAAATTGATAGATCAAAACACTGAAACTTATTATTTCCTAAAGCACGCAAATAACAAAAACGTGAATCACAAAGAATATAGATACAAGAAACAACAAATATCAAACACATAATTCTTAAGAACGACTTAAAACGAAGGAATGC
Source organism: Artemia sinica (assembly GCA_027921565.1). Taxonomy (NCBI): domain Eukaryota; kingdom Metazoa; phylum Arthropoda; class Branchiopoda; order Anostraca; family Artemiidae; genus Artemia; species Artemia sinica. The sequence goes on along the minus strand of CM051260.1, from coordinate 69,407,354 downwards.
AATATCGTCATTTCATCAGTGCCTATACAGTCTTTTACATTCTAAATAGGCAGCACTTGCCCGCGTTACATTTACTCATTGTGTCTCCCTCTGGCGTCTCTTGGGTAGTATTCGGCCAAAACTGACGCTGGAATACGCTTAAGCATTTCCTTAGGGAAGATACGAAGGAGCTGCCACCCAATATCTAAGGACTCAAAAACAGTTCGATTTTCATAGCTTCCTGCAAAAGAACAAATATATAAACTTTGATGGAGATATAATTTTTTTACTGCAACCAAACAAGCACTTGTGTGAATATCATCATGTTTTATTGTTGCTTTTTTGGTGCTTCTTTGTTGCTTTTATATATTTTTTGCTATTATACCCCATGTCTTTTCTTGTGTTTTAGGGTTTAATTTTTATGAAATTATTCTTTATCCATTATTATTTACAGACAATTTAAGTTTAAGTGAATTCTGACTCTAGTGATTTTTAACACGAAAAAAACTATCATCCAACTTTCCAAACATATTAAAGTAAGTAAATGCTGAATAACATATAAGTGATGTGCTAAATCAAATTAAGTGCGTTGCGTCAAATAATCAAGCATTCTTTTCATCAATTCGTCCTGTGTACACAAATTAATATTTATTGATAGACATTCCGTTTGTATCAACTGCATATTGTTCCACTAGCTGCACTTCGATATAGCCCAAAAATGTGCACATTTTCCATTAGCAACATTCAGTTCGACCAATAGTCATGTTATTTTTTTTTTATCAATTCGTGTTTCGTTTAATATGACAAAATTGCAATATTTACGCATAGAGTCCAACATTGCGCCGCTAGATTGCACTATATCTTTAAACATCCAAAGATCGATTGATCATGTTCAGTGGTCGCTGTTAATCACTGACATCAAGAGAAAGAAGAAACACTACCCATTAAAGACTCTGCATTAGTACAAGATGAAATTTAAATAATCAACACTCCGTATCAAAGAGAATGGAGGAATATTGAATTTTTCATATGATTAATCTTCAATACAATAGAATCAAAGCTGAGATTACTCTGTACTGATAATTAATCAGTAGCTTCTATCTCCAATAATGATTTAAAGTCAAAATCCAGTCTACGCAAAGTAGGTCTTGGTTAGCTTATGAGAATCTTGCCTGGTTAAGCAAGCTGGCTTGTTTTAGACAGATAAGTCTCGTTTTTTTCGTTCTGTTTTGTATGGCCATGGCCATGGAGGGCTTTTTGTGTCAAATATGCATACAGATACATATATGCAACTGATCTTGAATAAATTGCAGGCATTTTTAAACCGTATAACGTCTTTCTATTCATTTCTTGGGGGACACGGTTTTTTTCTTCCTTTTCATCCTTGTGGTATTATGGCTTATAGTAGATGTTAACCTGTAAAGGCATCATTTTTTTTTCATGCGCGTATACTTTTTAATTATCAGCATGATACAAAACAAAACTTGAAATGCCACCCTAAAAAGCAAAGAACAAACAAATAAAACACATATTTTATATAAATTTCACCGGCATTAAAAGTGCTCTTTGGCTCACTTACTATTTAAAACAGTGAATGCCAACCTTGCTGTTTTTTTAGCTGGCCATTCTAACCTGGGCTGTTGATATGGTATATCAGTAGCCTTCAGTGGCGTATCAGCCTATCAGTGGCATATTATGTCAAGTTATATTTGAAATGGGGATAAATTCCTCATTGCGACTTCTACTGTTACTGAGATTTTTTTGTCCGAAATTCTTGTAGTTGCAGACAGGGGCGAATCTCTAGCATTTTTATTGGGGAGGGGGGGGGGCAAGAGGGGTCCATATCTGGATAGTCAAAGGGCATGAGATGTATAATATTTTTTTCATCCACATTATTGGGGGGGGGCAACTGCCCCCCTTGTCACCCCCAAACGACGCCCCTGGTTGCAGACATCAAACCATGATTTAGCGTCAAAATTGTTTTCTCAGTTGATGAACTTTTCTTTTGCTCCTTAAGCCGCTTAAGGGACATCACACACTTTGACACCGAAAGGGTTGATTGTAAGGGAGAAAGTCTTGCAACGTTCACCAGGGAAAAAACTTATTACTTGAACAGTAGGGTGCTAAATAAACTGCTACAGGCCATATAAATCAGGGACATTATTTTCATTTGGCACATCTTCAACAAATTGGTTAAGTGGTTGGAATATCTATAATTTATTTTACTTCATTGATGTGACCCTGAGTTCCAGTTCCGTTTTTAAACACGATATCTTTTCAGACAACTATACCACCGTACTTTCCTTACACTGCAATTTGTGTATTAATACTACTAAATGTCGACCAGGCATGCCAATTACCACAACGTAAATTCATCCGTAAAACTGTGACCCATATTCACTTGCAATTCAAGAATCGAGTAATGTTTGGAGCCCTTCTGTCAATTCAAATTATCTCTCCAAATCTTTTCTTTCAATAACCACCATACTTCTATTATACTGCTTCATGCGTTGAACTCAAATCTTTACATAACATTTTGGAGAGTTGAGTTTCGGGTGGCTTTAATTTAACGACATTTCCAGCTTTAACCACTTAGCTAAGGAACTCTTAGAAGGATTTAGGTACCGTCTTGGTGGCTAATACTTGTCCTTGAATCCGGATGATTCATGAAGTGAAGAGTCACTTCAAGAGTCACTTTTTTAACTAATGACTGAAAGCCAGACTTACAGCCGAGCATTTCAGGTGCACTGTCGGTGAAAATTCAGCACAATTTATCCCCTTCCATCAAAGGTTTCAATGTAAAATCATCAATTAGAAAAAAAAATACGTGTGTGCAGCTTCAATGGCGGCTAAATTGTGTTTTGAAATAATTCACTGCTATTAAGCCGGCGTCCATACTTTTATCTTTCGAATCAGGGTTATTAGTTTCGACCCGTCTTTGGAGCTAGGCTGGTTTCGTAGACTCATGAGCAAGACCTTCTGAACAAACTACATACTCTGGCCTTTCCACACCTGCAATAACTATCTAAGTATACACCACGCTAAGAAATTGTCCTTTTCCTACGTTTCCTGAATTTCCTCTTTCCTATGCTGATTTTAAACGGTTGATATTCTTAGCTTAAAAACACTTGAAGGACTCAAGCCACAAATCACTGCCAGTGTGAGCACAACACTAGGTAAAGAGGAAGAGCGACACAGGTAGCGTGACCAAACAACTTGTAGGAGTTAAAAGTACCCATGAGCCAACCATTTCAGTTATTGGACGATTGTTCAATAGCTTGAACCATTGTTCGTGAAAATATAGATGCTTTGTTACGGTGCCTATTATGCAAACATGTAGCAAAATATATAAACGATTTTAAATTACAAAATATATTAGGAGTTTAAATTACACTTGAGCCAACCAATTCAGTTATTAGACCATTGTTGGAATGCTCCTGTAGGAACGATTTCTTTCGGAAATATTGAATCTAAGATGTTTTAACGTTCAGAAAATATACGTTCAGATGCTCTGCTATGGCACCTATTGTGCAAACGCGCAGCAAAATCTATAAGAGATTTTAGTCATCAAACAGGCCAAAACCTGTTACTTCTTTTAATGAGTTTATGTGATTATCTTAAAATATTTGATATAATATTCACATTCGATTCAAAATTAATTGATGACCCCATGTCACTTATGTCGCAACCAACAGCTTGGGAACCCATGCTTTAAAATGTAGAAATTTAAATACTGAATTCGCAAAATATATTAAAACAAACTCAAAGATAGGATAGATTCTACTACCCTAGGATGGATGGATGGATGATAGACAAAATCTAACAACAAGTGAAAATGACAACATTTTTTATACAATCTTGAAAAAGGCTGATGCCAGCTATGCCTCTCACTCAGACTGCCTGTCTTGGCTTTGTCTCCAATTGGCCAATGGCTTAATGGCAACTTGATTTTAATTCAAAAGTAATCCCAAAATATACCATCTAAACTCAAACACACCAAATTCTGATTCTACCAAATGACAGCATTAGAAATACGAATAATTCCAATTTTTGACATGGTTCATATTTTCATTTAACATGGTTAACAGCAATTCAATTAATGTATCTATTTGCTCAGAAAAACAATTATTTTATTATAAAAATAGCATATTTCCCTGGTAGCTTTGTCATGAATTTATTTACAACCTCTAAAGATAACAAAATAAATTTTACAATTTTCCATTCTAAGGTTCCTTTCTATATAGTAATATTCGCCACATTCGTAGCAACATTCGTTCTTCGTTTTTTTTTTAAACTGCTAAAATCTATAGGCACACAGATTGCGTTTATAGATACAAACATGCGTCTTTTTAGGTACATAGACTGCGTTTATAGATACAAACATGCGTCTTTTTAGAGAATGCGTCTTTTTAGGTACATAGACTGCGTTTATAGATACAAACATGCGTCTTTTTAGAGAATGCGTCTTTTTAGGTGCATAGACTGCGTTTATAGATACAAACATGCGTCTTTTTAGAGAATGCGTCTTTTTAGGTACATAGACTGCGTTTATAGATACAAACATGCGTCTTTTTAGAGAATGCGTCTTTTTAGGTACATAGACTGCGTTTATAGATACAAACATGCGTCTTTTTAGAGAATGCGTTTATAGATACAAACATGCGTCTTTTTAGAGAAAGAAACTTACCTTGAGAAATGAAGTTCTTCTCAAACTTCGTTAAAAATTCTAAATAAAGAAGATCATCCGGAGTAAGAGCTTCTTCACCGACAACAGCTTTCATAGCCTGAACATCTTTGCCAATAGCGTAGCAAGCATACTAAAAAAATAATATAAAAATAATATATATATTTATATATGCCAGGCATTAAATGTATTTTTATTTTTCATCGCTAATTTCTTTGCTGAATGATTTTTGCTGGTGCTTTGGCTATTTTCTTGTCCATACTTTCACTTGTTAATCATGACTTGCGTGGCCATCAGAATTCCTTGAACTGCTTTAAAGACTCTCAACATTCGAAGTGCAAGCCCCATATGGACAGACTGGTGGTATCTCTCTGATGACCCTGACTGATGACATTTTTTTTAACGTCATGTTCTTTTTTAAGGTTGCAATATACTTTGTATGGATGCAAACATTCTCAACATCCAAAGTCACAAAAACCATATACACAGTCTGGTGGTATCTTTCTGATGATGAGCTATTATGGATAAAATTTTGTCTTGTTACTGCTGTTTTTTAACGTATGGGCTGAATATATTTATTTCGCGCAAAACTCACGACTTTGTTTATCAAATATTTTCGAATAAAAAAAAGAATCCACAAACAAAGTATTTCAAAGAAAAGTAAAGACCTACATTAAACCAAAGATGAGCAGAAATAAAATCAAATTATAATTTAAGAGTAAAATCTGAAACAAAAACTGATTACCACAAACAGCAGTAGGGCTAACGCACCCTATGCCTTCTTAAGACCAGAACGTTATTTGCGCTTTACTGAAAACAATTTTTATTTTTAGTTGTGTTTTTATTTGTCAGAACATCAAAAACAAAAAGAGTATCATAATAACTAAGATTACCGAAAAGAACAAATGAATATAGATTGTCAGTTTAAAGTGGTATTAATTCTTGAAAGTTTAACCTTTGGATTTAATAAGGCTATTGAAAAGAACACGTTTGTAATGTATTTTGTTTTCATTAAGCGCAAATGACGTTCTGATCTTTAGAAGGCATAGAGGTGTTAGCCCTAATCCTGCCTGTAGTAATTTCTGTTCGTTTTGAATTTGACTTGGTTATTTATTCTAATTTATGCTTTAGATTGTGCGCTTAGGCTGTTATTTTATTTTATTTGTGCTCATCTTTGGCTTAATGTAGTCTCTGTAGTCTTAAAAGTCTCTTGACTTTTCGCTGAAAAACTTCTTTAGTGGAATTTTTTTCTTTTAAATATTAATTTCTGTTCGTTTTTAATTGAAGAAGTTATTTTTGCTGGTTAATAAAGAAATATTCTTAAAAAAAAAAAAAAAAAAAAAAAAAAATCCTTTTTCCCCCCTAAGAATCAAGATTTTGGCTTGTTATTTACATTTTGGACAAAATTTTTAATAATAGTTGTACTATAAAACTTCGAATGGATGGTAGGTATAAGGAACATTATTAAAACAAATAGACTGAAAATCTGTATAATCTTTGGGCTTCTATGGCGATGAAGGATTGTGACTCCCATCATACTTCAAATATTAATTGACTATCCCCCTGAAGTTGTCCTGAAAGTTTCAACATAATTCCCTTAACATATCCTGAGATATCGCAGATACATCGTTATGACAAATCTTGGATGAATAAAGTGTCTTTCTTCAATATGCCCTGAGAGTTTCAACTTATAGGCGTTCCCAAGACATCGCAGACACGTCCTCTTGACAAAGTTGGTGTATTTTGATTTTAGTTCCATATCCCCAACAACAAGTCCTGAAAGTTCCATCGCAATACTCTTAGATTTTCCTGTGATATTGCACAGACGATCTTTTGATGATATGGATGTCCATGGTGTCTTGATTTAGCTTTACACCCCCTCAACTTTCCATGAAAATTTCAACTTAATACCCTATTCGGTTCCAGTGATATTACATGCATGCCATTTTGACAACCTGGATGGTTAAAACTTTTTAGATTTAGTCCAATAGTATTAGTTAGTAGCAGTAGTAGTGGAAGTAGCATCAGTAGTCACAGTCGCAGTCCCAAGTAGTTGCAGTCTGAATTGGTTACAAAACAAGATTATCTTTAACTGAATTTACTTTGAACTGAATAAGATCGTTTTTTATAAAACTGATCTACAAGGTATTAAGCCTGTATTCTCCTGTGTCTTTATTTAGCACGCTAGACTTGAAATCCTTTGTCCGTCAGGACATGGGTTCGGGTCCTGGTGTCGTTGGTTATTTGGCTTGGAATGGGGGTCAGCGGCGTGACTCTATGAACTCAGGCATGGTCAACTTATCTCTGAATGGGTACCTGGAAAAATCTGGAAAGGTTAAAAGGAAGGGTGTGTGAAAGCACAGGATGGCTGTCTCCTAGCCCCCCACTGCATTTACCGGCTGAAGGGCCATGAAAAGGGGATCGGCACAGCCGGTAGGGACTATTAAGTCCAGCGCCATATTCTTTACCATTTTTCAATTGCTTAAATCATATTTTATTTATATTGCTTCTCCGAAAACTTGGTTATGTACTTGAACTCAGAGTATGTTTGTAAGTAAATTCTAGAATTGTCCGATGACTGGATAAAGTTAAGAGTTGATAAAGCGGGTTGGGGCCGAAACCTCGAAAATTAATACAATGGACTTGGAAACATTGGCTACAGAAAGACGGAATTTTAGCTCATTTTTAAGTGAGCATTAGAAACCTATTAAAGAGAAAAGTCGATTGACTAGCCTACTCAAAAGGTCTGTTACGTTTAAAAGGCATAGTTCGAAAAATTTTGTTATATCCAGCTTTTAATCAGGGTACATGTCGTACAAACTTTAAATATTAATTTAAATACTAATTAGTTGCATTACTAATTCTACGTCTTTTCTAAGCCATAGATGATATGCATCCACGCATCCATTTTTTTCACTCATATTTTCATATTTAAGTACTCAGGCTAACAGTATTTCAGAGGTTTTTCTCGCAGGCAACAATCATGCAGATAACAATCAATGAAATACGAAACCAGTACAACGAGAAGGAAAATAGAGGGTTACAAAAATGATAAGAGTTTTGATTATACCAGCTGATTTGAGACATCAGAGTGATCCTTTCTAGTCATCCCTTCACCAATAGCCGACTTCATTAGACGCGAGAGGGATGGGAGCACGTTAATTGGAGGGTAGATTTGTCGATTATGCAATTGACGATCGACGTAGATCTGTCCCTCAGTAATATAACCAGTCAAATCGGGAATTGGATGTGTGATATCTGGAAAAAATAAATACTTTTAATTTCAATTTAATCAGTAAAAACTTCAAGTATTCAAAACTAAATGAGATGAGGTGATATGGTAAAGCTGGTAGATATTGGTAATCTGTCATGTAACTGATAGAAAAAAGTAAATGTCATCGAATATTGGCTCCACAACTTATCAGACTTAAGGAGACAAAAAAAAAATAATCAACACAAATATTTCGCCTGTATAGAACTAGGCGTCTTCACTGTTACACAAAAAAAAAAAAAAAAAAAAAAAAAAAAAAAAAAAAAAAAAAAAAAAAACTAACAATAAATAGAACAATCAAAGCAATAAATTGTTAATTGTGAATATGTTCTACTCCTGTGCTCTACGTGGAGTAGCAATTGTACATGCAGAATTTAGCAAGAAATTTGGAAGAGAATAAAACCTCTCAAAATGATAAGAACCTCTCCATTGTAGCAAATAGTAAAATATCAAAATCGCCTTAAGAGCTTTACAGTTCCCACCTTGAACAACAAGGAAAAATCACATTTTCGCATCGGTAGCCATTATGTCTTTTCATTTTTTTTAGACCAGGGGGATAGTGTTAAGCCAGCAGTCATAAAATATTAAGAGAACAGAAATTAGGAAAAACAGAAGAAAATAGGAGAAGCAGGAGAACCGACAAATAATTTGTTAAATCAAACAGCCCTTTTCACTGGGGCGATCTATTTCGTTGCTTAAAAAGATATCTAAAACTATGTAGACATCTTTTTAAGCAACGAAATACATCGCCCCAGAGCAAAGGAACGGTTTGAAGAAGATGTAATGGATTAAAGGAAGACTGGTGGAAGTAAAGAGCAATTTTGAGACTTAAAACGAGCAAAAAGTATTGCTTCACAGTTTGTGCAACATTTATCTCCAGAACTGGTTTAAATAAACTGACTCGTTCAGGATTATGTAAAACTAGCGCATTACAGAAAACACAAAACCTACGAAACAAAACAGGATTAGGAGCAGAAAAGTCTTTAAGTACCCTGCATGTCTAATAAACTCAAGCAACCTCAGTTTTCAGTAAAGCGCTAGTTTTAGAAAATTCTACAAATTTCATGAGAAATTCCATTGGAAAAGTTTTGCAGATATAAGTTGGATTGCATAGACTGCGAAGTAAAAACCTTTGTTGAGTTTAAGTTTCAAACTCGCTCGCTAATTCCATCAGAAAAACCTCTTTTCTTCAGAAAAAACTTCAAAAACATCATTTTTAGGTTTTAAAAATACACACAATAAATCTTACAAAAAGACCTCTTTCCACCTTCGTGAAGAAACTAAAGAGGTCAACATGAGTTTCAGTTAAAAAACTGCATCAAATACGTGTTTAACTTCGCAACCCTTTTAAACTTCCCCTTAAAAAGAAATCGGCATTTTCACATAAAGAGTGCAAGGGGTAGATTATCCATAGTATCTTTACGAAGCTGCAGATGAAAAATTCAATTACTTTTTAAATATTTTCCCTATATGAAATATATACATATTTCAGAATAGGCTAAGATAGGATGGAGGATATTAAAAAAGAATTTCAGATGTGCCGCTAATGAAATACACGTTATTATTATTATAGTTTTATGCCGCAATGCTGCAGTTTAAACATTCCTTATCTAGAATTATTTGAAGTTTGAACATTACTTTATACCTGTCAATTTATGATAAAAGTCAACCATTTTTTTTTGTCATCATTTTACGTCAACCATTTTACAAGGAACACTCTAAAAACCAGTCTATGACGAAATTTAAGGGAATGATGTAATGGAGTCATTCAAATATGATGTCACACCAGAGAAGCAACTTTTCAAAAGATACAAGTTTTATATACAGTTTTTACAAAAGATTATTTTAATATTACGTTTTTTTTAATGAGACTAGATATGGTGAATTTCTTTCAAATGAGCCCTCTCCCAATATTCTTTGACCACTGGTTCGGTACAATCACCCCTGGAGAAAAAAAAAAACAAAAAAAAAAAAAAAAAAAAAAAAAACGCGTAACTGCCTCTAGTGCTAAAAAGTGATTTTCCTTGTTGTTCAAAAGTAAGAAGGGGAAAATGATTCACTTATATAGGGTTTTCGACGATGGTGATTCCAAAGGTGCGGTTTTATTTTGATTCACCACAGTTTTCGCGGAATTTCAAACTTTTGTGGAAAATTCCAAAAAGAGCTACAAGAGATTCCAAAGAGCTACAGCTGTAACCATGATGCATTCTGACACTACCCCTAAAAATAGGTGCTAAAGGTAGAAACTTGAATTTTCCTGCAAGCAACTCAGCGCGACCTTCTTGGCTCAGCGAAAGCAAATATATATACACAAATTGAAAAAAGTACATATAAACCGGAGATATGGCATCATGAAAAAATGGCAGAACAGCGAGGGCTAAGGGGCTTGGCCTCCCTCCCCCCCATAAATACAAAAATATAACTTTTTACGAATTTCCACGCACCTCTTACTCAAACTACTAAATATCTTTTTTTTAATCACTGGACTTCCCCCAAAAAATTCCTTCGTGCGTGCCAGAATTACAGTGCTATTTTTCGGCACCAAAGGTACCCCATATCAGCGAAGTACCAATTTCTGATATTTTGTTCAACAGACCAAATATTTTGGTCAGAATAGGATCAAAATAGACTGTTGAGCGAAAATTCTGAGATAAACATTTAGCTCAAAATACTAAAAGGCTATTTGAGTAACTTCCTGGTTTCAAAAGCCATACTGTTGCGCAGTGGCACATTTGCTTCTAAACATATAAACAGTCCACAAAAATGGGCTGTTTTTTTATATGGTATTAATAACGGCTGAACGGTATTTGATAGTAACGCATGTGTTATTAAAGGTGAAAAGAGGATAGAAGGGACGGTTTGATTGGGTGACAGCCTTCCTCTTCTTTTGAAAACCCATTTATGAAAATTCCATTTTCTTATGAAAAGCAAACCCTACTAAATGAACGATTTAACTTGAGGTAGTGTTTTACAAGAGTAAAATGAAATAAAAAACAGAACCAATATACAGCTAAAGTAAGCACTATTTATAATTGTTCTCGAAATAAAAATGCCGCATAAACAGCCATTTTCTTTGATTCAATCAATTTTTATAATCAGCGAGCATCCAATTGAGAAGTAGACCCAACCTAAACCGCAAAACAAGCAGGAAGTCATAATTCCTAAAAACAAATAGCGGGTAGTACGAGACAGGCCTATATGATGGCCTTTTTCAAAAGGGGACCAACAATTCCAGAGGGAGGGGTAAATTAAAAAAAAAGATAAATAATGTAGAGAATCGCGAAAATACAGAGATTCGATGGGAGAGAGTGGTGTACCTGAGGGCCCTCTTCCAATGTTCATCTTGGAACAAAGTCTACACAAAGAACTTAAAGCCGCACTGTTTTCACACCCTTTCCCTATACTATCGAATTAATTTTGCTGTTTAACACTTGAATACGAAGGAAAATACTCTAAAACACCTCTTTTCTCCGCTCGAAGAAAGGACGATTTCAAAAACATTCGCTCATATAAGCAGATTGCATAAGCACCCTGCATTTATTTATTATTTATTGAAAAAAAAAACAAGAAATATACCAGTGAATACCAAGATCCATGGTAAATTACACACAAAAATAAAAAATACTTCAACATAGTCTCCCCCTTAAGGCTCTATGGCCAGGAAAAAACAGGAGAGAAACAAAACTAAAAAAATAAACAAAAACATTCATCAAACAAATTTTAAATAATAAACTCATATCATCAAACCAAACAATTACCCCCCCCCCCCCCAAAAAAAGAAAAAAAAAAAATCAAAGCTAGGAAAGGGAGTAATACAGGATTCCACTCACACAAATAAACTGCATATCCAATCAAGAGACATCAGCTCATTGGAGAACCGGGAAAAAATTAATTATTAGCAAGAAAATCTCTAACATACTTTTTGAAGATACCAAAGGAGTGGCGGCCCCGTAGAGACTCCAGGAGAGTGTTCCAAATCATATTACAAGCTATCAGAGGGTTAAAGTCAGACCATATTGACGGAGTATAAGGTATATATAAATTATTGGAAGAATTGGCCAAATAACTTAAGGAGCTGACCAAATAGTTGAGAAGCTAGGCAAATACAACGGCACAACTATGTTAATTAGAAGAAGAGAAGGATTAAGTCTCACCATCATTGGGCATAGTTAGAATGGGGATTTGCGTAATAGATCCATTTCTGCCTTCAACTCTACCAGCTCTTTCATAGATTGTAGCCAAATCTGTGTACATGTAACCAGGGAAACCGCGTCTACCTGGCACTTCCTCCCTAGCTGCTGATACCTAGGTTATAAATATAGTTTTGGAAAAAAAACAGAAAAATTAAATATACCATATTTAAGAAAAGAAAACTTATTCCAATTTAGAAGGCTGTTATTCTAAAACGTTGATGAAGGAAAAGTCGGCAAAGTTGCGAATTCGCAGCAAAAACTAGTGAAATCTGACAAGCACAAAAACGGCCCTTTTTGCCAGAAAGAGCAGCTGTGTGAAGTACGGTTATGCCATTTCTCTGCCTATAGCAATGGTTATGGGAAAACAATATAGTATTCATAATGACAGAATATTTAGAGTCTAAATTGTATCTACAACAGAAGCAGGCTAAATACGCCTCCCAGGCACTTCTTCTCTAAGTCATAAATAGAATTTAAAAAAGGCATGAAATAAAATACGTTTAAGAGAATATGAAATCATCGTTTCATTTACTTTCAGAAAACAAGTTTAGTAAATAATGCCTAAACATTCAAAGATACAATTGGTACCATAGTAAACACTTTAGGCAGTTATGGTTTTATTCATATTTTAGCTAAATTAATATTTCTGTAGACTCAGTTGTTTTTTAGATAAGAACAGACCATATCATAACTATAGATGCAAATCATTGATAAACAAGTTGACACAATACTAGCCCAGCAATCATCATTCAAAATGCGTCACAAGGCATTTCAAACGGACGCGTAGGCCATTTCTTTTTTTAGAAGAGAGACGATGATAATAAAAACGATATTTTTTTCATAGTTTTAATAAGAAATGTCAAGAAATTACAAAAAAAAACTTAGGACCCGAGTCCCCCCCCCCGTACGTCTTTGATACCAAGATGCTTATGTTTTTTTTTATTCATAATATCTTTTTCTCGTTTATGGGAATAGGAGAAAAATGAAGCTTTTCACACATTTTTTTTTTCTTTGCCTTAAAAACGTAGAAACAACTTTCGTACAAAGACAATATCGATATACCAATGTCGAAAAACCCAAATATCAGATATCTTTTAACTATCCGGTAAAGTTATGTCTTATCGCATACCGTTATTTGAACTACTGCAACTGGAGGTTTCAATAGGTTACTTAGATCGCATCGCTGCCATCAGTCAGTGGCAGGTCCAGAGTCTGGCGGATGTGGGAGGTAGATTCAAGGTCAACTAATTAGAATCACAATAAAATAAAAATAAGCAAAATATTCCCCTATTGATCAGGGGATAAATAGCCATATTCACAAGGAAAGCTTTCAATATTTGTTAAATCAAGGAAGGTGTGGGTATCACTACCCTAAATCAAAAGAAAATAATAACATACCTCACGAAGGGCCTCTGCATATGAGGACATATCTGTCAGAATGACGAGCACATGTTTTTCACACTGGTATGCTAAATATTCGGCAGCGGTTAAAGCCAGACGGGGAGTAATAATACGCTCAATTGTCGGGTCGTTAGCCAAGTTCAAAAAGAGACAGACATTCTCCATGGATCCATTTTCCTATAAGATAAAAAACATGACTGACAAAAACAGGATCTATGAAGATGCAGACTTTACTAAAATTGCTATACGATGCCTGCCTCATTATAATATTGTAGTTGCACCATCATAATGTGCATTAAAAGATGGAGAGGGGGGATTCACAGCTATAAATTTAAACTATTCGATGGCTAGCTTGAAAAAGTGGTTGAACACTGCTTGATACTTTGTCTGTCAAGTCCCTGATATTATTCTCGACTCTATGACTATTTTTAACTTTTATGTTGCTCCCAACCTCCTCCTCATAAATATAAGATAGTCATTGGGTCGAGAATAATATTCAGGGACTTGACAGACAAAGTATCAAGCAGTGTTCAACCCCCTTTTCAAGCTAGCCATCGAATAGTTTAAATTTTTTATTAGTTGTGAATCCCCCCCCCATCTTTTAATGCACATTATGATGGTACAACCACAATATTATAATAATATTATAACAAGTAATGATTTTATAAGAGATATTTCGTAACTATTTAATTATATAGCAAAAATAATAGTTAATAACAAATATTACAATAAATAATATTATAATAATAAGAGATGATTATTTGCCCCCAATCTAAATAAATAATGGAACAAACGTGGAAGGATAGCCGTCAATCCTTCGACATACTTAAATCCGAGTCGAGTCATCGACCAAGTACGCACAACAGGCACAACAGTGCAGAGTTTTCTGCACAAAGAAATTTTAAGGCAAAAAAAAAGAGTATTTGAATTTCATTGGTTTCACTTATGTGACGAATACTTGCAAGCCTATTATCTAATGTATAAAACATGCGTCAAATAGAAAATCCCGATCTATCTATTTCAACAACTGAACGGATTCGAATGACACTCGCCTTCTAAAACTGGATTGGGTTGAAGGATAGAAAAGCTTTAGAGTCACGTTATTCTTATACGATTGATCTATCTGATCCTCAGTGGTTACAAGGCAAATAATTTTACAGTTGGTTAAAACCAAGAAGTACGCATGACCTTTTTACAGAAGAGGAGAATAAAGCTTTTTGCAGCATAATAAATGAGAAAAGGATTGAAAAAAAAACCAGTTAGCCCCATTCCACTTTGATTGGAGAGCCACCATTGAGCCGAACATCTATACTATTTTTAACCAAAACTGTCGGAATAGAATTTCTCCTATTTAAAGATCAAACTTTTAGATGTGATTTTTTTTTTTTTTTAAATAGTTAGAAGTCAATACCTGGTTTTAACTTCAAACCCGAACAAATATTTTCAAAACGAGTCAGGAAACATAACTTTGAACAATTTGCGAAAGTTCTGGCAAAAAAAATGAAGTAGACATTCGACCCCAGGAGGGCCAACAAATTGAAATAGAAAACCCCTAAATACGAGGCGTAGCTGAAAACCGCATCAACAGCTTTTAAGGCCATTCATAAATCTACAAGCAAAAAAAAGCAAAAAAAAAACACCTTTTAGTTATTAGGTAAGACTATTGCGTTTTAAATTAGGACAAACTGGTATATAGCAATTTCTTGTATGTGACCAGCCGATAGAAAGAGGGCAATAATTATATACGGTGCTTTCGTTTCAAAACCTTGGGTTTAAAGTAGCAAAACAATAATACTGGGACAGTTGACGGAAAACCAAGACAGAAAAAATGCAGAATAGATTATGGTTGCGTCATCACGTGCAACCTCGCAGCGAACGAACTCCAGCCCATAGTAACCGAAAATTCAAAAACGCGATTTAGAAAAAAGGAATCGTAATTGCTATTTTGGCTAATCTTATTGATATTAGATTATTACGAAAACGAAATAAAAACTGCACCATGACATCATCATGGTCAGAATTCTCACTTAGGAGAATTACAGTCCCCTATCTTGCGCAACAACAAAAGTAACTTTTTTGGTTCGGAAGCACTCACATTTTCCCTTTTCTTTTTCGTCACTACTAGAGGCACTAAGATGTTACTAGAGGCACTAAGAGATATCAGAGAGATGTTTAAGGGTTTGTTTTAATGCTAACTTTTAAATGTACATTCTTTTTATAAGTAGCCAAAGTTGATACTAAAATAAAATGCACTTTTTGTAGAAACTGCATTATCATATACAAGATGCTATAACAAACGTATCTTTTGGAAAGATAATATATCACATGTATCTTTAGAATAGTTTTGAGAATAAAGATCTAATGGGACATTGTTTGAACAGAAAATAGAGGGCCAAGGTTTCTGACATTTTTCGCCTTTTTTTATTGGTCATATTTTTATTAGGTCATATTTTTATTGGTGCTCAGGTACACTATAAACAGTTGGAATAAAAAAGGGTAGTTGTATGATAAACGCCCTACTGCTCAAGTTGTTCATTCGTCGACGCATTATGGAAATCATTTT
Organism: Artemia sinica; assembly: GCA_027921565.1. Lineage (NCBI taxonomy): Eukaryota > Metazoa > Arthropoda > Branchiopoda > Anostraca > Artemiidae > Artemia > Artemia sinica. Next base: position 69,391,263 of record CM051260.1, on the reverse strand, counting down.
TTTTTTCGTTAGTGTCTTTTAGCTTAGCGTGAGGCAAGACAAAGAGAAGTCACAGAATAGATGGAAAATATGTAATTTGGGCTATATATTTGCACATTAGGTGTGAGGGTAAAGTATAATTTCCCCCCCCCTCGCCCCCCTGATGTACAAATATTTACCCCAAATTTGTTTCTAAAATTTCTATATTTATATCCTACTTTGGTAGATTTCATTAGGATTGAGTGTCAGAGAAACATATTAGAAGAACATTAGGTAGGGCGTATATCATACAATTACCTAAAAAAGTTTGCAACTTCTTTCATCAACTTCAATTATTTCAATTTCCAAAATACAATGGTCCCAAACGTGTTAAGAATAGGTTCAGTTATGAGCACTTTATGTTGCAACGGTTGAATTATGAAGTTTATTTCGAGGATTGAATGAGTATTGATTTGCAGCAAAACTTGAAAAATTGACTCCTGAAACGTAATTCGTAGACAAAAAGATAAAGAAAAAACTTTGCAAAGGGTTCATTGTTAATAACTTTGAAATCTTAGGTTTTCCCAATCTATGTCAAAAGTGGACTATGTTTAGTTCTAACTGAATCAAAAGAAGAAGATACGTTTGAAAAGAAATTGCCAACCTCAAAATCGAGCTTGAAGAACCGAGCAGTTTCCATGTTAACACCCATAGCTGCAAAAACAATGGCGAAATTATCCTCGTGGTCATCTAAAACGGATTTTCCGGGGAGTTTGACCAAACCAGCCTGTCGACAAATTTGAGCGGCAATCTGAAAAACAGCAATAAATCAATGGAAACAGGTGACGTAATTAGAACACAACTTAAGCATCATTATGCAATTAAATCAATTACTCTTCAACAATCTAGTTGAGAAGAGAACTTCTAAAGATCAATGAATAGTAACCTTTTTTTGGTTTCAGGTGATGGCGTTACCTGTATTTCAATTTGGATATTTTTGATTTCAGATGATGGCGTTACCTGTATTTCGTTTTGGATATCTTTTACTTGCAAAAATTCATTTGTAGCTAGAATATGGTCAAAAATTGCTTTTTAATATCTTTTGAGGGTAGGATCCCCTATATTCTCCAATGGCTACACTACAAATTTGGATGAAAACACTTTTATCGTTCAAAACTGTACTCATTGACAAAATACCGTACACTTCAGTTAAAATCTCATTACTATTTTCATATTATAATAGCGCTGATATATACTAACTTTCATAGTGTCATATATAACAATCTCTTCGTTCTAACAAAAACTACGGTAGCTGTAGTGTATTCTCAAAAACTATCCAAGCTTATTAAAAAGTGTCATATTATGTGCCTCTTCAAAGATGTCCAAAGAGAAGTATTGTGGTTGCAGCGGTAGCTGCAATCTAGTAAAGGGTGAACCACGGCCCATAGTAACCAAATAAAACCACGAACTGCTCAAAAGTGGGGTCAGGTTGAAACAAAACGTAGACCACTGGAATTGTCTTGGCTGAAAACCCTATACAGGAAACTTACAACCCCTTGGCTTGAACAACAAGGAAAATCATAAGACTTTCATAGTTGTTTAAGCCAGGGGCTGCAATTTCCTTTAGAGGGTTTTCAACCACGGCACTTTCAATGGTGGAATTTGTATTTTAATCTGATTCCTTGGGTTACTATGGGCCAAGTTTCATCCTTCCCTTGGTTGCAGTTCCCGCAGCAACCACGATATTACACATATTTTTTAAAAGTTGCTTTTATAGGATATAGATATATCAATTCCCTTTAAAATGAGCCCTTAAACAGCTCTCCATGATGTTCCAGTGCCCTGCTAGCACTAAAATTTAAAACGAGAAGAAATAATTCCGTGTGCAAGGGTGGCTGCCCTCTTATCCCCCCCCCCTCTTGACGCTAAAGTTGGACTTTTTGTCACAATTCTTAAACAGCATGGTTTATTTTAGTTTCAAATTTTAATGTCGCTCTTTTCTTTCATTTGAAAAAAAAAAAATATTTTTTACTAAATCAGTTTAAAGACGGTGTAGCCATCGATAGAGGTTTTATACCAAGGTGCATCGAGTTAAGAAAAATTAAGAACTTTGCATACTAAAATGAATTTGAATTCCAGATCTTGTTGCGACTCTTTGCACGTGTAAGCAAAAATCAATTAGGCAATTCACATAAATCTAGGGTAAAGGACAGCTTTATTCAATCTGGGATTACCTCTATTGCGAAAGCACACTAAAAAAAAAAAAAAAAAAAAAAAAAAAAAAAAAAAAAAAAAAAAAAAAAAAAAAAAAAAAAAAAAAAAAAAAATCAGTGTTCCTGTTTATTGAATTAACGCATTATCGTGTTTTCCGATTCACGGACTAGATTCCCCAATGAAGTGGAATAGTCGGAGGAAATTTTCCGCTGGGTGGGGAGAACTGAATTTTCCAGGAGAGGATTTTCAGCAGAGAAGGGGGATGGGTAATTTTCATGGAAGAGAATGGTCCGTGGGGGGATTTTCTGGGAAATCTTTTAAATTCGAAATCCGATCGCTATTTATACCCGGGGGAATTTAAAGCGGTCAAGGGGTGGTATGTTTTCTGTGGAGAATTTCCCTTGGGGAGGGGATTTCCCGTGGGAGAACTTTCTGGGGGGAATTTTCCTTTCTCTTAAGATCGCAGCAACGCTCGACGGGCAAGTATATTATAAATGTAATTCCATATTCAACTTACTTCATTGTGAGGAAGACCAGCAGCAGAGAAAATGGGAATTTTCTGACCCCGAGCAATCGAGTTCATTACGTCAATTGACGATACTCCTGTTTGAATCATTTCTTCTGGATAAATACGGGACCAGGGATTGATTGGCTGACCTAAAAACAAGTTTGATCGAAAAAAGAAGAACAAGAACAAACACAAGTTTGCATACAGAGAATCGAGGTTGAATAATTTCAATAACAATCCCGGTAGAAAAAAGAATAGCAACACAGGAGCTAGTTATACAAACCTTTTTTTCATGGAATGATGAAAATAGGTGGGAAATGAAGCAAACCATTTTAAAGCTCTGACAGAAGTAAAAACAACATAAGCAGCCTTTTACTTATCAAATCAGTAGCTCCGGCAAATTTCAGCAAGATCAAAAAGTCAACGGACAACTGGTTGTACAATAAAGAGTTACAGAAACGAGACGTTGAAAAGTGATTTAAGAATGTAAACAGGTGGTACCCATTCATTTGCTGTCTCCAGACATTCTGTCTCCATCTCTCTCTCTTTCTCTCTCTCAAATGCAATCAGAGTTCAGTTTAAAATTAACTATTTCTCCATTAAATCACGAAATTTTAGTATTTTTCGGATGATTTCTTATGTTTTCCATCACTTATTTTTGGAATTTTTTTTCATTTCTACTCTTCTTAAAATTTCAACTCCCCCCCCCCCGAAATTGTTACTTATCGTAAACATGATAATCCCTCCTAAAATTAAAAGTAATAATGATGATGTTAGCTAAAGATTAGCCAACTGAAAAAATGATCTCTATAAAGTTGAAGGTTACAGGTGGGGATACTGCACTACACTGCTACTTGGAAGCATATCCTTTTTATGTTACTAAAATAAACAAAAAATGGCAATCTTATTAATTTGTTTCTCTGGTCTGTGCGAAGCTTAAGTTAAGCTGATAGTTTGACCAGTTAGTTGTATATGAAGGACTCTCACAAAGCAAGTTTATTTAGCTAAGAAAAAAACATTTAAAATCCTTTAAAAACAGGCTTCAGCCCAGAAAAAATATGATGCCTATCTAGGAAAACAAACTTCTTGTCAGATTTCAGCACCCTCCCCCAAAAAATATTTTCCAAGCTCCCCTCCCCCCACTTTCCCTAAGAACAATAATTATCGGCGCCCCTGAGACTATGCATTGTTGTGCAAAGCAAACAAATTACTAAAACTTAACATATTGCCACTCGGAGCTGGACGGAAATAAAGTGAGAGATCTAAGGGTAGTTGATCAGAATGCATCAAAATCAGCACCCTCCTCACCAAATCTGAGAAACATCCTTCTGAATGGCAGCTGTCTGAGGCACGAGAAGGTTGTGATAATGAATAAGTAAGTGGAAATTTATCCTGTTCTTCAGATAAACCATAATTTTTTACTATTCACTGAGTAAATTTTCGCATATTATTTCCTTGCTTTCCTAGAATTTTTCATATATTAACGAAAAAGACAATTTTGATATCATTCCATGGCTGAAATTCCAGTCTATCCACCTGCCAGATTACATTTTTGAAATTTCATGTTTTTTTTAGATTGAAAATACGTTGAAAATTGATTAAAAATCGTTGGAAAAAAATTCTCTATTTTTAAGTAATGTTCCCAAAGAAAAAGTCTAAGTAGTATAAAAATTCTGGGTCGGCGAATCTGAGACTATTGAATCCTATGATATATGTATTTTGTCCTTTTTGTGCAAGTTAGAACTATAGGTAAGGGGTAGAAAACAGATTTTGCACTCTGGATTAAATTAATGAGTGTGATTTATATTTTTTTAAGCAGGAGAGGGAGGCAAAAATAAAAACAGAACCACATTTTCTTTTCTTAGGAAGTTCAGAATCTTTCCCTAGAAAAAGTCATCTAAGTAATATGATAATTCTGGGTCGGTGAATGGACAGATCTGTAACTAATGAATCCAATGGTATAAGTATTTTGTCCTTTTCGTGCAATCTACAGCAGCAGGATCGTCGTAAAACCGCTTGTTTCAGAGGGAATATATACCTTAAAGCAAAATACGCTCGAACCCCAGTAAAAACGACTTTTATATTTTCGAGTTCGAAATCAGTTTCTTTCGGGTGGGACAATTCAATATGCCCAGTTTCATTAAAAATTGAATTCTCTATTTTTCCTGATCCTACTTGGATCAGTTGGATCCTAGTTGATTCAGTTTTTATTTCTAAAATTGCGCAGCTTTCTATGGCTAACAGCTTTTGTTGAGCAACTTTAAAATTAGTACATTTTACATATTTAGAATCAGCATAAGTTATAGCTTTTATTGTTCCATATATTTTAATGGAAACTTCTCTTTGTCTTAGAGTTTCAGTTACTACCGGAGATTCTATAAAACCACCAACCTTATTAAGCTTCTATTAAACCTTATTATATCTCCATAAATCAAATATCTATTGTTCGCTCTCGATTTCAGTTGTGAATGTCATATATTTTTTAACACTATCAACGTCTCACCTTGAATATCTAAAAACTCCTCGGCCAAAATACTTGGTCCCTTGTCAATGGGTTTTCCACTACCATTGAAAATTCTTCCTAGCATATCTTCAGAAACTGGGGTTCGAAGAATATCACCAGTAAAGTCACATATTGTGTTTTTAGCATCTATACCTGATGTCCCTTCAAATACCTAAAATGAGAAGGCGAAGTTGACTAATAAAGCAGAGCAACGATATGTAGGGGGAGGGATCCTAAGATTTGTCCAAAGGATTTCCCCCGAAATGCCAAATAGAGTCTCGATTATTTTCAGTTCCCCCCTAAAAAAGTTACCCATTCAGGGGAGTGGTGTAGGAAGGGGAGAGCTGGGAGCGGACCGCCTCGGGTTGACAGAATATTGATCTAAAAAACCTGTTTTTTCTTCCGTTTTTCATGTTTACTAGTCAGGTTGTTACATTCACAAAACGCTGCTTTCAAAATAGTTTTCATTGGCATCTCCCTTTCGCTTTAACATGGCTCGCAGCAGTGGTAGCCAGGATTAACTATTTCTCTTTAACACACACCCTTTAATAACCGATTAATCTTTTTGTCATATATAATAATCACATTTATCATAACATTGATATTACAATCATGGTTGCAGCAATAGCTGCAACCTAGTAAATAACGTAATGTTAATAGGACTACTATGTTGTCAGAACACTTTTCTATGCCACTGATTTGGGGCACGGTATCTAAATGCATATGGAATCAAACACCTTGCTTAAATTTGTGAAAAAAAAGCTTGAGGTCCTTCAAACAACAAAAATCTTGTGCTTGAAGCTGGCCCTTCAAATAACAAACGACAAAAAGCTTATCGTTAAAAACAACAAAAACAAATGTGTGAATTTTTTTTAGAAAGATTTTAAAAAAAACTTGATTTCATTTTATTGTATATATTGCTAAAAATTTATTCCCTTCTATGAATTGATCTTTTTTTTGCTCAATTGTAGACGTGATAGTCATTTTGATGAGTTACCTTATTGACCTTTTAAAGTTGTAGCATCTTTTTCTTTACTTGAGACTCCTCATCACTCTAGAACACCCCGGGAGGGTTTCCCGGTATGTTTTGAAAAACGGTCAGAAATTAAATAAAAAACAAGTTTTCTCAACTGAAGCAAGGAACAGTATTAGAACTGAAAACGAACAGGGATTATTAACTATATGAAGGTGACTGTCCCTTCCTCAACCCTTGCTCTCAATGCTAAATTCTTAAAGTTCTTTAAAAATAATTCACGTTCTACGGCCCATGTGTGGAAGCAGTCTTTCTTAAACGATTGTGACAAAAATTCAAACTTTAGCGTACAGAGCAAGAGTTGAAGAACGGGTAGCCACCCTCATATACGGAATGATTTCTGCTCGTTTTAAGTTTTAATGTTGCTCCTTCCTTTCAGTTAAAAAAACTCGTTTTTATGTTTTTCAAAACATACCGGGGGAGGGAAATCCCCTCCCCGCGTAAAATATCTCCTGGTAAACCCCCCCGGAAACTTTCCTCTCCGCAGAAAACTCTCCCTATAGAAAATATCCCCCTCCCGAAGAAAATTCCAACCCAAAATATCCATGTTTCCCAATAGCAAATAATTTATTTAAATAGTTTGTAAATTCAGTAACTTACAGCCCTTTCCCCAGGGGTTGTGGGGGGGGGGGGTTGTCATCCCCAGAGCATAGTTTTTAAACATTTCAACTATGTTGAATCAAATGGATATCTCCAAGTTTCTATCTGATGCCTTTGGGGAAAAGGGGACATGGAAGCGGGACTAGTTGCCATCCCATCTCTTTAGTCACTTAAAAAGAACACTGGAACTTTTTATTGCTGTTCAAGTGAGGCCTCTACCCATCTTCTAAGACCATTGATTCGGTACTATCACCCGTGGGAAAAGCATAAAGAAACATACAAAAAAAATTAGTAATAATAATAAATAAACCCGCATCTGTCATCTTTCTTATGGCAAGATTCCACATTTTTGTAGATAGGAGCTTGAATCTTCTATAGTGAAGTTCTTTCACAGACTGAATCTGATGGTATAATTTTGATTAAGATCGCTTGAGGTTTTGGGAATGTTTCCCCCCTTTTTCGAAAATATCAGGCAAATTGTCTTAGGCTTGTAAATTTGATAGGTAACATTAAACTTAATGAACTTTATATATCTAGAATCAAGATAAAAAGCCAATTCTTTTGACATATTAACTGTTATCAAAATTCCTTCTTAGAGCATTGGTTACTATTGGGTTGAGTTGCTCCTTACTTACAGTACGCTACCACAAACTGTTTGACTGAACATTTTTACAGAAATGAATAGTTTCAACTTATACACCATTTTTCAAATGTCAATTGCAAGCTCACAAACGTCACAACACACAATACTATCAATGAGAAAACAATACAAGAACTTTGATACAATTAGAATATAATATTCATAAAAAGTGCAGCCGAAGTCAGATTTAATTTTGATGCTCCAATTGATCTAGTTTAATTTTCTGATCTTCCCCTTTCCCACAAAAAAAATTAGTATACTTGCAATATTAAAATAAGCATACTTTTGACATTTTTAGCTGATATAGTTTGCTAAATTTTGAAAAAAAGAATGTAGAATTATGAACAGTTGGAAATTAACCAAAAAGTTTTTTTAGACAGTCAACTGAATGCACTATAATTTTATGGTGGGACAAACACATAAACTCTAGGTGAAAGGCTCAGGCCTCAAAGGCCCAGTGCCTCCCCCCCCCTCCCAAAAAAAACTAAAACTAACTAACTGTTGTCTTGGAGAACCCTGATAAATTTGAGAATCCCTCCCTCGTTCGTTGGATATGCCCGCATGCATTGCACTTCCGGCCAAAGGCATGGAATCAGAAATTGGCACCTGCAGTACACAGAACATTGGTCAGCATGCAAAAAAGGTTTTAGGTAGGCCCCCTCCTCGCCATATAATTTGCAAGCTATTGAACTCTTCCTACCTATTATGTCCTATAGCTTAATGTTCAATATATGGAAAAATGTCCAGCCTGTACCCAAGGGCGGATCCAGGATTTTTTTTTTTTGGGGGGGGGGGCAAAATAGGTTGATCCGATAAACTTGCGTTAGGAGCAAGTTTAATTAACGCAAACTTGCATTAATTAAGTAAATTACACTACTTTTGACTACGTTAGGGGGGGGGCGCCCCCTCGTCTCCTGGATCTGCCACTGCCTGTACCTAGTCCTATCTGGACATAGACTCCGGCGCCGCGCCGACGGATCGACCGAACGCCGCCGACGAGAGGCCCGGTCGAACGCCGCCGGCACGCCAAAGGCGCGCCGCCGCCGACAGAGGCGGCGGCGTTCGGTCGACTTTAAATTAATTTTGCAGCAATTCTTTATTGCATCAACCGCAAAGTCGGAGCTTTTCCTTCTCGTGTGGTTTAGTATTTCGATTTTCCTGATTAGAAATCAAGCAGGGCTTGCACTATCCCCGAATTTTCGGGTATTTCCCCGAAAACCTATGCGTCACCCCGAAAAAAAAATTGGTTCTCTCAATCCCCGAAAATCACACAATCACGGTGCCACCCTAGCGATTTATCACCAGTGACTTTCCCTGCCAAATATTACTTTGCATACCATAATTCTTCACTACTCTCTTGTTCATTAATTTTCGTCTCTTTTGTTACTTTGCATAAAAACCAGACGGATGCAATATGCAATTGCAAATATTGCAATATACACAGTTCTTCATATGTTGACAAAAAACAGTATCGTTTTTATGAAATGAGTTTAAATCATTTCGAATGTAGTTTCCCAATCGCTATTTCTAACATCGTTCGTAGTCAAGAATTTTATTTTCGAGTTGAATAGAATTATAGAACGAATTCACTACTATACATCTTCAGCCTTCAGTTGGATTTTGAAATTGACAGCCGACAGATTGTTTCTACAGCTGAATTGTAAGTTTGCAGATTTTTTTTTTTTTTGCTGTTTTTAGATAAGATTTTCTTGATGTTCAATACTCAATTGTTGAACGCCTGAATGTTTAATACTCAATTGTTCGGAAGCTACCCCAAAAATATGACTCATAAATAAATTGTAAATAATTGCCTATAGGGGGGGGGAGGATAGGGGGCTATCATTTTTAAGTGATAATACCTTATTTTTTTTTATTGAAAGCAGGGATGCCAAAAGGATAATTATTTTTTTCATTTAAAGTGGAGACAGAAGAAAATGATATCAAATTCCCTGGGAAATTTGAAATATTTTAGTAGACCCAGGGCCCCCCATTAAGACTTGTTCATTGGCTTGGATATTTTGCAATTTCTCATAGACTACTGGCCTAATTTGGCTCTTGTGTGTGCTCCCTTTTAATTAGATTCTTTGGATCTTATTGAATGCCACGGCGAATCTATGACTCAGTTTTCCAATAATTTGAGGTATATCTGAATAACTTCGACATTTTTGTTGTTGTCTTTGTACCCCTTTACTCAAACCCTCAATTTTTTTTTCAAGGAACACTAAGCTGTTTAACGTTATTTTGCGTGTTTGTTTGAACCATATAGTGACCTAGTTAATTATTAAGTAACTTATTTTTCTAATGAAAGCTGAGACGGTATCCTATCCAGGTGATATCCAGAGAGAGAGGGGGGGGGGGTTAGGGGGTTTTACATTTAAATGATAATATCTCGAAATTTTTTTATTGAAAGCAGGGATCCCAAAAAGTTATTTTTTTTAATTTAAAGCAGAGACGGCATTTTATCAAGGTGGTATCCAGAGGGGGAGGGGGGGGGATGTAGTGAGCTATCATATTTAAACGATTTTTTTTTTGAAAGCAGGGGTGCCAATAAGTTAATTATTTTTTTTTTATTTAAAGCAGAGACGGTGTCCTATCAAGATAGTATCCATAGGGGGGGGGAGGCATAGGGAGTTATTATATTTAAGTGATAGTACCTTGATTTTTTTTTTTTTTTTGAAAGCAGGTATGCCAAAAAGTTGACAAAAATTAATGAAGATTTTCGTGAGTTATACTTGATACAGCACTTCCATGGTTTTATCGTCCAAAGGGACATATGCGTCCAACCCGTTTCTTTTCTTATTGATGAAACGGGTTTAACTTGAAAACATTCATTCATAAGTACCAGGCATATTCACACTAAAACGAATTGGTGGGACGAAAGCGATATCGACATCCCCACCTAACGTTGCGCTCGAGTGACAATGGCGCCCTTGGTCCAGTGCCCAAGTTACATTAAAAGGCCAGGTCATAATAAAAGCTTTCAATTTGGAAGGTTCAAGGAGGAGTCTTTGACAATCTTATGACCTCAGGGTACTAGATGTTGCAACGTTCTTACGTATCTACAGTGGTTTAAAAAATTCGATCACCCCACAAATGATTACCAAAAATATGCACAAATATAACAAATGTAACATTTGGAATATTATAACACTTTTTTCAAAGCTTTGAAGAAGCTTTCAAGCTACGCTTGAAAGCTATTTTAAAAAGAAACTCTTTGGAGATTTCCATGGAAATGACCATAGCAGAAGCTTTGAGCCTGGGTGGGAATCTGAGAGGAGTCTTTCAGTATTTTGACCACAAGTGACTTATTGTTGCAACTTTCTTAAATTTGGTAATTTGTGTTAGCAATTTGAAATCAAAGCTTAAACTCAATAACTGATATTAAGTGTCCTTACATTTGCTTGGATTAAAAGTGACGAACTAGGATGAAAATCTCAACATCTTCCTGGAGCTACTTCAGTCTGCATATTATTTCATTTAATTACATTTAAAACGGATGAGAGCTTTTCATTTTTTACCGGAAAATAGCTGGCATTTAATTTTTCTTCATACCGAATAAACCATTAAGTGTTTTTGTTTCATTCTGATTGAAGTGTTCTAATGTGAAGTGTTCATCATGTAGGCTATTTTTCAATTTGATAAATTTACTCCGTTTAGATGCAGTTTGTAATTTGACTGATATTAGGTATTTATCAATTTATAATTTGGAATGAATCCCCAAAAGAAAAAAAAACGAATAATATCCAAAAGAGCAGCCAAAAGCAATAAAAAAGCAGCAGTTCAGCCTTAGCCTACATGACATATATTCTATAAAGAAGCCAAAAAACTTTAAAATGCATTTTTTTTTAAATTGTAATTAAAAATCAGTTTTTAATACAAGAAGTCTTTTTAAGAATCCAAAAGAGCAAAAAAAACTAATCAATATCAAAGTCGCCCATTTCAACTGTTTTAAAGGTGACAAAACAGATATAGGCAAAGGGCATTATGAAAAAATTAAGGTTCTAAGTTCAAAGTTATATTCAAAGTTTTTACCCAGATAACTGACGAATTTTGTGATACGGTATTTTAAGTTGTATATGCGTAATGCTCGATGAAAAAAACTACTAATTTTGATAATTATTTATGTTAAGAATACATAACTAATAGATACTTCAACTGCTCGTATTACGCAAGGGTTCTGAAACGCCACAGCCATTTCGTTTCTACCACATTTCTACTCCTCTTGATGAATTACGAAGAAGACCAGTTTCCAGCCAGCGACTTGTGAATTTTTGAACTCATAAATAGGCTCGAATTTGTTGTAAATTTAAGCTTTGAATTGAGAAAGACTGATGAAAACATTAATGTTTGCGGTCAACATTGATCACGCCGGCGGCGCGCCGCCGACATCTTACCGGCGGCGCGGCGTGCTGTTTTTGGCCCCGCCGCCGCCGGTCTTCCCTCATCGGCGCGGCGCCGGGGTCTATCTGGACATTCTTCTACCAGATGCCTCTCTGGTTCCATGATCATTTTACATTTTTGGTATAAAGAGGAATCAGCCCTGTCTAGTTTGGCAAGGCACTCCCCAAAATTACCTTATGGCTTGTTACCATTCTTTTCTAAAATCTCTTCAAAGGCACTATATTATACTTAGGCATCATAGGGTTAAACTTCAGAAGTAGTTTTTTTATTGTATTCCACCTTCCTGTACCAATGTTGTTCTATTCTGCCATTGCTACACCTCTTTACTACTGCTTTCTGGAACCTATGAGATCTAGGGATGAAAGGTTCTGGTCTGTAAATGAGACTGTTGCCTTCAGGGGGTTTGAGGATGTGGTAGCCCCATACTCATTTGCGTATTTTTAGTTTGACTTGATGATTCATTTTAAGTTCTGGTTATTTTAGGTGTCATTTATTCACTCATACTAATGTTCATTATTTTCAAGTTTACCTTGATTAATTATTTTAATTTCTGTTTGTCTTAGATTCATTTATTTACTTATTCATAGTAATAAATCATATCATATAGGTCTTTTTTTATTATTTATACTATGTCTATATGCACTGTCATATCACACAGAAAGAAATTTGAAAATTGTATAACTTTATGTACAATTTTATTTGGCTAAAATATGGTTAAAACAAATCAAAATTCCAAAAACTAGTAAAAGTTTTAAACTCTACCTGAACAACAGCCTTATTGCCAGAAACTTCAAGCACTTGTCCTGATCTTATTGAGCCATCAGCGAGTCTAAGGTTAACAATTTCAGCATATTTTGGAAATTTAACATCATCAAGAATGACTAAAGGACCATTGACTCCAGAAACAGTCCTATAGGCTGGAATAGCACATTAAAGGTTAAATGACATAGGAACAAACTATACCTGCACACATACAATGGAGGGGGAATTCCTCTCTGGGTTCTTCAGGGGATGTCCTCCCATGAAAAATCGAAAATTTCATAATTTTTAAATTGATCACATATCTATATGTGCAGTCCCATGAGAACAACAAATCCTATTTCAGTGGGGCAAAAATTTTGAGCTGAGCATGTCACAATTTTAAAAAACACTGATTTGACTTTTGAGGTCCTGACACACATGTTATAAGTCCTAGCATACACCTGTCCTGAGCTAAGACCCACTGGCCTACAGGTGTATTTGCTTGCCATTTTTTTAGCTCTTCTTTGGTGGTCTTCTATTTAACTGAAACAAGCTTGGACACAATTGCAATGCCATTTATTATTATACTTTGAGGGAGCATTGAATGGAGAACAAAATGGTGTACTTCTTTCTTTGGAGATATCCACTTCAAAACGCCTTCCTGGAGCACAGTTTAGGGCCTAGATCCATTCTAAAGTCATAAATATAGGTCATAATTATAAAATATTTTATAGGTCATAATATAAAAAGATAAAAAGGGTAGCAAATAAAATAACCAAATATTCAAAAATGAAAAAATAATATATACAAAACAGTTTAAATTTTCGGCAAACTTACGGGTTGTGATTTCGGTTGATTTTATTTGTAAAAAAGGGAATAAAGCTTTTTTACAACGTAATGTAGGAAAGGGTATGGGAGAAAGGATGGGCATGGGTTGGGACACTATACAGAGGTGGCGATTTCTTATGGGTGAGGGGCGGCTAGGAAAGAGGTTTTCAGTACGGGGGTTTATTTATGCTGACTTCCCAAAACGGAGGCATAAATTTTGTCTTCTGGACTCGAGGGTATCAAGTTTTGAAGTTTCAAGGAGGTAGGAATATGGGACCTTGCCTTCTTTATAAATAATCCTCAGGGCTCTTTTTTGAATATTTTCGATTTTTTTTTTTTTTGGTTGCTTCAATTGAGAGGCCCAGATGACAGACAGGACAAGCGTACTCGACCAAAGGACATACAAAAAAAATATATAACTTTAGTAACTGAGATGGTGGGCAACCAAATTTATTCAGAAGCTGCAGAAGAAAAAGTGACAAGTTTGCTTGGCGGAGGATTTTATTTACATGTGTGTCCCACTTCAAATCAGAAGATACAGTAACACCTCGGAGTTTAAAGGAATAAGCTGAAATATATATTGAACCTTTTGTTGCTGAGTCAACCACTTCATGAACTGGTAAACCGACAGGAATTCCATTGGGAAACCCAGCTTGAAGCAGCATTTACCTCCATCAAGGAATCGATTTATGATTCTGTTGCATTCTTTATCCCTGCATCAGAAAACATAGAGCTCCAGGTTGACGCATCGAAGTTTAGCCTTGGATCCACCATTCTTCAGAATGAAAGGAATGTGTCATTTGCTTTATGATTGCTTAACAGAACAGAAGAAAACTATTCCCAAATAGAAAAGGAACTGTATGCCATCCTCTTTGGCTGCATGCATTATCATCAATATTTATATGGCAAGAAATTTACTGTTGTGTCAGATCATAAACCTCTGAAGTTATGCTTAACCACCCAATTTCAAAATCATCACCAAATTTCCAGAAAATGCTACTAAAAATCCAACCATACAATTTCACAGTGGTATTCTGTCCTGGCAAAGAAATTCCTGTTGCTGACACATTGTTGTGGTTCTACCTTAATGAACAGGGCAATGAGACTCAATTAGGCATAGTCATATGTACACTCTGCAATGGCGTTTTTTCCACTAAGCACAGAGAGACAGGGGCGAATCTCCAGCATTTTTATTGGGGGGGGAGGGGGCAAGGGGGGTCCATGTCCAGATGGTCAAAGGGCATGGGATGTATAATCATTTTTTTTGCCACCCCCAAATGACGCCCCTACAGAGAGACTAAACGAATCGAAAGAAGAGACAGCAAGTCACCCTCAATTAATCCAGCTCCCAAAATTCATCCAGAGGGGATGGCCTGAACCTAAAAGAATTTTACCTGTAGAAGTTCTCCCATTTTAGATCATCAGGTCTGAATTGACTGTCATCAGTCAGATCCTTCTGAAAGCAGATCATTTGGTCATTCCTCTCAAATCTTATAAAGATATTCTTAACCATATCCATGCATTGCATCTAGGAATAGAAAAGACCAAGCAGCAAGTTTGCTCCATTGTTTACTGGCCAGGAATGACAAAGGATGTTGAAGCCTATATTAAACATTGCTATGCTTGCACCAAATACCAAAATTCAAATCAAAAGGAACCCTTGTTACCCCATGACATTCCCCACTTACCTTGGGAAAAGGTTGGCTGCAATTTATTCTATAGTAGATAATGTAGTAGATAATAGTAGATAATGATTTTTTTCGCCACCGCCACCCTCTACCGTCACATACATTAACTTTTATTGATGATGGTTAGAGATATCGTTTTTCCTCCTGGGAACAGCAATGTCCTGCAACTTGAAAGTCGAAGGGTTGATTTTTCCAGCCAGTTTAATCAAAGGATAAATAGAAATTTAGATATTAATGCCACTGAGATTTTCACAAATGAACCATCAAGGTAAATTTTTAAAGAAGAAGCACTACCCTTGTATTGTGATAGGGGCCATTTTGGCCTTAACATTTTTCATTTGAATTGTCAGGGATTGAATTCTGCGTATAATTTTTTATCGGAATTAATAAATACTAATGTCTTTCAGGTGATCGCTTTAACTGAAACGTGGTTAAATGATAATAACTCGCAATTACTACATATCCCTGGGTATAATTTATATGTAAGGAATCGCGAGTATTACCAACATGGAGGCCTAGCAGCTTACATTCAGGCTGATTATAAGGTTTCAATAAGAGAAGATCTTACAATATATAGAGAGAAAGTTTGCGAGTGTTTTGTTTTACATATAACTAGACAGAATTTGAATTTTTGTATTGTTGTAGTATATAGACCTCCACAGAGCCTGCTCCAAGACTTTATGGACCTATTTGAAGAACAATTAATGAAACTTCCGATTAACTCTATGCCATGTTTTATTATGGGGGATTTTAATATTGACCTTATTGATCAGTCATCTGCTAGCACTGAATTTATTAATAGAAGTTTATCCAATGGGTTTCATCCTTGTATAAATATCCCTACAAGAATTACGGGAACATCAGCTAAGCTTCTGGATAACATCCTTTCTAATGTACCCTTGAGTCTTCCCAGGGTCCTTATCAACGATGTATCTGACCACTTTGGAGTTTCAGCTAGCTTTAGAACTGTCACGAAGGTGGTTAAAGGCAAAAAATCAAGGATTCCAGTGATCAGTAAAAGTGCGATGGTAAAACTTAAAAATGATATAGAAAAGGTGGATTGGTACGATGTTCTAGGCGAAGTTCAGGACGCAAATTCAAAGTTTGTTTTATTTTATGAAAAGTTGCAGAGTTTGATAAGTCAAGTAGTCATATTGAAACCGTTTAATAGAAAGCACTCAAGTAAAAAACCTTGGATTGGTCCTGTGATTTTGAAGCAAATAAATGTAAGAGATAAATTGTTTAGAGCTCAAATAATTAACCCGACACAAGAAAATAAGCAATTATATAAAATTTATCGAAATAGGTTGAATACAATTTTAAGAAATGAAAAAAAGAAATATTTTGAGAAAAAGTTTAAGGAGGTCGAAGGATGCCCTAAGAAAACCTGGGGACTAATAAAAGAAGTGATTGGATTAAAAATAAATAGTGTACCTGATGAATTAGTTAGTGTAATGGGAAAGACTTTGAATTCTGAAAAGGACATATGCAATGAATTTCAGAGTTATTTTTCGAATATTGGTCTGAATTTAGCTATGTCAGTTGTGCCTGATAGTGGTGACCCAACGTCCGAGTCCTTACAGAGGGACCCCATTGATGTGTCTCTTCACCTTAGACTTCAAACAGTTGATGAAATTAAAAAAATTATTTATGGGTTGCGTAGTAATTCATCTGGTAGCGATCATATTACTCTAAAAACACTTAAATGTATTTTTCCTGTTATAGCTGAAGTTTTATGTGGGTTAATTAATGAGTGTTTTCGTCAAGGAAAATTCCCAGACTGTTTTAAAGTTGCCCGTATAACCCCAATTCATAAGGGTGGTATTCAAAATGACCCAGGAAACTATAGACCGATATCTGTTTTACCCATTATTTCCCGTGTTTTAGAGAAGTGTTTTAGTATTAGAATGATGAGTTTTTTGGAGGATCATAAGTTACTGGTAGAGACACAATTTGGGTTCCGTAGAAAAAGGACAACGGAACAGGCGATGATTTATTTGACAACTATTATTAATGATGTATTAGATAAAGGTTTCAAAATAGGTGCTATATTTTTAGATCTGATGAAAGCTTTCCATACTGTGGATCATGAACTTCTACTTAAGAAGTGTGAGGTGTATGGTTTGAGGGGTAAATCATTAAATTTTTTAAGAAGTTTTTTAAGTAATCGTTATCAGTATGTCCAACTAAATGATACTTCTTCCGAAAAAAAGCGTATTGAAATAGGTGTTCCGCAAGGATCAGTTCTCGGTCCTATATTATTCTTGATATTTATTAATGATTTACCAAATTGTCTAAATAATTTTTGCTATAGAATAAATGAACTAACGGTAAACCCGACTAATGAAACAGTTTCACTTTTTGCTGATGACACAACAGCCATTAGCACAGCTAAGACAGCGGAGCTGCTGCAGATTTCCATGAAGGAATCAGTTAATAGAATTACAGCATGGCTGAGGGTAAATAAATTAAGGATTAACATGGCTAAGTCTAACTTTATTATTTTCTCGCAATCATCAAACTTTTACCCATGGATCAAGGAATTAGATATGCCCAATGGCGTTATAAAACGGACTGCGTCTTTTAAATACCTTGGGATTGTAATAGATGAAACTCTATCTTTTAAGGAACATGTTACTTTAACTAGCAAAATTCTGGCAAGAAATCTCGGTATAATGAAGAAACTCCAACATTGTTTTCCCAAGTCTGTCCTTCGCCATCTTTATTTTTCTTTAATACACCCGTATATACTTTATTGTTCAAGTATTTGGCTCTCTACTTTTTCTTCTACCCTAAAACCAATAAGAGTTCTACAAAATCATGCAGTAAGAATTTTAGCCGGTATATCTCCACGTATGTCTATTAGAGAAATTTACCCAACTTTAAAAATTTTGCCGGCTGCAGGCCTTCGTGAGTTCTATGTATTGTGGTTTATTTTTGGACTGCAGCAGGATGTTCAGCCTCGTTGTTTTGGTGATTTATTGTCCATTAGGTCTACTGTTCATTCTCATGATACAAGGGGTAGCGCGGACTTCTGTGTACCTAGAGGTATATCTTCCCGTTCATGTTTTTCTGTTTTTTATAGAGGTACGCGGAAATGGAATAGTTTGAATAGTGATATTAAGACTATTGGTGACCCCAATATTTTTAGAAAAATCATTAAGGAACTGCTTTTTGCTGAATATGAGTTTTGACTGATTAATTGATTTATTTATTGTGGGGGTTTTGTTGATATGATGTTCCCAGAGGAAGTATAATATATGATATTATTTTGTATTTATTGTTTAGTGTGATGGTATTAGTGGTGTCGGTGGCCAAGTATTCTTTGTTTTAAGGATTTTGTTTTCTCTACCTCCCCCACGGACAAGCTTTGCTTTTTAGGGGAGGCAGCAATAATTTTTTGTTGATATGTTTTTTTTTTCACTAAATCCTTCTTCTTCTTCTTTATAGTAACAGAGAACGGTGTCTTATAACAGTCAAGTATTACAGCCAGTTTATTGAGCTTGACAGAGTTGGGCACCATGCACACACCCACCATATCATAGCATGTCTGAAGAGACATTTTGCAAAGACATGGAATCCTATGCGCACTTGCATCTGATAACAGTCTAAAATTTACCTCAGAACTGTTTCAGAAATTCATAAAAGACTGGGAAATAGAACACAAGACATCATCACCAAATTTCCCTCAATTGAATGGCTTGGCAGAAAGATCAGTACAGACAATGAAAGATATCCTTGTCTTAACTAAGCTAGCTAGAGGGGATTATAATTTGGCCTTACTCAAATACAGGAACACCCTTTTCAACAGTTTTGCATCACCAGCCCAGCTACTAATGAGCAAAAACTTGAGATCAACTGTTCCATGCACAATGAAACTTCTCTCCCCACATACCATCCATCATAGTAAATTCAGAAAACATAGATATCAGCAACAAACATGCCAAAAGAAATATCAGATGCAACAGTATAGTGTTGCCTATGGTAAAGACCATATGGCTCCAATGTTTTATTATTATTATTTTTTTTTTCCCCAGAGCACTTCATATCGAAAGGGTCGTCGTAAAAACTTCAAAGGGGGCTCATTCAATTGGAAATCGAGAGTTCTAGTGCCCTTTTTAATTGTCAAAAGTGATTGGAAGGCAATGAACACCCCTTCCACGCCCACTATTTCCCCAAAAAATATCCAATCAAAATTTTGAGATAGTCATTTTGTTCTACGTAGTTGATATCCAGATAAAAATCATGTTTTGAGGAGGACACTCCCCCACAGTCCTCAGCGCAAGGGTTGTCAGTTATGCCCCTGGGGACATAGATAATTTCGGAGACCACACTGCCTTTCCATGACGATAAATAAAAGTTCAAATAGGGATAAAATCCTTTTAATAGACAGTGATGATGATAACAGTGATAGAAATTCACAAATATACCAGATATTTCAGTCACTGTATATGTGACCGAAATATCTGGTATTTTTGTGAATTTCTATCACTGTTATCATCATCACTGTCTATTAAAAGGATATTATCCCTATTTGAACTTTTATTTATCGCCCTGAGGGCATATAATCTTTTTATAGAAAGCTTTGTCGTAAAACAAAAGGGCTCATTTGATTGGAAATTCAAAGAACAAGTGCCCTTTGAATAGTCAAAAGTGATTGGAGGGCAACAAACCCCCACTCATGCCCACCTTTTCCCCAAACATATCCAATCAAAATTTTGAGATAGACATTTTGTTCAATGTGGTTGAAAATTCTGGAAATTAGGTCTTTGAGGATGACAACCCCCCCCCCCCACTGCCCTCAGGGCAAGGGTTGTAAGTTATACCATGGGGGCATATAAGGTTTTTATAGAGTGTTGTTGTAGAAACTTCAAAAAGGACTCATTTGATTGGAAATTTAAATGGCTAGTGCCCTTTTTAATAGTCAAAAGTGATTGGAAGGCAACTAACACCCCTTCCACGCCCATCATTTCCCCAAACACATCCAATCAAAATTTTTAGATAACCATTTTGTTCAACGTAGTTGAAAGTTGTGGAAATTATATCTTTGAGCATAAAACTCCCCCAAAAGGTCTTCAGGGCAAGGGTTATAAATTATGCCCTGGGGGCATATATGGTTCTTATGGAAGGAATGCTTGTATAAACTTCAGAAAGTGCTCATTTGATTAGAAATTGAAAGTTCTAGTTCACTTTTTAGGCATCAAAAGATATTAGAGGGTAACCAGTCCCCCCCCCCTATGCCCCTTTTTCCCAAATGCATCTGATAAAAATTTTGAGATAGCTATTTTGTTAAAAATAGTTCAAATATCAGATAACAACCTCTGGTGTCCACACAGCCCCCCCCCAGGCACTGGAGGCAACTGTTGTAAGTTATGCCTTGGGTGCATATATGGTTCTTATGGAAGGGATGCTTGTATAAATTTCAAAGAGAGCTCACTTGATTAGAAATTGAAAGTTCTAGTTCACTTTTTAAGAGTCAAAAGAGATGGAAGGGCACCTAGCCCCCCTCCAGGCCCTTTTTTCTCAAACCCATCTGATAAGAACTTTGAGATAGCCATTTTTTACAAAAATAGTTCAAAGACCATATAATAAAAATTGCAGGGTCAACATAGCCCCCCAGGGCCTGAAGAAAGGCGTTGTAAGTTATGCCCTGGGGGAATATATGGTTCTTATGGAAGGGATGCTTGTAAAAACTTCAGAGAGGGCTAATTTGATTGGAAATCGAAAGTTCTAGCTCAGTTTTTGAGAGTCAAAAGAGATTGGAGGGCAACTAGCTCCCCCACACCCCTTTTTTCCTGAATGCATCTGATAAAAATTTTTGAGATAGCCATTAAGTTAAAAATTGTTCAAAAGTCAGATAACAAAACCTCAGGGGTCAAAACAACCCCCCAGAGCCCAGTGCAGGCATTGTAAATTATGCCCTGGGGCATATGTGGTTCTTATGAAAGGGATACTTGTATAAACTTCAGAGAGGGCTCATTTGATTAGAAATCGAAAGTTCTAGCTCAGTTTTTGAGAGTCAAAAGAGATTGGAGGGCAACTAGTCCCCCCCCACACCCTTTTTTTTCTGAATGCATCTGATAAAAAGTTTGAGATAGCCATTAAGTTAAAAACTGTTCAAAAGTCAGATAAAAAAAACTCAGGGGTCAAAACAACCCCCCCCCCCCAGGGCAGACGTTTTAAGTTATGCCCTGGGGCATATATGGTTTTTATGAAAGGGATACTTGTATAAACTTCAGAGAGGGCTCATTTGATTAGAAATTGAAAGTTCAAGTTCAGTTTTTGAGAGTCAAAAGAGATCCGAGGGCAACTAGCCCCCCCCCCCCCCAAACCTTCTTTTTCCAAACCAATCTGATGAAAATTATGAGAGAGACATTTTGTTAAACAAACATAAGTCAAAGGTTGAAATAAGAAAAACTCTGGTGTCAATACAGCCCCCCTGAGCCAGGGAGAAGGCGTTCTAAGTTATGCCCTAAGGGCATGTATAGTTTTTATGAAAGGGATGCGCATACAAACTTCATAGAGGGCTCATTTGATTGGAAATTGAAAGTTCTAGTTCACTTTTTAATAGTCAAGAGATATAAGGGTAACTAGACCCCATGCCCTTTTTTCCCCAAACCCATCCACTACAAATTTTGAGATAGCCAGTTTTTTGAATATTGTTCAAAAATTAGATAACAAAACTCCAGTGTCAACACAACCCCCCAGGGCCCAGGGAGTCGGCGTTTTAAGTATTGCACTGGGGGAATGTATGGTTCTTATAAAAGGGATGCTTGCATAAACTTCAGAGAGGGCTCATTTGATTGGAAATTGAAAGTTCTAGTTAACTTTTTAGAGTCAAAAGATACCCAAGGGCAACTAAGAACGCCCCCCCCCCCCCAAACACACTCTTTTTTCCCCAAGCCTATCTGATAAATTTTTTTAAATAGCCATTTCATTAAAAATAATTCAAAGGTCAGATAAGAAAAACCCATGTGTAGACGCAACCCCCCATGTCCTGGAAGCAGGCATTGTAAGTAATGTTCTGGGGGCATATATTGTTTTTATGGAAGGGATGCTTGTATAAACTTCCGAGAGGGTTCATTTGATTGGAAATTGAAAGTTCTTATTCACTTTTTAAGAGTCAAAAGAGATTGGAGGGCAAATAACCCCCCTCCCCTCCATGCCCTAAATGCATCAGATAAAAATTTTGAGGTAGACATTTTGTTAAAAGGTCTTTTTTAACTGTGATTGTGGGGGGAGGCAGCTAGCCTCCATCCACAATCCATTTATTTTTTCCCAGGTGCACTTCATAAAGAAGGGGTTGTCATATAAACTTCAAAGGGGGCAGACTTTTTTCACTTTGATATTGTTACTTTGATACCAGTTTTGATGCTTTGATGAAGATTTTTTTTTTTTTTAAAGTTTGCTTTTGAAATAAGGAATTTTTAAAAACTTGGAAACTTTTTGCAATCAAAAACAAACAAAAATTAATTAAAATAAAAAACTTTCAAAAAAACAAGTTTTTCAAAGAAAAGTAAAGGCCATTTTAAACTTAAGCTCAGCAGATAGAAATACCTGTTAAAATTAAAACTCAAAACAACCAGAAATTACTATTAAAGAATAAATGAAACCCAAAACAAACAGAAAATAAATAAACAATCATAGGAAAAAAACATACAACAAGTAGGCCTAATAATATAAATGAATAAATAGATCTTAAAGTGAGTAATGCTTAGATTGAATATGAAAATCAAGCTTAAAACAATTAAAAATATTTTGCTATTGAAGTATAAATGAAACTTAAAACAAACAAATTAAATAAACAATCAATGCAAACAAACATACAATAGATACATGCAACCATACAGGGGGGGGGGGGGGCAGGGGAGGCCTCCCGCCCCCTGGCTGAATGATGCTGCCTTATTTTTATATTTTTGTTCTGAGATTTCTATTATATAGCACTAAAGGGCTAATTAGACAAGGTTTGCCCCCCCCTGGAATCCAGTTAACTTATTCCAGTTTCCAGTTAACTTATCTTCCTGTTCTAGTGACTTGGGTTTCTACAATTATTGAATAAAGTCACTGCTGTATCTAACAAATTTTTACACTACTTCTACTAACAGCTCATCACAGCACCAAGCCACCTGAGGTCAACACAGCTACACATGCCCCTCCTCCATCCCAATCTATTCAAAGTCACCCTTTTTACATCCTCCCAGGAAGTTCCCATTTCCTTTACATCTTTCTTTATGACCTCCTCCCCACCTCTTACAAGGCCAACCTGCTTTCCAATTAGCCCTAGACAGTTGGCTGAAAAGGACAATCTGTCATCTTTCATCTGCACAGTGTGCCCTAGCCATCTCAACCTTTCTTTCATTATAGCCCTAGAAAGCAGGATTGAACCCCATTTTTTTTATGCCAGGTTACCAGAACAATCTGTAAGCAATAGAATTCAACATAAAATGAAAATATAGAATACTTACCTTAAGTGACAGTTTATAAAGTGAATGTGACATCTTTTCTAGGTACTGTCAACTTAGGTTTCTAATATAAATCTTGAATTGTCTACACTAGCTAAGTTATATTAGTATTATTTACCAATATTATTTGAAATGATTTAAAAGCAGATAACAATGGAAGGAAAATTGTTAATCTCATTACTAGAAAAAAGCTGCATATTAAAAGTGAGCCATAGCTATAACCATAGCAGATAACTGCAGCAAAAACTGGATGATTAGGTCTTCAAGGGCACATCTTTTCCCCTTAACTCTTGCCCTCAGAAAGAAGAAATTTAAGTCTAAAAATCAACCTAACAAAACAATAACAATTAAAATTAGTCATCTAATTTTTAACAGCCAGGGCATTGGAACAACCAAAAACCTATTTATTGTGCTTGGTCAGAGAACAACATTTAGGATATTTATGATTGCTACTCCTAGTGACCTGTTTTTTTTTTTTTTTTTTTTTTTTTTTGCATATTTACAACAGATGATTTGCCATAGACAATCTAACATAACACAATTAACACGTTTACAGATGATGTAGGGCTTTATAGGGAAATATAAAGGACTGATTTGGTTACAATCAATCACAGACCTAAGTTGAGTCAAGACTGCAGAAAAAACAATTTATACATAAGGCTTAGGCAGGGCCATTCCTAGGGTTGGCAGTGCCCAGAGAAAAATTAATTACAGCCCCCCCCCTCCTGACTCATATATAAGCAAAATAAGCCAAATCAAAGTGAAAAATCAGATCCAAGTAGGTAATTCCCTAGCTGCAGCCCCCCAGGCTATGATGCCTGGGGCAACAGCCCTGGTTGCCCCCTTAGGAATGGCCCTGAACTTAGGCATATGATGTGTCACTAGATTCATTATTGTAGAAATAGCCTATATTATCAGAGTTATCATCTATATGGGGGACCATCAAGGTGGGATGGGATGGCATTTTGTATTGTCAGAAAAGCAACCATGATATTTGGAATTAACATACAATATGGGGTCTATGGTATTCTACTAGCTTAGACCTATTTCATTTTTTTTTTTTTTACAATGCTAGGTTACCCACTATCAGAAGTGGCTAACCACTAAATATTTACTAAAAGTATTTTTCAAAATCTAAGGATGTGGGATAATTTTACTGTTTTTAATTTTCATTGAAAATAGGCCTACCAGAAAAATTCTACTTTAGCTACTTTTGGCTATCTTGGAAAGGGGTTAGGTTAGGAAAATGAAACTGTCAGGGATGGGTCTACAGGCTTAAGTATGTCCTGGGAAGATATTTTGAAGTACCTATCTCTACTCCTTCTCTCTCTAGAGGGTCCTGACCTTTGATGACCTTTAAAAATATGTGTGTTATAAAAGTGAAACCTTGCAAAATAGATATGCTTAAATGAAGTAGAACAAAATTGTTTTCAGCTTCACAATGTTGGTCAATCTCAATTTATAAGGTTTTAAAGATATGCAAATATATTTCCTAAATTTTGAAAAAAAAAACCTTAGATATGGCTTAAAATTCTACTCAAATAACAGGAATTGCATTTTGAAAACTAAAAACAGAGAAAAAGAAACTGAAAATTAAAGTAAATATTGTTTTGTCAAAATTTCAATAGGTAATTTTAGGCAAGTTTTAGGACCCTCTAGAGGGAGAAGGGGTGGTAAATTTGCAGGTGGCACATTAATTTAGCTATGATGAAAGTGAAAACATCATTTGATGCCTTTTTGTATGCTCTTTCATAATTCAATAATTGCTTCTGCTGCAAATTGCATCTTGAGCCCTTAAAGTGACCACAAAGGTATTTCATTTTTGTAACCACACAAACAATTTATCAATAGTAGTTAAGTTATTCAAAAGTTGTTAAAAACATCATTAGTTTATAAATAAGTTTTTCAAGAGTAATATATTCAAAAAATACCCTAATAATAACAATTCAAACCTCAAGACATGGGCAACACAAAAGTAAACCCTTTTCCTGATGTTTCAAGTTTTCAAATGCTGTTGACAAAAATAGTGCTGAATTTTGCAATTCAACACTTTTCTGTCAACAAATCAGGGTATATATTTGCACATTAGGGGGGTGGGGGTGGGTAAATTTCATGGTAACTTTGCATTGGACCATATAATTAAGCTAGGATGAAAGTAAAAACATCATTTGATGCTTTTTCATAATTCATACAAAATACCTTTGGGGCCCATTTAAGGGCTCAAGATGCAATTTGCAACAGAAGTAACTATTGAATTATGAAAGAACATAAAAAATGGCATCAAATGATGTATTCACTTTCATCCTAGCTAAATTATTGCATCACCTGCAAATTTACCAAAGGGGTGGGGGTAGGTACTTCAAAATATCTTCCCTGGACATAGGCTACTTTAGCCTGTAGACCCATCCCTGAAAGTTTCATTTTCCTAACCTAACCCCTTCCTATCATAGCCAAAAGTAGCTAAAGTAGAATTTTACCATATTTTGATATAGCCTATGAATATAAAAAAAACATTTCTCAAAATCCAGGGAGGTGATATTTGGTAAATATCTACCAAATCATATTATTGACTTATGGATAAAATGAATATACCACTCAATGCCCTTTTTTATGTTGATTACAAATATAATAATCATTTCTATTGGAAATGAATTTCAGCCCCACCTATATATACCAATTCAGGGTATATATTTTGGTCAATATATACCAAATCATATTATTGAGTTAGGACTAAAGTGAATACACCATTGGATGCCTTTTTTATGCTGATTACAAATATAATAAGCATTACTATCAGAAATGAATTTCAGCCCCCCCCCCTATATATGCCAATTCAGGGTTAGGTTAGGTATAGCCTATATAGGGGGGGGGCTGAAATTCATTTCCGATAGAAATGCTTATTATATTTGTAATCAGCATAAAAAAAGGCATTGAATGGTGTATTCACTTTATTTGAAACTCAATAATATGATTTGGTATATATTGACCTATATTTCTACATTAGAGGGCGGGGTGGGGGGGGTAAAGTTTAAACTTATGTCCCATTTACATCAGAAACAAAATTTGCCCCCCCCCCCTAATGTAGAAATATATAGGCCTACCCTGAATTGGCATATATAGGGGGGGGGCTGAAATTCATTTCCGATAGAAATGATTATTATATTTGTAATCAGGATAAAAAAAGGCATTGAGTGGTATATTCACTTTATGCGTAAGTCAATAATATGATTTGGTGGATATTTACCGATATTTTACCCCTCCTTCCCTCTCCTCAATCTGAAACCGTGGTTCATGCTCATTTTCCATTCTAATGTCTCAAGTAACATCTAATTTGAAAGCTTTGGAAAAGTAGACTTTAAATAGCCTAGGCCTTTTCAGCCTCAGGTTGGTCCAATTACTAGGCCTATGCCACTTACATAGTCGAGGCTGTGAAATGAAATCTCTTGTAACTGCTAATTTGTGCTCATTGTTTGCCTGTTTATTTGTTATAATGCCATTCATTTTCTCCACAATAAAATCCAACTTAACTTTGCTTGAGTTATTTCACGTGATTTCACGTGATACGGACAGCGTTTTCATTAAATCTCAGTCAAAGACGATCATGATTTAATTTGGCCACCCAAATGAGTCGAAATAGGGAGAGAAGACAAAAAGACGTTTCCCACTAGCCCTTTTCAGGCAAAGTTGGTCAAATGTAGTCAAGATAAATGACTAATCAATTGCTCACTATGAATTGTTGAGGAAATTAACACCCAATCGGCACGTATCCTCATTGGTAAGCCACTTTGACGTCATATGCAGTGCGTTCGAACTTTGAACCGCAGTAGTGACCATAGTCAAGTCAAGGTAATTGGTATTGTATTTTTGACATGATCCAAATATCGAAAGATACCGTTTCCAAAGCTCCACGTTCTTGTTTTATCTTGGATAAGTTTTTAGATTTTGGTTGTGTTTTTTATCCTGACTACGAAAATTGATTAGATAATCTGACAAATTTAGCCAATCAAAAATACAGTGAAAGTGTAGGACTTTCTGCTGGATTTTTCGGATAAAAGAAATTATTTGCTAAACTTGTGACGTATAGTTCGTTTTAAGTTGAAATAATACATTAAAGCATTTGAAAATCCTCAATCGCATCGTTCCCCAAACCGTAATTGACGCTTTTAATAAAAAATTATGTTGTGTTAAAAAGGGAAAAAGAATTTTTGAAAGAAAGAATCATACCATAGGCGGCGTAATCGCGTTGCCTAAGTATAGAACGATGTTGGCACAATGTATTAATTTATTTTCCATACAAGGGCACTTCGTATCGACGCAGTTGTGTATAAACTTCGAAAAGGGCTCATTCGACTGGAAATTGGAATGGATAGTGGCCTTTTTCATAGTCGAAACTGATTGGAAGGCAGCTAAAACCGCTTCCACGCCCACCATTCCCCAAACACATCCAATCAAAATTTTGAGATAGCCATTTTGTTCGACGTAGTTGAAAGTTCTGGAAACTAGGTATTTGAGGATGACAACTCCCCAACAGGCCTCAGGGCAAGGTTTACAAGTTATGCCCTGGAGGAAAATAAGGTTTTCATAGAAAGCGTTGTAGTAGAAACTTCAGAAAGGACTCATTTGATTGTAGATTGAAATGGCTAGTGCCCTTTTTAATAGCCGAAAGTGATTTGAGGGCAACTAACCCCCCTCTCACGCCCACCTTCTCCCCAAACACATCCAATCAAAATTTTTCGATTGCCATTTTGTTCAACGTCGTTAAAAGTTTTAGAAATTAGGTCTTTGAGGATGATAACCCCCTCAGACCCCTCAGGGCAAGGGTTGTAAGTTATGCCCTGGGGGCATATAAGGTTTTATAGAAAGTGATGTTGTAGAAACTTCAAAAAGGGCTCATTCGATTGGAAATTAGAAGGGCTTGTGCCCTTTTTAATAGTCGAAAGTGATTGGAGGATAACTAACACCTCTCTCACACCCACCATTTCCCCAAACACATCCAATCAAAATTTTGAGATAGATATTTTGTTCGACGTAGTTAAAAAGTCCGGAAATTATGTTTTTGCGGATGAAACTCCCCCCACAGCCCTTAAGGCAAGGGTTGTAAGTTATACCCAAGGGGGCATATAAGGTTTTTTTGTAGAAAGCGTTGTCGTAGAAAATGCAAGAAGGAATCATTTGATTGGAAATTGAAATGGCTAGTGCCCTTTTTAATAGTCGAAAGTGATTGGAGGGCAAGTAGCCCCCCTCTCACGCCCACCATTTCCTCAAACACATCCAATCAAAATATCGAGATAACCATTTTGTTCAACGTAGGTGAATGGTCCAGAAATTATGGCTCTGAGGATGACAACCCCCTCACAAGCCCTCAGGGCAAGGGTTGTAAGTTATGCCCTGGGGGCATATAAGGTGTTTATAGAAGCGTTGTCGTAGAAACTACAAAAAGGCTCATTCGATTTAAAATTGAAAAGGCTAGTGCCCTTTTTAATAGTTGAAATGAATGGAAGGCTTGACATTTTTATAGTAAAGATCGATATAGGTACAATGTATTATTATTATTATTTTTTTGTTTAGACCAGGGCACTTCGTATCGAAGGAGTTGTCGTAGGAATTTTGAAAAGGGCTCATTCGATTGAAAATAGAAAGGGCTAATGCCCTTTTTAATAGTCAAAAGTGATTGAAGAGCAACTAGTCCCCCTCCCACGCCCACCCTCCCATTTATCCAGTATGTTTAAAAACTAAACGTTGCCTTAAGATTAAATCAAAATGCACTGTTTTAATGCTAATTCCCAATAAGGCATCTCAGCAGTATCCCAAGAACGACTGAGGGTATAATGTTCAAACTTTCGGGGCTACTTCTGCTCTTAAAATTTAACCAAATCAAAATAGCGTAAGTGTATCCAAGCTATCAAAGAAAGTAAACAGATTTTTCTGCGAATGGTATCAAGTTTTCTATTTCAGGTCAACTAGAGGAGGTATGAAACTAAATTAAACACTACTATTTGTGTCCAGATTTATAAAACGGTATATGTTGTTAACAATTGCTGAAAATTTTTCTCCAGCATGCAACTAGCAGGCCAAACAATAAATTTGCTATTTACTGAAAAAATACAAATGAATGTGCATTGTCAGTTTAATATACATATACTGATATTTATTAATCAAAATGTTAATTTTATCTGATTTTTTAAAGTTATAAAAGTAAAACATTCATATTTTTTCAGTAAAGAGCAAATTATGTTCTGGCCTTGGGAAGGCATAGGGGTTTTGAGCCCTAGTCATGTTAATTGCTGCTCGTTTTGAGATTGACTCGGTTATTTATTGTAATTTCTGCTCATTTTGGGTTTCATTTATTTATCGACACGCTTGGTAGATTATTTGATTTTATTTTTGCTCATTTTTGGAGCTCTTTACTTTTCTTTGAAAAACTCGTTTTGTGGATTTTTTTTTAATTAATATAAAAAAGAAACAAGTACAACTATTTGGCAAAGGACATAACAGTTTTCTATTCCTAGGTCACTCACGGTCTTCTTAGTTTCCTCGACTGTACTAAAAACTTAAAAACAAAGTTTTTACTTTATTAAATGCAAAAAACTTGTGTTCATTTTATTATCAGAATATCATACAGTCTATTTACTTTCCAAAGTCCCCTCACCTCTTATATCTGTAGCTATATAGCTCTAGTGTATAGCAGGGGCGCATCTAGGATTTTTTTTTAGAGGGGGGGGGGGGCAAAATAGGTTGATCCAATAAAGAAAATATAGGGGGGAGGGGGGCGCAAAATAAGTTGATCCGATAAACTTGCGTCAGAAGCAAGTTTAATTAACGCAAGCTTGAGGTAATTAAGTAAATTACACTACTTTAGACTACGCTAGGGGGGGCCCTCGCCCCCCTGGATCCGCCACTGGTATATAGAAAAAAGCTCAGTAATTTTGTTGATTTCACGTATTTTGTAACTGTTCCTCAATTGTAGTTGGCGCACAATACCAAATAATACCAATATTAGCTCTGGGAAGAACTGGGACACAGTCAAGGTGGTGAGTTTACAATTTTTTTTTTATTATTTCGCTTGGCTAGGCTTAAACACTCCACTTAAAAAGTGTTTTAACGCAAATTCCAAATATATAAATGAAACGTTTGTATTTTTTGCAGAAGAAGGAGCACATTCTGCAAAATAGCTTTTGAAAAACAACGTTTTATGTCTCGTTAGATTTTTATTGGATTTTTCTTTCGGCATCTTTCGGACACGGCCGGCCTGTTTTTTTGTCAGCAAAATCGTTCGCAGAATTTCAGGCCAAATTCTATACAAACTTAAATGAAAATCTTTTCGAATACTCAAAGGGTATATTTGTCAAAAATTCTAAAATCCATAATGGTAATGTTCAGATGCAAGGGATTTTGACAAAATCCGTCGGTGGTTTTGCCAGTATGGAAAAATAAATAAAGGTTTTATTTGAAGGGCGAAAGAAGTTTTCCAACGACCACACGGTACTACGCTCTATCTCTACTCAGTGACTGGAGCTATGAAAAATCAGCGGAAGTTCGAAAGTAAAGCTGTAACTATGGAGGGTAAAAATTTTGAAGTTACTGTATTTCAACTAAAATCATTAGTGTGAATCTTCTCACAGTTAGACCAAATCGTATATCTGACTATCGCTCTGCTCTTAAAAGGTCAACGCGCATAAAGCTAGCTTTTTTGTCAATTTGACAAAAGGTTTAAAAATTGAAAACATGGCCCTTGTCTAAAAAATGTGAATATGGACAATGAGTATTACCTAATTATCTTAAAAGTGCGACTTGATTGCTTCAGGACCTCTTGGAAAGTTTACGATCATTGCTTACATAGGCTTTACAATACGTAAAGTAACTTCAAGAAATTTTCCACCATTATATGCCGTTTTAGCTGTATATTTTTTATATTAAGATTAAAAAAAAAAAAAAATGGAGGAACGTAAATAAAGCCCATTTCAAATACCCTAAGACAGCACTCGTGAAAAACTCCAAAATCCATGAAACTCGAACTGTTAACACAGACATTTATTTTAAAGTTTCATTTACCTAAGTTGATTTAACTAAGGCTTTATAAAATTATGTATAGCGGTGTTTAATCGCGCAACAGACATTATAGAGGAAGGCCAGTGGATATGTGTGTAGGGAGGAGGGAGAATGCATATGTAGCCTCAAACGTGCATTTTTGTACCCCAACTCTCTGAACCTTCAGATAAATATAGAAGAAGGTCTGGGGAGCGGAGGACGAAATAATTTTTGGTATTCCTTCATTCCCGGGAGATTGTTTTTACTAAGCTTGTAATAAGACCTATGGGTAATTCCTCCCCTCTTCTTGCAAAAATGTGTGTTAACATAAGAAATCACATTGTTTTGCTCTACGGCACAAAAGATGGAGAGTTTGGAAGCATCATTAGCGTCGTCACAAAATTTCCCAAATGGTGTGAAGGAGCATTGTTTTTACCGAAATTTAAATGGGAGTATTTGTCATTTGCACTTTTATATACATTTTTTAATATCTTCATGTTTAGTTTTTTTTGGAGGGGGGGGGAGGAAACTGCCACTTGACCTCCCTTCCCGCTCTTATGAGCGAAAACAAACAAACAAGAACGTGCCTTAAAATCCGTGGAAAGGATGATTCTATAATTAATTTTTGATACTTCACACCTCTCCCCGTTGATAGCATTCGAAGGTGTGCACTTCTTCAACGATGAGTATCATTCTGGAAGCACTGTTATGCTAGGTGACGTACTAAATGGTTTGACTTATAGAAACAGCCACAAAGAATGCATGCCCCTAAAAGATGGTTCAAGACCAATTTATTTTGACAATACAAAGCTTAACTCCCTTGCTATAGTGGTCAGAAGTGCAAAGGTAAAAATCATGCAGAAAATATCAAATATCATATTTTTTATAGATGGTGAACAGCTTGATACTTCATTAGTAGCCGGGCGACACGCGAGAAGTGAAGTTTGGTTAATGCTAATGAAATAAAACAAATTATGATAAAAATGTAATAGTTTAGAAACAAATTTAGGCTATATATTCGCACATTAGGGGACGAAGAAGGGGGTAAAGCATAGCATATATTAAATACTTAACCTAACATAACCTACGCACCTTTATTCCCCCTAAACCCCAAAAACTAAAGTTTAAATATACTTCCCGGAGTTTGATATTAAATAAAAAAACAAGTTTTTTTTTAACTGAAAGTAAGGAACGACGTTAAAACTTAAAACAAACAGAAAATATTCCGTATATGAAAGTGTCTGTCCCCTTCTCAACGCCTCGCTCTTTACGCTAAAGTTTTTTATTGTTGCAAAAAATAAGAGTTGTGAGAAAGTAAAACTTTAGCGTAAAGAATGAGGCGTTGAGAAGGGGACAGCCTCTTTCATATACGGAATAATTTCTGTTCGTTTTAAGTTTTAACGTCGTTCCTTATTTTCAGTTAAAAAAACTTGTTTTTTTTATTTAATTTTTGAACGTTTTTGAATTAATGCAGGTTTTGATTTTGGCTCACCGTACATGAATAATTGAAAACAAAATTTGCATGTTAGTTTTACTTTTATTTGGTTAAATGGCTTTCTCGAAACTTGTTTAAGTTTACGTACGTTTTTATTAGTAATAAATATACGTAACTTACGAAATAACTTACGTAACGAACTTCTAGATTCATATATTTTTAATGACGTATATTAGGGGGCTCGCTCCCTAGTCAATACCTCATTCTTTAAGCTAAAGTTCGAAATTTGTTCCATTTCTTTAAAAATGACCCCTTAATCACAAAGGCCGTTATTTAGAATAAATAGCTCTTATGAAAGTACTAAAAAATCTTTGGCTTAAAGAGCAAGGTATTGACTAGGGGGTGAACCCAATCATATGCGTAATATTTTCTGTTCGTTTTAAGTTTCGGTGTTATTCCTTATTTTCAGTTGAAAAACTTTTTTTTATATTTAATTTCTGATCTTTTTTTTAAATAATGCTGGGAAATCCGGAGCCCCTTCATAGCAATGTCCCTTGTCCCATGAAAACTTCCTTCATGGAAAGATCTTCCCAAATAACCCCCAAACCATCCACCCCCTACTACCAGAAAAAATCCCCCCTGAAAACGTCTGTATACTTCCTAATAACCAATACTGTATGTTAACATTGGGTAACGTTCATAACTTTCAGCCCTCCCCCGGGGACTTCGGGGGATTAAGTCATTCTAAAGGACATAGTTATCATATTTTCAACCATGCTGAACAAAATGGATTTCTCAAAATTTTGATCAGGTGACTTTGGGAAAAGAATGAGCGTGGGAAGGGGCCTAGTTGCCCTCCATTTTTTTTGGTTACTTAAAAAGGGCACTAGAGCTTTTAATTTCCGTTCCAATGAGTCCTCCCACGATATTCTAGGACCATTGGGTCGATACGATCACCTCTAGGAAAAAAAAAAAACAAAAAAAAAACAAATAAACACGCATCCGTGATCTTTCTTCTGGCAAAAATAGCAAAAATTCCACATTTTTTGTGGTAGGAGCTTGAAACCTCTATAGTAGGGTTCTCTGATACGCTGAATATGATGGCGTGATTTTCATTAATATTCTATAACTTTTAGGGGGTCTTTCCCCCTTTTTTCAAAAATCAGCCAAATTTTCTCAGGCGCGTAACTTTTGATGGGTAAAACTAAACTTGATGTAAGTTATATATTTGATTTCAGCATTGAATTTTGATTCATTTGATGTATCTATTGGTATAAAACACCCGTTTTCTAGAGTTTCGGTTACCATTGAGCTGGGGCACAGTTTCGTTACCACAAACTGTTTGAATACTACATCTAGTATCAGTGCGAATAAATACATGGGATAACACCCTAGTGTACGCTGATTGATGAAGATAAGGGTGTCGATCTTCAATCAGTTCAGAATTTCAAAAACTATAAAATTTCAAAAAATACGTCATTATTAAATTAATACAACATTAACTGCATCAATGTATTTGGTTCTCGTTCAAAAAAGTTTTACAAATGTTTTATTCAAATTAATTCCAATGTTTCTCTTAAAAAATGATTTAATAGTACATCTAAATTAGTTGTATTTTGAAAAATATTTTGTTATTAACAATTTTAAAATACAACTCAAAACCCATAAATTAAGAGTGAAGTTTTCAATTTCATGCTTTAAATTTTAGGCATTTGAAATGTTTCCGAATGCCTCTTTTTTGATAAGCCGATGCAAATAGGAGAACAGCTGATGATTAAATATTTAAGTAAAATATAAAAGGATGTCACAGTAATTTGAAACGTCTCAAAATTATTTGAAACCAAGGATATGCTATTTTCAACTAGCATGAACCATCCAAAAGGATGATTTGATAGCCCCAGATGCATTTATTTATATATAAGTTTTACTTGAAAACACCACCATATTTTTATTGTTGAAAATTGGCAACTTGAGATTTCTTTTCCCCTTAATAAACGATCTAGATAGGTCACGAGGTTGAAAAAATTCGTTTACGCATTGAATTTGGCATTAACCATGTATTTAATAAAACCCACGGCTTAAGTATGGATCCTGGCTAGAAAAAATAGTAATGAAGAAAACGCAGCGTTTTTTTCTTCGGGATTCTCTGTTTGGCGAAAAATTTAAATATTTCCAGCATGAGGTAATTAAGGCAAGATTCTGAAGTTGTCCGTTTCAAAATTTTGAAAGTTGTCAGAATTAAAATATTGCAAACGATGATCGATTAGTATCAAAAAGTCCCATTTTTATTAGCAGCAAAACTAAAAAACTTGAAGAGGAATTTTGGCGGTAGTAGTGGTGGTAGTTTTAGTAGTATTGGTAGCATGCAAATATTGCCTTTTTGATCATCTCCCTATCATTTCCTGCATTTTCCAAATTAAAATACTCATACCTTTCTCAATAACATATACTAGGTGTAAACAATCAGTAAATTGCCTAAACTTACATCCCTTGTTCTGAGGAATGTGGGGAGGTTGAAATCCCCAAAGAAATATTTACTGGACCTTTCAACAATGCTGAACAAAAACAGCTTTCTTAAAATTTTGATCGGATGTGCTTTGAGTAATGACAGGTTTGGGGCGGGGGGGAGTTAAATGATTGGCCTACATTCACTTTTGACTCTTAACCAAGGGCACACAAACTTCCGACTTCCGATCAAATGAGCTCCATCCGATCCAAAGTTTACACGACCACCCGCCCCATAAAAACCTCAAATGCCAGTAGAATGCTAATATTGAATTTGCGTACACTATGTTCCTTCGTGTGCTATTTGTGTACAAAAAAAACATGTCTAGCAACTTCGTTCATCGTGATAGTGTATAAGGTTTGAAACCTACGCCTGAGGCACTTCAGTTTCACGTGCACATTTTAAAAAGCTGGCAGTACGAGTGGGGATTCCCCACTGGTTCCTGAAGTCTAGCTGTTACACAAGTTTGCTTCAACTCCACGTTTACATGGATGCTATAATCAGAATTGTTTGATTGACATTTGCAAAAAAGGGATAAGGGATTCGCGAATTGGACTGTACGAACGATCTTATTGGAATAATAGGGAAAAAACAGAGCTAGATAACATTTGCAAATTGGATCGTATGAAGATGGAGAAAAAGGGTTAAAGTGATTAGCAGTTAAGGTAACCTCAATGGCGTTTGAAAAGTGTTGTCAGTTTAAAATAGAGTCTAACATTATAGTATACTAAAAGTTGATACTAAGAGAGATGTAGATGGCAAGAAAAGAATTTTTAATAATGGATAGCTTTACTTCTTCGATGTGTTCTGTATAATGCACAAGTGGCGTTTTGAACAGTGTTGTCAGTTTTAAAATAGAGTCTAACGTTATAGTATACTAAAAAGTTGATACTAAGAGAGATGTAGATGGCAAGAAAATAATTTTAATAATGAAATTCAGAACAAACCTTAGAAATCCTTGCAAATCAAGGAGTAAGGTGTATGTGAGTACGAACCATCAAGAATCATAAGCACCAATGACCCTAATCAGCAGAGACATCAACCCCCAAAAGGTCCCCTATCCCCAAACTCGAAGGGAACCCCCCTCCCCTCCAACTTTTTGGCCCCTCCCCCCATTTTTCGATTTTTTTTTTGAATTTTTTTTTATTATTTTTTTTACATGATATATTTCCTCAAATTTTTTTTACATGTCTTCGAATGAGATGAAACATACTTAAAACAAAACAAAAAAATCATAGTTACATTCTATTGATTTTTCAAAGTTCATTTTGAATCTCTTTCGTTTAAATGCAATAGTTGGAATATTTCAGTAGTGTTTTGTCGTGTTTACCTTGTCACACTTACATTC
This sequence comes from Artemia sinica, assembly GCA_027921565.1. Lineage (NCBI taxonomy): Eukaryota > Metazoa > Arthropoda > Branchiopoda > Anostraca > Artemiidae > Artemia > Artemia sinica. Next base: position 69,354,370 of record CM051260.1, on the reverse strand, counting down.
TCATGATTTTCAAAGTTCATTTTGGATTTCTTTCGTTGAAATGCAAGAGTTGGAATATTTCAGTAGTGTTTTGTCGTGGTTTACCTTGTCACACTTACATTCTCTTGATTTTTCAAAGTTCATTTTGGATTTCTTTCATTGAAATGCAAGAGTTGGAATATTTCAGTAGTGTTGTTATGGTTACTTGTCACAGTTACATTCTGATTTTCAAGTCATTGGATTCTTGTTAAATGCAAGAGTTGAATATTTCATAGTGTTTTGTATGTTTACATTACACGTTACATTCTATGATTTTCAAGTTCATTTTTGAATTTCTTTCGTTGAAATGCAAAAGTTGGAATATTTCAGTAGTGTTTTGTTATGGTTTACATTGTCACAGTTACATTCTCTTGATTTTTCAAAGTTCATTTGGATTTATTTCGTTGAAATGCAAGAGTTGGAATATTTCAGTAGTGTTTTGTCGTGTTTACCTTGTCACACTTACATTCTCTTGATTTTTCAAAGTTCATTTTGGATTTATCTCGTTGAAATGCAAGAGTTGAATTATTTCAGTAGTATTTTGTCGTGGTTTACCTTGTCACAGTTACATTCTCTTGATTTTTCAAAGTTCATTTTGGATTTCTTTTGTTAAAATGCAAGAGTTTGAATATTTCAGTAGTGTTTTGTTATGGTTTACATTGTCACGGTTACATTCTATTGATGTTTCAAAGTTCATTTTTGAATTTCTTTCATTGAAATGCGAGAGTTGGAATATTTCAGTAGTGTTTTGTTATGGTTTAACTTGTCACACTTACATTCTCTTGATTTTTTAAAATTCAGTTGGAATATTTCAGTATTGTTTTGTCGTGGTTTACCTTGTCACACTTACATTCTCTTGATTTTCAAAGTTTATTTTGGATTTCTTTCGTTGAAATGCAGTTGGAATATTTCAGTAGTGTTTTGTCGTGGTTTACCTTGTCACACTTACATTCTATTGATTTTTCAAAGTTCATTTTTGGATTTCTTTCGTTGAAATGCATGAGTTGGAATATTTCAGTAGTGTTTTGTTGTGGTTTACCTTGTCAAAGTTACATTCTTTTGATTTTTCAAAGTTCATTTTTTGATTTCTTTCGTTGAAATGCAAGAGTTGGAATATTACAGTAGTGTTTTGTTATGGTTTACATTGTCACAGTTACATTCTATTGATTTTTCAAAGTTCATTTTGAATTTCTTTCGTTTAAATCCAATAGTTGGAATATTTCAGTAGTGTTTTGTTGTGGTTTACCTTTTCACACTTACATTCCCTTGATTTTTCCAAGTTCATTTTGGATTTCTTTCGTTGAAATGCAAGAGTTGGAATATTTCAGTAGTGTTTTGTAGTGCTTTACCTTGTCACACTTACATTCTCTTGATTTTTCAAAGTTCATTTTGGATTTCTTTCGTTGAAATGCAAGAGTTGGAATATTTCAGTAGTGTTTTGTTGTGGTTTACCTTGTCACACTTACATTCTCTTGATTTTTCAAAGTTCATTTTGGAATTTCTTTCGTTTAAATGCAAGAGTTGGAGTATTTCAGTAGTGTTTTGTCGTGGTTTACCTTGTCATAGTTACATTCTCTTTATTTTTCAAAGTTCATTTTGGATTTCTTTCGTTGAAATGCAAGAGTTGGAATATTTCAGTAGTGTTTTGTTGTGCTTTACCTTGTCACACTTACATTCTCTTGATTTTTCAAAGTTCATTTTGGATTTCTTTCGTTGAAATGCAAGAGTTGGAATATTTCAGTAGTGTTTTGTTGTGGTTTACCTTGTCACACTTACATTCTCTTGATTTTTCAAAGTTCATTTTGGAATTTCTTTCGTTTAAATGCAAGAGTTGGAATATTTCAGTAGTGTTTTGTCGTGGTTTACCTTGTCATAGTTACATTCTCTTGATTTTTCAAAGTTCATTTTGGATTTCTTTCGTTGAAATGCGAGAGTTGGAATATTTCAGTAGTGTTTTGTTGTGCTTTACCTTGTCACAGTTACATTCTCTTGATTTTTCAAAGTTCATTTTGGATTTCTTTCGTTGAAATGCAAGAGTTGGAATATTTCAGTAATGTTTTGTCGTGGTTTACCTTGTCACAGTTACATTCTCTTGATTTTTCAAAGTTATTCTAGATTTCTTTCGTTGAAATGCAAGAGTTGGAATATTTCAGTAGTGTTTTGTTGTGGTTTACCTTGTCACAGTTACATTCTCTTGATTTTTCAAAGTTCATTTTGGATTTCTTTCGTTGAAAGGCATGAGTTGGAATATTTCAGTAGTGGTTTGTCATGGTTTACCTTGTCACAGTTACATTCTCATGATTTTTCAGAGTTCATTTTGGATTTCTTTCGTTGAAATGCAAGAGTTGGAATATTTCAGTAGTGTTTTGTCGTGGTTTACCTTGTCACAGTTACATTCTCTTGATTTTTCAAAGTTCATTTTGGATTTCTTTCGTTTAAATGCATGAGTTGGAAACATCATTTGTCGGATATGTCGGACAAAAATTTTTTTATCAAGGAAATATCTGAATGCGTTTAAGGTATAGTACGAATGGCTTGCAAAAAACACGAAAATACTATCAGAATCAATAAATTCTTTATCAACATCCGTTGTTGGATGTGTCATTATAAAAAAAATTGTAAGTAAGTAAAAAAGTAAGTAAGTAACAAACTCTTTCTTGAATTCACCTCTTGGATACACAATACAGAAATTTAATTCAGGATATTATGAAAAAAAAATTGAACAAATTCTTTATTAACATTTATTATCAATTGATGTCGCTTCCTAGACAGACAATACAGCAATTTCACAAAATCTAAGTATAGGAGTGATTAAATTCTATATCAACATTCATTTCTTGGATACATAGGAAAAAGTTGACAAAATCTAAGTGTTAGAGTGAATAAATTTTTTTAATCAACATCTTTTGTCAGATACATCGGATAAAATTGACAGAATCTAAGTATCACAGTAAATATTTTTTTTAATCAACATCCTTTCTCAGATACACCAAATAAAATTGACAAAATCAAAACTTCAGAATGAATAAATGCTTTAACAACATCATTTATCGGATATGTCGGATAAAATTGACAAAATCTAAGTATCAGAGTGATTAAATTCTATATCAACAACCCTTTCTCGAATATATGGGATAAAATTGAAAAAATCTAAGCGTCAGAGTGAATAAATTATTTATACCACTATCTATTGTCAGATACATCGAATATAATTGACAAAATCTAAGTATCAGAGTAAATCAATGCTTTATCAGCATCCTTTGTCGAATAAATCAGATAAAAGTGACAAAATCTAAGTACCAGAGTGAATAAATGCATTATCAACATCATTTGTCGGATACGTCAGTTAAAATTGACATGTCGGATAAAATTGACAAAATCTAAATGTCAGAGTGAATAATATTTTTTTCTCAATATCTTTTGTCAGATACATCGAATATAATTGACAAAATCTAAGTGTTAAAGTGAATAATTTTTTTTTATCAACATCCTCTGTCATATACATCGGATAAAATTGACAAAATCTAAGTATCAGACTGAATAAATGCTTTATCAACATCATTTGTCGGATATGTCGGACAAAATTTTTTTGTCAAGGAAATATCTGAATGCGTTTAAGGTATAGTACGAATGGCTTGCAAAAAACACGAAAATACTATCAGAATGAATAAATTCTTTATCAACATCCGTTGTAGGATATGTCATTATGAAAAAAAATTGTAAGTAAGTAAGTAAGTAAGTAACAAACTCTTTCTTGAATTCACCACTTGGATACACAATACAGAAATTTAATTCAGGAAATTATGAAAAAAAATTGAACAAATTCTTTATTAACATTCATTATCGATTGATGTTGCTTCCTAGACAGACAATACAGCAATTTCACAAAATCTAAGTATAGGAGTGATTAAATTCTATATCAACATCCATTTCTCGGATACATAGGAAAAAGTTGACAAAATCTTAGTGTTAGAGTAAACACATTTTTTTTTTATCAACATCTTTTGTCAGATATATCGGATAAAATTGACAGAATCTAAATGTCAGAGTGAATAATTTTTTTTATCAACATCCTTTGTCAGATACATCAAATAAAATTGACAAAATCTAAATTTCAGAATGAAAAAATGCTTTAACAACATCCTTTATCGGATATGTCGGATAAAATTGACAAAATCTAAGTATCAGAGTGACTAAATTCTATATCAAAATCCTTTTCTCAGATACATAGGATAAAATTGACAAATTCTAAGTGTTAGAGTAAATAAACTTTTTTATCAACATCCTTTGCCAGATACGTCGGATAAAATTGACAAAATCTAAGTATCAGAGTGAATAAATTCATTATCAACATCCTTTGTCGGATATTTCGGATAAAACTGACAGAATCTAAGTATCAGAGTGATTAAATTCCATATCAACATCCCTTTTCGGATACACGGGATAAACTTGACAAAATGTAAGTATCAGAGTTATTAAATTCTATATCAAAATCCCTTTCTCAGATACATGGGATAAAATTGACAAAATCTAGGTATTAAACTGCATAAATGCTTTATCAATATCCCTTAAATGCATTATCAACATCAGATGTCAGATACATCAGATAAAATTGACAAAATCTAAGTACCAGAAAGAATAAATTGGTTTTCAATGTTTCTATCGGATACATCAGATAACAATCATAAAATCCAAGTTCTATTCATTTTGACTTCATGCGTCCTTACGTTGAATTTAGGTTAGACCGGTTATAGATGACACTACACCCGCTCAGACACACAGTCATAGTGAGAGAGATACGTACGTACGCGCGCGTACGTAGGCTAACCTAACCTAACTTAACTTAATCTAACCTAACTTAATCTAGCCTAACCTAACCATAGTCACCGGAAAATCCCCCAGGTCGACCGCCGGGAAGCGTCGCTGGCCGGGAAGCGCCTCGAGGCCCGCTTTGCTTATTCCAATGCATGTCTGGCCCCTCTAAGTGAACTTAAATTAACTCAACTTTTTTAATATCTCTCTCACTATGACTGTGTGTCTGAGCGGGTGTAGTGTCATCTATAACCGGTCTAACCTAAATTCAACGTAAGGACGCATGAAGTCAAAATGAATAGAACTTGGATTTTATGATTGTTATCTGATGTATCCGATAAAAACATTGAAAACGAATTTATTCTTTCTGGTACTTATATTTTGTCAATTTTATCCGATGTATCTGACATCTGATGTTGATAATGCATTTAAGGGATATTGATAAAGCATTTATTCACTCTAATACTTAGACTGTGTCAATTTTATCCCATGTATCTGAGAAAGGGATCTTGATACAGAATTTAATAACTCTGATACTTAGATTTTGTCAAGTTTATCCCGTGTATCCGAGAAAGGGATGTTGATATGGAATTTAATCAATCTGATACTTAGATTCTGTCATTTTTATCCGACATATCCGACAAAGGATGTTGATAATGAATTTATTCACTCTGATACTTAGATTTTGTCAATTTTATCCGATGTATCTGGCAAAGGATGTTGATAAAAAAGTTTATTCACTCTAACACTTAGATTTTGTCAATTTTATCCTATGTATCCGAGAAAAGGATGTTGATATAGAATTTAGTCACTCTGATACTTAGATTTTGTCAATTTTATCCGACATATCCGATAAAGGATGTTGTTAAAGCATTTATTCATTCTGAAATTTAGATTTTTTCAATTTTATTTGATGTATCTGACAAAGGATGTTGATAAAAAAAAATTATTCACTCTGACATTTAGATTCTGTCAATTTTATCCGATGTATCTGACAAAAGATGTTGATGAAAAAAAATTTATTGACTCTAACACTTAGATTTTGTCAACTTTTTCCTATGTATCCGAGAAATGAATGTTGATATAGAATTTAATCACTCCTATACTTAGATTTTGTGAAATTGCTGTATTGTCTGTCTAGGAAGCGACATCAATCGATAATGAATGTTAATAAAGAATTTGTTCAATTTTTTTTCATAATTTCCTGACTATACCTTAAACGCATTCACATATTTCCTTGATAAAAAATTTTTGTCCAACATATCCGACAAATGATGTTGATAAAGCATTTATTAAGTCTGATACTTAGATTTTGTCAACTTTATCCGATGTATCTGACAGAGGATGTTGACAAAAAAATTATTCACTCTAACGCTTAGATTTTGTCAATTATATTCGATGTATCTGACAAAAGATGTTGAGAAAAAAAAATATTCACTCTGACACTTAGATTTTGTCAATTTTATCCGACATGTCAATTTTAACTGACGTATCCGACAAATGATGTTGATAATGCATTTATTCACTCTGGTACTTAGATTTTGTCCCTTTTATCCGATATATTCGACAAAGGATGCTGATAAAGCATTTATGCACTCTGATACTTAGATTTTGTCAATTATATTCGATGTATCTGACAATAGAAATTGGTATAAAAAAATTATTCACTCTGACGCTTAGATTTTTTAAATTTTATCCCATGTATTCGAGAAAGGGTTGTTGATATAGAATTTAATCACTCTGATACTTAGATTTTGTCAATTGTATCCGACATATCCGATAAATGATGTTGTTAAAGCATTTATTCATTCTGAAATTTAGATATTGTCAATTTTATTTGATGTATCTGAGAAAGGATGTTGATAAAAAAAAAATTTACTCTGACTCTTAGATTCTGCTAATTTTATCCGATGTATCTGACAAAAGATGTTGATAAAAAAAATTGATTCACTCTAACACTTAGATTTTGTCAACTGTTTCCTATGTATCCGAGAAATAAATGTTGATATAGAATTTAATCACTCCTATACTTAGATTTTGTGAAATTGCTGTATTGTCTGTCTAGGAAGCGACATCAATCGATAATGAATGTTAATAAAGAATTTGTTCAATTTTTTTTCATAATTTCCTGAATTAAATTTCTGTATTGTGTATCCAAGAGGTGAATTCAAGAAACAGTTTGTTACTTACTTACTTACTTACAATTTTTTTTCATAATGACATATCCAACAACAGATGTTGATAAAGAATTTATTCATTCTGATAGTATTTTCGTGTTTTTTGCAAGCCATTCGTACTATACCTTAAACGCATTCAGATATTTCCTTGATAAAAAATTTTTGTCTGACATATCTGACAAATGATGTTGCTAAAGCATTTATTCAGTCTGTTATTCAAGTCACTACTGAAATATTCCAACTCTTGCATTTCACGACAGAAATTCAAAATGAACTTTGAAAAATCATGAGAATGTAGCTGTGACAAGGTAAACCACGACAAAACACTACTGAAATATTCCAACTCTTGCATTTCACGAAAGAAATTCAAAATGAATTTTGAAAAATTAAGAGAATGTAACTGTGATAAGGTAAAGCACAACAACACACTACTGAAATATTCCAACTCTTGCATTTCAACGAAAGAAATTCAAAATGAACTTTGAAAAATCAAGAGAATGTAACTGTGACAAGGTAAACCACAACAAAACACTACTGAAATATTCCAACTCTTGCATTTCAACGAAAGAAATTCAAAATGAACTTTGAAAAATCAATAGAATGTGACTATGATTTTTTTGTTTTGTTTTAAGTATGTTTCATCTCATTCGAAGACATGTAAAAAAAATAGAAAAAATATATCATGTAAAAAAAATAATAAAAAAAATCAAAAAAACATTTAAAAAAATGGGGGGAGGGGGCCAAAAAAGTTGGAGGGGAGGGGGTGCCCTTCTAGTTTGGGGATAGGGGACCTTTGGGGGGTTGATGTCTCTGCTGGTTAGGGTCATTGGTGCTTATGATCCTTGATGGTTCGTACTCACATACACCTTACTACTTGATTTTCAAGGATTTCTAAGGTTTGTTCTGAATTTCATTATTAAAATTATTTTCTTGCCATCTACATCTCTCTTAGTATATTGTAACTTTTTAGTATACTATAAAGTTAGACTCTATTATAAACTGACACCACTGTTCAAACGCCACTTGTGTATTATACAGAACACATCAAGGAAGTAAAGATATCCATTATTAAAATTCTTTTCTTGCCATCTACATCTCTCTTAGTATCAACTTTTTAGTATACTATAACGTTAGACTCTATTTTAAACTGACAACACTGTTCAAACTCCATTGAGGTTACCTTAACTGCTAATAACTTTAACCCTTTTTCTCCATTTTCATACGATCCAATTCGCAAATGTTATCTAGCTCTGTTTTTTCCCTATTATTCAAATAAGATCGTTCATACAGTCCAATTCGCGAATCCCTTATCCCTTTTTGCAAATGTCAATCAAACAATTCTGATTGCAGCATCCATGTAAACGTGGAGTTGAAGCAAACTTATGTAAAAAGCTAGACTTCAGGAACCAGTGGGGAATCCCCGCTCGTGCTGCCAGCTTTTTAAAATGTGCACGTGAAACTGAAGTGCCTCAGGGGTAGGTTTCAAATCTTATACACTATCACGATGAACGAAGTTGCTAGACATGTTTTTTTTATCACTTTGTTTGGAATGGTACCAAGGGAACATAAGGCAAGCAAATAGCATGTAGTTTCAAAACGTGTTTAATCACGTGTAGAGGTCCCATAGAATAGCATTGGAAGGAACATAAACTCCTAGAATAGCATAGAAAGGAACATAAACCCTTAGAATAGTATAGGAAGGAGCATAAACCCTTAGAATAGCATAGGAAGGAACATAAACCCTTAGAATAGCATAGGAAGGAACATAAATCCCATAGAATAGCATAGGAAGGAACATAAACCCTTAGAATAGCATAGGAAGGAACATAAACCCTTAGAATAGCATTGGAAGAAACATAGTGTCCCCAAATACCATTGGAAGGAACATAGTGTCCCCAAATAGCATGGGAAGGAACATAAGCTCCTGGAATAGCATAGGAAGGAACATAAGGCAAGCAAACCCATAAGTACATGCTATGGAAAGGTGCCAAAGAACGTAATGTACGCAAATAGCACAGGAAGGAACATAGTGTACGCAAATTTAATATTAGCATTCTACTTATGCCCCGGGGTATAACTTACATCCCTTGCCCATGAGCATTGGGGTATTTGTGTCCACCCTAAAGGCTTTACTACATGATTTTTGGACTGTTGCTAACAAAATGGCTATCTCTCGATTTCAATTAAATGTGGTTTGGGAAGAGGATGTCAGGTAGGGGGGGGTTAATTTTTCTCCATCATGTTTGACTCTTAAAAGGAAGCTAGAACTATATATTTCCAGCCCTTACATAGCTCACAGCCCTTATCCCCAGACTCTGGGGGGTTGTGTCAACCCTGAAGGCCATGTCATATGATCTTTGGAGTTTTTTTTTTTTTTAACAAAATGGCTATCTCAAATTTCTATCTGTTGTATTTGGGGAAAATTGGATAAGAGGGGGTGGCTAGTTGCCCTTGATCACTTATGAATCTTAAAAAGGGCACTAGAACTTCTGATTTCCAATCCAAGGAGCCCCCTCTGAAGTTTTTACGACCAACCCTTCCGTCAAAACCTTACATGTAAACAATGGGCAACTAATGCCACTCATAGGCCTTGCCCAGAGGACATTGAGGGGTGTCACTCTCAAAAACATAATTACAGCACCTTCCAACTGAATTGAACAAAATGGCAATATCAAAATTTTGATTGGATAGTTTTAGGGAAAATGCCTGAAGGGGTTTTGTTGCCCTCCAATCTATCTTGATTCTTAAATTGGGCACTAGAACATTCATTTTCAAATTGAATGAGCTCCTTTCGACGTTTCTATGACAACTACTTCTATCCGAAGTGCCTTCGTCAGAAAAAACAAAAAACAAAACAAAAATAAAATGAAAAATAATACATTCTGACCATATCGCTCTTTCCTTGAAAATTTTCAAACTGACGGAATTCATTCGGCGTTATTTGCTTTTGTTCTGATTCCAGAACATCGAGAATCCAATTTTTCTATTTTTTTAACTTCTTAGTTTTAGTTGATAATGCTTGATAAATAGATCGCTGTTTTGCCTGAATATCGGAAGCCGGAAGCTAGTCTTGACGAAATTAAATAATAAAAAAGTTTTGATTGTTTAAAAAAAATAAGAGTTGTGAGAAAGTCAAACTTTAGCGTAAAGAGCGAGAGGTTGACGAGGGGACAGCCCCTTTCATATACGGAATAATTTCTGTTCGTTTTAAGTTTTAACGTCGTTCCTTACTTTCAGTTAAAAAAACTTGTTTTTTTATTTAATTTTTGAACATTTTTGAATTAATGCAGGTTTTGATTTTGGCTCACCGTACATGAATAATTAAAACAAAATTTGCATATTAATTTTACTTTTATTTGGTTCAATGGCTTTCTCGAAACTTGTTTAATTTTATTTACGAACGTTTTATTAGTAATAAATATGCGTAACTTACGATTTAACTTACGTAACGAACTTCTATATTCATATATTTTTAATACGTATATTAGTAGTATTGGTACAATTAAAGGTACGAGACAGGTAGGAAATTACTGTGTATAATTAAAGGTAGGATACAGGTAGGAAATTACTGTGTATAATTAAAGGTACGAGACAGGTAGGAAATTACTGTGTATAATATTAGGTACGAGACAGGTAGGAAATTACTGTGTATAATATAAGGAAGAGGGCAGGTAGCCAATGTAGCTATAACAGTTTCAAGCAGAGTGTCCCCCCATATAGCTATAAAAGTTTCAAGCAGAGTGTCCCCTCATATAGCTATAACAGTTTCAAGCGGTCAGTACTCCCGCCGTACAAGCAGACAGTACAATGATTCAGCCTATCATGAAAATTCGTGCTGTTCACGAAACCATGGTTTTGGAGTTAAATATCATGTTTCTGTTAAAATTCGTGAGTGTTTTCATGGTATGGTGATTCGTTTCCTGGTATGTAGTTATGAAATTCTGTCTGTAAATTAATTTGTTAGGCGTGGTTATTTATGTTTAACCTTGAACACGGGTATAAAAACTTTGTCGATGAGTTATTTTCTCAGTTCAAAATTGGCATTTGAAATACAATGATGCATTCTAACAAAAGGAATATTGATGAAAGCTACACGCAAGAAGTAAGTTATTCTTTTATATTCTTAGTGGGTAAAGACATTAATTGTAATAAAATTTATTGAGTGGTTTATACATTCCCCTTATAGTTAACAGATTGTTAAATATTTTTGAACCTGGATCTCCAGAGGTCGGTAAAGAGCAATATCAAAACAAGAAAAAAGTATGTAAACACTATATTTAAATGGCTTGCGAGCTTAGTACATGAGGTAAATTATACCTATTTTTTATTTTGGCCCAAAGTTCCCCACCCCCTACTATGCCACAGTCGTACACCCCCCACCCCACCAACCCCACCATCCTCCAACCCCCCTCCTACAAACCCCTCCCTCCAACACCCTCCTCTCCTTCAAACCTCCCCCCTCCCCCAACTTTTTTTTAAACTTTTTTTTACATCTCTTAGAATGTCATGAAACAAACTTAAAACATAAGAAATTCACATTTAATATTTTCCAACTTCAAAATGGGAATGATATAGATATATGTGTTGAGAAAAATACTATTACTATTAGAAAAATAATGTTTGTAGTGACCAATTTTTTTTTCGAATTTTTTTTACATCTCTAAATCATATCAGAAAAATAGAATGACACTTTTAATTTAAATTTTAAAAACTTTTTTTTACATCTCTAAATCATATTAGAAAAAATAGAATGACAATCTTGACTTAAATTTTAAAACATATTCTTGTGCATACTATTGATGAGGACTGATGGTTCTCTTTCAATATTTTTTCATGAAAAACAAACGATTTTTTTTTAGGATTTTCCAGAGCTCCCCCTACCCGTTAAGAAGATAGGAAAGGGTGAAGCGACTCCAGTGATCCTTTCAAACAGACCAACTGTTATACAATATGGTCGTAGGTCGAAACCATTAATACCCTCAACATTAACCATAAACCACCCAATAGCCAACTGTCCATCTGCCACATCCAGAATCCACAACAATATGCCACAACCATCCGGACCCATCATACACCAGCCAACTGTCAACTGGTCAATTCCCACATCCAACACTCACAAAAAGATGCCACAACCATCCGGACCCATCATACACCAGCCAACTGTCAACTGGTCAACTGCCACACCCAACATGCAAACCATACTCCCATTCGATGAAGCTGATGTAGTCATTGAACCAGTCACCTCTCTCCGTGATTACGTAAGGAAAATTGTATCTTCTCTCTCTGTCTCTCTCTTATCTCTGTATATATCTATCTCAGTGTGCGTGTTATAAAAAAAAACAAGAAAAAAAACCTCAATGTCAATGTTTGGATCCTGCGTGAATTAAGAATTAAAAAAAAGTAATTAAAGGGTAGCGGTTCTGCAGATATAGGTCCTTAAATACTGAAAATATTTTTTTTCAGCTTAATTGAAGTGTCACATCACCATATAAAAAAAATATGATATAATTTCTCTTTCTCTACACTCGAAGAATCATATTAAACACACGCACACATTAATATACCAAGTACATCTACAGGGGGTATGGCTCAACCAGCTACCCTCGAATGGGCTGATCGTCTCAGTCCTGATACACGCGAGGGTTTGTTGAGTGAGTTGGGGGATTCGACACCACGCAACATCCCCATCATTGAGCAAATTGGTGGAGGACATGAAATCCCCGTAACGCCCCCTGTTATGCCCGATTTTAATTAGTTGACTCTTCCTTGCACAATGTGTATGTTTATAGGGCTGAGTTTGGGGATCCATTTAATTCACTAACATCAGGTAGCATCATAACGGATCCAGTAGACATAGTACACTCCTATGTGGGCAAGATTCGAGCCCTTCTTGTAAGAGTGATTCGGGAGGGTGGTGGGAGGGATGGGATTAAGGCTGCCATCGCACAAAAAAAATTATTTATTTAAATGAAAAGGCGGATGAGGTGTATGAGCGTTATTTACGTACTGAAATGCTACCACTTCATCCGGACCTAAATAACTTTGAGGGTGTTTTTATGGAATAAATGATAATATAGTAACGAAATTGGACAATTATACTGAGGCGGGTAGTGGTTCGGTGGTTTTATTGATTGGGAGTTTGGATATTAATGTGGGTAAATTTAAAAACAATTTTATTTTAAGAGGTGGGAGGAGGGTGGTGGGACCAAAATATAATGAAGATTTAAAGAAGTGTAAAGGTGTACAGCGATTTTGTTTCGATACAGGGCTTCAATGCTTCAAATATACATTTCTTGTGGCAGCTCACAAGCCTCTGCAAGAGGAAGCTACTAAGACACTGTTGGACAATTATGCAGTTAATGGGAATACAAGTTTCCCTAAAGTATATTTTAATTGTTTAAATGATCAATGTCCAGTAACACTTAATAGGATAACTATTTTTGAGCGGGCTAATGCATATTTAAAAATTGCTGTTAATGTGATACAATATGAAACAGAATTTGAGGGGGCTGATCGCAAAAAGGGGGTTATATTTCCAGTGAGGGTTCCGTCCATTGAATCAGTGGAACATTGGGTTTGGCTTCTTTACAAGCAACCGAGTGATCCCGATTCAATTGGACATTTTTTTCCAATACCAAAAATAAGTCTGGTTTTAAGTGAGGGTAAAGGGAATCAACGGGGGTACATGTTACTATTGTTTGACATGACTTTCTAGATTCCGGTCAGAAATTAAGTTAAACAATCATATGAAGCATTGCAAGCGTCACGGATGTCAATCTGTGCAAACAGTTAGCGGTGACAGGGCCATCTTACGATTTAAGAACTTTCAAAATTCACTCCAACAAAGTGACAAGGTGGACTTAGACTGCGAAGCCGCTCTCATAGATGTGTATGATCCATTGAATTCAAATCTCGTTAAAAAACATGAGGTCATTGCAGTCTCTTATGCTCAAGCACAAAGAGACTCATGTAATTCCATGCAATTGGTAGAGGTGGTTGAGAGACTGGGTGGTGAGGATTGTATGCTCTCAGCCGTGTCAGCACTCATTAAAACAGCAAATAAATCGATATCACGGCTGCGAAATATATCCTATCCAATGACTCTATCACCAGAGGACGAGTTGGCCATTAAAACTGAAAAAATATGTTGGGTTTGTAAGGGGGAATTTGTTGAGCGTAATGGGAAAGAGGGAAAGGGGAAAGGAGTTAAGGGGAAAGGGGGTAAAGGGATGGTCCGCGGCCATGATCATTTGGGCAACCCGATTGTATCGGGATTGAGCAATTTTCATGGAGTGGCCCATCAATCATGTAATTTAAACGTTAGTCAACAATTGTTTCTACCTGTTTATAAACACAATTCCAGCTATGACATGAAATTTATTTTACCGGCATTGGCACGATTGCAACGAGGTGGAGTTGTATTTGGCGCATGGGTAGATGGTTCTTTTTCTTATAATATCATACCCAAGTCGTCTGAAAAGCTGCTGCTCTTAGAATTCAAATGGCAAATAAAAGATAACAATAAATTGTGCATGAATAAGATCTGTTTTTTTAGACTCCTTTAGCTTCTTCCCAAAATCCCTAAGACAACTCATTGAAGTACAGAAAAGTGACGATTTTAATAGTTTCCCCCTCCTTAAGCAACACCTCCTTAAACAGCACTTTCCAGACGGTGAGATGTATAATTTATTAACGTGTAAGGGCATATATCCGTTTGACTACTACAACTTCACCGCAAGGCTTTCTGAGGAACAGTTGCCGTCCATCACCTCGTTCTACGATTCACTTTACGAACGTCAATGCACCACTGTCTACTATGAATTTGCCAAGAGGGTTTGGGCTAAGGGAGGGTGTAAAAATGGGTGGGATTATTGTGGATTATACCTGGCAAGTGATGTATTGACGTTGCTGGATATTGTGTGTAAGAACACGGATAAAATCCATGAGGAATTTGGGTTGGATTTAGGTTACTATTTTTCCACTCCTCATTTGGTGATGGATTTAATTCTTAAAATCAGTAAAGAGGAAATAGGCTTGAACACCGACGTGGATCAGCATCTATTTGTAGAGAGATCAATGAGGGGAGGGTATGTTTTTCATGGAGATCGTATCCTTGAAACTGATCCGACTGGACAAGACACCGGTGTAAAGTCGGATGCAGTTTTCTTAGATATGAACTCCCTCTATCCGTCGGCAATGTCTCACTACTCTTTGCTGTTTGGAAATTACAAATGGCTTAACGATCCTCGTGCTTGAGATTTCTCCAACATTGCCAATGTTGAGGAGAATGGACCGCGGGGATGGTTTTTTGAAATCGATGGTGAAATACCCGGGGAGCATCATGACTCGGTGAAGGATTTTGTTTTCCCGTGCATAAACAGAGCGGTGACTAAGGACTCTTTGAGTCCATACAAAATTTCTAAGGTAGAGGATGTTTGTGTGCACTGGAAACCTTCGAAACAAAAACTTATCGCCGACCTTCATCCGAAAGAGAATATCGTTGTACATCACGTTCTTTTGCGGTGGATGGTAGCCAACGGTTTCAACGTCACAAGGATACATAGAGCCCTCCAATTTGACCAAAAACCCTATTTGAAAACGTTTATTGACACTTTTGTCGATGAACGTTCCGAAGCGAAAATAAAGGTTGAAAAGGAAATTTTTAAACTCATTTTGAACTCAGCCTTCGGTAAAATGTGCGAGAGTGTACGTAATCAAAGTCGTTGTGACGTTGTGACTGACCCAAAAGAATGTGCTCGAATCGTTGCCGATCCAAACTTCATATCATTCACCATCATAGACTCGAATATGGTCCTCTTAAATAGAAAAAAAAGAAATGTAATTCTAATAAAAGTATTGCAGCTGGAAGCGCAATAACCGAAATATCAAAAAAACTCATGTTTTCATTCTATTACGATGTGTGTAGGCGCCAATGGCCGGGGGAGGGAGAAGTTCAAGTATATTACGGGGATACCGATTCACTTTTGCTAAAAGTTAGAACCGCGTGTTTATTGGAAGATTTGGAAAAAGGCGCGCACATTAGCTCTCGAATGGACTTTACCAATTGGGACGGGTCCATTTACCCGGAGTTAGTGAAGCGTCAGGCCCCAAATCAGTTATTAATGTTAAAATCAGAGACGGAAAGTGACTTTATTTCCAGTGGTGTGCTTGCAGGTCCGAAGGTGAACTGTGTGCAACAAACAACGAGGTAATCAAAAAAGTCTGCAAAGGGGTGCCTAGACACTACGTGAATAAGAATTTCGACATGAATGTATACAGAAACTGTGTGGAAAATAGTATAGTTCCAAGGGCGAAGGTCATGGCGATTCGCTCTTTAAAATTTAAAAACCACACAGTTTTAGTTGATAAAATACCCATGTGTCCCGTGTTTTTTCACAACTCAGCAGTAATTTTTTTTCCCCAACTCAGCAGTTTTTTTTATATCGAGGCAGACTTTTATGGTTTTTTTGTAAATAAAAATTTTCAAATTGTTTTTTTGCCCCGCGTCCGTGGCCGGCCCGGGGGGGGAGGGGGTACCGGCCTTTGGCCGGCCGCTACCTGTGGCCGCTGCGCCCTTCCGGGGGTTGGGGGGGTTTACCCCTTTTAATTGTGATAAGTGCTTTTTTAGTGTCTTGTTTTGAATTTGTTATGTGATAGTGCCTTTTCTCATGTTTTTTTTATGTGTGTGTGTATTAATAAAACAAGTAGTATTTTTTTGTAGTGATGTTTTTATTCTTTAAATAAAAAACATGTATCATTCTTAAAAAATGTTTTCTTGTTCTTCTCGAATCTGATTAGGGAAATTACTATTATTATTTATTGAAGGGAATGATGCAATGTACAGTCAGTTGTGTTTTGACATCGGTGCAAGCTATGTATCAATTTAAAACTCCATGTAGATCGTTTCTTTGCGGACCATCAATGTCTGGCAAAACGACACTTTTAACAAAAATAATTCAAAATCGTGACAAAAAGTTTTTAGAAAATCCAACTAAAATTTACTATTGCTACAGTATTTGGCAAGAATCCTATGATAGAATAAAAACTATTGCCCCAGAAACGAAATTCATACATGGACTTGACATTTTCAACAGTATTGAATCAAACTCTTGGTTGATTATTGACGATCTGGCTGAGTCCATTGAAGAATGGTCTCAGGAGATGATACAATTGTTCACTGTCCGATCTCATCATCAACGGATCTCCGTAACCCTAGTTCTACACAATCTGTTTCAGCAGAGCAAGTGTATGAGAACACTTGCTTTGAATTGCACCTACTATATCATCTACAGGGTTGTTCGTGATTCCGGTTCCCTCATAGCGTTAAACAGACAGGTGTATCCGGGTGAACCGAAATTCCTACTCTCGGCCTACAATCAGGCTACCAACAAACCCTACGGATATATTCTATTGGACGAAACTACATGAACATCGACATTTATTCACCGTCCTAGGTAATTCAAAACCACGACTTAGGAAGGCCATACTCAAACATGGTGTCGACAGAGAATTCATTAATCTCGTATCTGAACTTTGTTTAAATCTAACTGAAGGCAATGTTCAACTGCCAGAAGGTGTTAAGCAACAGACAAAGCAACATCGTTCCCTTGTACGCTCCCTAGCATCAGCGGCAAGTAAAAATAAAGGAAACGATTTTAAAAGAAAACGACTTCTTCAAGCGGGTGGTAACTTCTTTACACTTTTACTGCCAATCATTGCAGGACTTGTAAACAGTTTTCTCTAGAGAGAGAGAATGGCCAAACCCTATAAATTGACTCCATTTGAACTCGCCCTATCGCAAAGGAACATTTCGAAGACAATCTCAATAAATTCATTATCAATGAGACAATTGCTGATGATGAAAAATTAATTCTGCTTCAAAATGCACTTCGCCGAGTGGAAAAATACAAGCCCTATCGTGAGGGACCCCTCAAAGTAAATGTTATTGATCACAATAAGGAAATGACTCCATCATCATCATCAACAACGCTAATACAAAAAGAAGAAGAAGAAGATTTGTCTAAGGTTATGACAAGTGTTGTAGATCTAATGCCATATTCCTATCGTGAACAGTGTAAAAGACTCTTGACATATCTCAATGACAGTGAACATGTTCAAATTGATGCCAATGGGAATCAGGTTGTAATCCATGGGAAGACCTATATTCTACTTGATTTATTATCAGATTTGGTCACGAATCGTAAGAGACTTGTATCATTTGACAGCCACCTGCATACATTTTTAAACTCATCAAACTTTCCCAAAAGCCTTATTGCCAATAAACATATTATAAAACGATTAAAGGAATTTAGTCAAATATCAAAAGATGTTTTTAAATCATTTTCGGTAAATACCAGCACGCCAAGTGGAAATGATTTGACAAGAGTTATGAGTGGGGGAGTCAAGCGAAGACGTCTTAATATCACTTCCTCCCCCTCACCATCACCTGTTAGTATGCAAATGGGCAGTAGACACTTCACTATGTGTTTACGTTCAAAATGGTTGAAGCATTGAAACATGTTTATGAGAATATTGGTGCAGTGGGAAGTTTAAGTTCACCCACCACACTTGCTCAAGTCATTGGACTTGAAAAGAACCGGTGGCAGAGTATCTACAGAATGAATCAAGTTACACTCTACATCGTAATCGTAGAGTTCGCGGTAATCACTATCGAAAAACTAAAGCCTTTTTCCCATTACAAATACTACAAGCAGATCTTTTGACTCTGGATGAGATTCAACGGCGTCACAATCATTCATACAAGTATATTCTACTTGTAATCAGTGTTTTTTGTCGCTATGCATATGCCGTTCCACTGCGGTCAAAGAGCGGTGATGAAGTTGCTAAAGCTCTTGAAATCATCCTTGAACAGGATTTTTATAAGAATATTCAAACGGATCGGGGTAGTAAATTTGTTAATCCCCATGTAAGAGGTCTACTGAATATAATACAATCCTCTATCATAGTCATAGTCCATTAAAGGCAGCATTGGCCGAACGGCTGATAAGAACTATTCGACTTATATTTTCTAGATATTGCACTTTAAAAAATACTTCTGCTTTTATTCATGATTTGGATAAAATCATGTTGATTTATAATCAACGTCCACATTAATCCCTGTTCAACTCAACCCCAACAGAAGTTCATCATGATGTCAATACATTTGACACTTTTCCTAAACAGTATTCCAATGGTGGTGTTGGTAATGAGAAGAAAAAGAAGAAATTCAATGTTGGTGATACTGTTCGAATCAATCGAACTACTAATGTTTTTGAAAAGGGTAATGACTTATGGTCCACTGAACTTTTTAAAGTCTCCAAACTCTTGGACACTACACCCATAACGTATCGTCTACGTGACATGAAAGATGATTCTTGGCGGCTTTTATGATTATGAATTACAAAAAGTTAAAAACACCGGAATCTATCAGATTGAAAAGATATTAAAGACTCGTACTCCCAGGGGCATGAAACAGTTGCTTGTTCGTTGGCTAGGATGCAGCTCTGATTTTGATTCTTGGATCAGTGTTGAAGATATTGACAATGCCCAATGATTTTTATGTAACGTTTATGTCCAATGTCTCCGATCCTCTCTACAACGATTTGAATAAAACTAGTGTTTTTTGGACAAAACTCTCCCCTGCCATCAAATTCGATGATGGAAAGTATGAAGTGGCTCTTGTCGACTGCATTCTCAAAAATACCTATGATATTTTGAGAAAGGATAGTGTGTATGGGATTAAAGTTATACCTATCGACTGGTCACTCTTTGTCGAGTATGAATGTGTTGAAGCACTTAAATCTAGTGAATATCCGGATGTTACATTGAGATGTAAAGAATATGGTACTATGACGGATTTGTGTCGTGCAATCAATAGAAAAATCTCATATCGTAGGAACGGTACATTCCATTTTAATTATTCAATAGAACACGATAGGATTTACATTACCTCGCCTGTTGACACTGAAATGATTCATCTCAATGATAATCTGAGAGATGTTCTTGGCTTTAAACACAATATGATCAATGGGAAAAACGCTGGAACTGTTAGCGGGATGGATCAAGTTATTTTTGCTGATTATCCACCTAGTCTCGCCTCGGACTCTTGCATATTTCTTTATGCGTCCTTTGTGGAAACATCGAGAGTTGGTAATTCAAATGTTCCCCTCCTACGTGTTCTTGAACGAAAAACAACCCATGAACATGTACATCACTATAATATAAATTATCTTCAGTATGTTCCTGTAAACACTTCGTATTTGGAACTTTGTCAGTTAACACTAAGAAGTGAATTAGGTGATCCTTTAGCAATAACAAAAGGTTTGGCCGTGATTACATGTCATTTTCGACCCATTCGGCAACAACAACAAAATGGCTAATAGAAAAAATATATTTGTATGCCCTGATATTGATTGCTATGTTACTGCTCTCAAACCACGACAATTGGGTCATGGAATGGACTATTATAAAGGCCGTTCGTCAATGTCGGGCTATGGTCTTGGCAGTTGGTTTGCTAAGCTGTTTCGCTCTGCAATACCGTTGGCTAAAAAATATATTGCGCCGGTTGCTGCAGATTTTGCATCCTGTACACTACACGATTGGGGAGATGGTATAGATTTTAAAGAAAGTGTTTCAAAAAATCTCAGGTCCAGCGCACGATCCCTTGGCGAGCGATTGAAACAAAGTGGAAAAGGTTTTAAAAGGAGGAGAAACATCTCATCACTCATCAGTCTCTATTCAGATCAGAAGCGAAAGACAACATCACTCTTATCAAAGAAAAGTAAGAAAAAGAAACCAAGAAGAAAAATTGTTAGATCGAAGAAGTATTTCTTTTCCTAGATGGCATATCTACCCCACAAGGAATCTCATCCCACTGTCACCATATCTCTAAATCTTTTCAATGCAGAAAGTGTGGATGTCAGTGTCAAACACGGGTACTATGAACAATTCTATCCACAGCCACCCCTCTTTGAAAACACACATTTTCAAATTTATTTCAATGAAGACTACTTCATAGACTTATCATCCTCATTTTTCGATTTAAAAGTTGTGGTGAGGAAAAAGTCTGACAATTCACCTCCCTCCAACGTCGATGGACTATCCTATGAAAATGGTATACTACACAATTTATTTAAACAAATATGTGTCTACATAAATGGAACACTGGTGAGCACTAGCAACAATCTATCAAACTATGCTAGTTACATGCAATTTATGTTGATGACTCCAATGGCCTATAAGAAATTGAGAGGTCTGCCAATGGGCTATGACTATAGAACAAATGTTGATACTGACGGTGAACTCACTCGGGCAGTGAGCAAGGAGTATCATTTAGTTGGTAGACTCAATCATGAAATATTCAATATATCCCAATGGATGCCCCCTAATGTTAAAATTGATATAAAGTTACAACTTAAACCGTCCAATTTCATATTGAGAAAAACACTTGATGCAGCACCCGATGCTAATGTCAATCTCATTTCGGCAATACTTCATGAGCGAAAACAACAGGTTATGAGTTCTGTCGCTTTGGCAATTGAAAAACTAAGAGCCGCTGGAAATAATATCAAACTGCTCGTTCCTCACACAATCGCCAATCAACGTCATATTGCCACTGGATCAAGTACCTACACCGATTCTTCATTTATCAATGGTGAAATGCCATCGATACTTGCCTTGGCATTTGTAAAAAGTGCCAGTGCCATAGGATCGTGGACAAGCTCGCCACATGAATTTGAATTATTTGGACTTTCCTCTCTTGTATGTAAAGTAAATGGAATTCCTCTCTACAATTTGTCCTTTGATAAATCCTATAGGATCCTATATGAGTTGGCATTGCAATCCCTAGATTGAGATTCTCAACTATATGAAAATGGTATTACCGATTCAATGTTCGCAAAAAGTCATGGTATCATTGTTTTGGACTTGTCTGGTACTCAAGATATGAGTATTGTCCGGACGGGTACTGTACGTTTAGAGTGTACCTTTGACAAACCATTGACAGAGAGTGTAACATTAATCTCACTCAATCAATTTGAAACCTATTGGGAAATTACCCCCGATGGTAGTGTTCTTTTAGACTTGGCACCATGAACACCAATCAAATAATCAATGTATTTAACATGGATCCTTTTATGTCCAAATACAAATCCTATTGTATACCCTCAGATTTCCTTGATTATATTCATACTGTTAACAAAACGACTATCATTGTTAATAGTAGTCCATCGACTGTGCAGACGGGTCATTGGCTATGCATCTATCAAACAGCGAAGAATATAGAATTTTTTCATCCTCTTGGTCTACCATATGCATTCTACACACCAAACATCAAAAACTACCTTGAAGGAAGTGGGAAGACAATTATTCAAAATCGGATGCGAGTACAAGATTTATCGACCAAAAGTTGTGGTTTTCATGCATTACTTTATTTCATTTTTCGATGTCGTGATTATACTTTCAGTGAATTTCTCAACATTTATGTACACAGTCCACGTTTGAATGACTTTCTAGTAGAAAATACCCTCTCGGACCTGTACAGTATTGATTTCAGTGCCCCAAGAATAAAGTGTTTTAAAAATGTATGTGAATTTGTTTATTAATAAAATTTATATGCACTATAAAAAATGTCTTTTGTCTTCATTTGTTTAGATTTCTTCTTCTTCGTAGTCATTTAGATTGTCATCATATAGTCATCGTCGTCGACAACGATTAGTGGTGGCAGATCATTTGGGTTCAACTTGTACTGATCCTGGCGTGCAAAGTCAGGGTCACATTTTCCACAATATATTGTAACTTCATTTTTATTAAATCTTCTTGTGTAGTCAATGATACTATTACGATTCATATTGAAAACTTCACCTGTTTCTATCTGATTATTTGAAGTAATGTCGCACACAATATTCTCATATGAAGAATCACTT
The DNA here is from genome assembly GCA_027921565.1 of Artemia sinica. Taxonomy (NCBI): domain Eukaryota; kingdom Metazoa; phylum Arthropoda; class Branchiopoda; order Anostraca; family Artemiidae; genus Artemia; species Artemia sinica. The sequence goes on along the minus strand of CM051260.1, from coordinate 69,331,440 downwards.
TTTGTCACAGCCAAATAAAAATAACTAGGTTTATAATCATTACTTGAATTGTCCTCACAACGATGACGCAGGAACCATACTCTCTTCGTGTTTTTACAATTGAAACGTGCTCCAAATTCTTCTTTCCAATACAATTTAAAGCCGTGACGATACCAATCCCTTAGAAATAAACTGAAGTCACGTTTAGGGTTTTTTCCAATCATACCAGGGTAAGTATTTTCCCACTGGTCACACTTATCAAAATGACAATTGGAGCATAGATATCCATTAGGATGATAGTCACAAGTCTCTTCAAGACAGGTATTACAGTCCTTAATTTGTACAGCATATCCTTTATGCAATTTACACGGATTGTATAGTCTACACTTTTCATTATAGTCATCAACTGTAGTACAGTTCTCACAAGAAGACCAGCTGCCCAATGTATATAAACATAGTAAACATGTATGATACATTTTTTTGATGTTGTCCGTCTCACTGCCAGAAAGAAACTGACTCAAAACCAATAAAAAATAACATTGTCTTCTTGGAGGAGGAGGAGTAATCGAATATCGTCACAAAAACTTATTTCCTACTGTTTTAAAGAATGATTTTCTAGGTAGTGGTTAAAAGCAGAATCACAATATCATTTTGCTTCGTTTCAATTAATATATCAATAAATTGAGTAAATGCATTTTATTCACAATGCATAAGCTTCATACAATAGTCCAAAGATGGGGAATCAGTTACCACTATACAGTTAAGTATTTCTAGAGAAAATATTTTCCGTTGAAGAGATAATTCCAAAAAGTCATCATCTAACACTAAACATTTTTCCAATTTGACTAGATTCCGTAAGATCTTCTGTTTCTCAAATCCAATCATTCTTGATACTCCCACTACCAACTATAGACTAGAATAACAATTGCAAGTTTCTACGTTGTGCACAATCTCAATACCTATTGGACACCACCACCCACCATAGAGAGAGAGAGAGATTGGAGTAAACGATCATCTAGAGTGTCTAATCAAAAAAAAAACATTATAAAAAAAAGCATTTTTATTGACAGAAATGTAATAAAAGAATATATTTTCACTCTCTATGCGATAGATGAGTCAATCCATTTTCCTCAATGTGTTTCATAATAGCATTCAATCCATGCTGTAGTCGTGATAAATACATTATATTCCCTTTTGCGGCAAAGCATAATTGTTCATCTGACTAAAATTTACTGAATGATATAACGTATCTGCTAAACATCTCATCCCACTCAAATGTTAGTCGGGAATCCTTTCCAATTTCAACTGCTACATTGGGGGCCCTTGTCTTCAAAACATCACTGTCTGTTCCTTCGAGGTGTAATAGTGTGAAGTTACTCATTTTCACAATATTTGAACGTTTATTTCTCCAATTTGAAATAACGTAAACTAATCAAATTCAACTTATTGACTGAGATACTAACTCGGTATCGGGCTTTTTACATCCACGCTCAATGTCAGAGTGAACGAATCACCATACCATGAAAACACTCACAACTTTTAACAGAAACATGATATTTAAATCCAAAACCATGGTTTCGTGAACAGCACGAATTTTCATGGTAGGCTGAATCATTGTACTGTCTGCTTGTATGGCGGGAGTACTGACCGCTTGAAACTGTTATAGCTATATTGGCTACCTACCCTCCTGAAACTGTTATAGCTACATTGGCTACCTACCCTCCTGAAACTGTTATAGCTATATGGGGGGACACTCTGCTTGAAACTGTTATAGCTACATTGGCTACCTGTCCT
>CM051260.1:69154667-69324667 GCA_027921565.1 Artemia sinica | reverse complement strand
ATTGCCTAAGGACCTGCTTTAGTTTTTCAAAATTCTTGCTTTAGGATTCGTAATAGGAATTAGAGAAAAATATCTCTTTACATTGGAACAGATTTCCCTTCAGGCTCTAAAGATTTCCTTTCAACCATCAAGGGAAATTTTATACGTCTGAACCTAGCATTAGGTAACTGTTGATAGTATCTGTCTCTTTTGCAGGGTTTAAGCTAAAGGTAGAATTTATAATATCATGACTCGGATCAGTTGTGACTTATCAACCAATATCATTATATCAACCAATCAAATCAACCAATTATGACTCGGATCAGTTGTAACTTATCAATCAATAGCATTATACAACCAATCAAATTGTTGTGTTTTTACGCCAATCTTGTTTGCCAAGACCTGAAGAACCGTAGTAGTGATAATTGTTTTTTTCTTCATTCGAAAACGTCGCAGCATTTACTTGAGAATCATATGCAAGTGGTCTAGTTTAAACCTTATATGCAAGACGAACGTGGCTGGCTAATTTTTGCTACCTATTGCTTTAGATTAGAAGTTGCCAGAAATTGTACTCGGATCATCAAAATTTAGTGTGGTTTCTCAGAAAACAGGTGGATTGTTTTGAAAATATGATTCGTGAGAACTTGAAATTCATTCCCCTGTTGCCCTTTTGAAAACTGTAATATCATAACCTAAGTTGCATAGAGCTGTATGTGGGTGACCAAGTTTGATGTCTAGTGATTGCTTTAGACCTCGGCAAAATTAAAGTGCGAATACCCCTTTTCTTTTTGTATGATCTACCAACTTATTTTACTTCTACAAGAAGTTTTGCTTTGTGTTAGTTAAATACAATTCTTTAAAGTATATTTCTGGTCCGTCAAGTTTGGAAATTCTCAAAATTTAGGAATACTGCATGATTTTAACTTAAATTAAACAAAAATGCAGTGAAGACTTTTTCGCTAGATAGTTCAGCCCTACAATTGCCTTAAGTAGCTCAGGGCTACTTCTAAATGTTCAGAAAACGGCAAGATAAAGGAGTTGTTAAACAATTTTAACTACATGACCAACCAGTTGGCTGAGTGGTTAATGTGATCAACGTCTTTTGTTCTATATTCCGAATCTGGTGGAGGAATCTGTTAATGAAGAATGAACTTAACAAAGTTGTTTTGCAACAAACTCCATCTTTTTATTTTTTCTTTCATTATCTTGCGAACTTCTATCAAAGCAACGTAATTTGCCATTCTATCTCCTTACATCATAAGTTGCGCTATGGGGCGAAACTTACGAAATTTGATAGAAAATACCCAAACCAAAAAATTGATACTTCCTGCCTGGTATTGCGAATAGATTTTTAGTCTGGGAATGGGGATTTCTGTCAGGTTTGCACATGGTCTTAAAGGAAAATCCTATGTGTCTGAACTTAAGACGCAATTACGCGATGCGGAAAACCGTGCAGAGGTGATCACACGTTTTTCCATACAGATTGAACAATTTTATTTTCAAGTTTAAGACCATGTAGGTCATCGTAGGTCAAAATAGACATTTCGTTACTGCAGCCGTTCGGACCTAGTCACACCCATAGATACTTAAGAGCTACCGAAAATCAACAACTCGCATATTTTTCGCATAACTAATGCAATTATCGAAGTGAAAATGAGTCTCGATGATTGGTCCTTTACTTTCAAACTAAAATAGGTAGCGGTATTTATATAAAATTTCGCTCTGTTTTTCACATTCTTATGATGATATCTTTCTGTCATCTATTGAAATTGAAAAGCACTACATGTAATTTATATATAGCGTTAATGTCAAAGCTGGAAATACCTGCAGAACTCATGCAGGGAACAGACCGCAAGGTAGCATGCCTCTCGATCTTCCATGACGTGTTTTCGGACCAGAGGCAGATTTTCCCAGGTTTAAGTATCTTTGCTAGTAGCATTCTAGTGCTGCTACTTGAGAGTAACAAATGTAAACTGTAGTAAGAATGTAAGAATGCCTGAACACGCTTTAAAAATGGTCACAGGTTTTTTCACGAATTTCACAGGTTTTGAAAATTCGTAGTGGCAACACTGTCAGTCGGCATCCAGCTGTGAGAACGAGAACACTCTGCGCTGCCCGTTTGCCCCATATTCCAATTTAAAAGGTGCGCTGCAATTTCAAATCCCACCAGTTGTGAAGTGCGGTCCGTAATACGGTTTTTGTTACCAAAAACCGATAGAAATTCATCGACAACTGTGCGAAGTGTATGGCAATGACGTAATGAATGAAAGTTCAGTGCGGAAAATGGTGTATCCGGTTTAAAAATGGCCGAACCAACGGACATGATGAAGAGAGGAGTGAACACCCAAGCATTGTGACAGACAATCTTCTCGCCAAAGTTGATGAGAAGATTCGTGAAAACAGTCGCTTCACAATAACGGAGCTTTCGCTTTGCTTCCCACAAGTTTCACGGACTTTGTTGTTTGAAATTGTGACTCAAAAACTTGGCTACCATAAATTTTGTGCAAGATGGGTTCCAAAAATGCTTACAGACCTCCATTAAGGTCAGCGAATGGGAGCAGGCTTAACATTTCTTGACGTCTACCACACACATGATGATTTTTTACTAGATCGAATCGTAACGGGTGACGAGACGTGCGTGAAGCACATCAATTGCGAGACAAAATTGCAGTCCATGGAGTGGGGGCGCACAAATTCCCCCCAAAAAACAAAAAAAATTTGCAAACCTTGTCAGCGAGGAAGATTATGGCTACTGTTTTTTGAGATAGGCAAGGTGTGCTGCTTATTGACTTTCTCGAGCGTGGTGCAACAATCAACTCTGATCGGTACTGCCAAACATTGCGCAAGCTTAGAAGAGCAGTGCAAAACAAGCGCAGAGGAAAGTTATCGTCAAAAATTTAGTTTTTTCATGACAATGCCCGACCTCACACGGCAAATCGAACTGCAGAACTTATTGACTCATTCAAATGGGAGATTTTCTCACATCCAAATCCACCCTGCAGTCCCGACCTAGCACCGAGTGATTTTCACTTGTTCCCGAAGAGGAAGAACTGGCTAGCGCCACAGCGTTTTGATGACGACGAAGAGCTCCGGCGTGCGTCACCGAGTGGCTGAAATCGCAGGCGGCGGATTTCTATGACGAAGGAATGTCGAAGCTTGTTCACCGCTACGATAAGTGCCTGAATTTGTTTGGGGACTATGAAGTAAAGTAGCATTTTAGTCACTCTTTCAGATGTATATAACAAAATATTTTTCCTGTACCTAGTTTTTGTTTTATTACAAAACGTTACCTAGTTTCTGAATAGCCCTCATATATATATATATATATATATATATATATATATATATATATATATATATATATATATATATTATATATATATATATATATATATATATATATATATATATATATATATACATATATATATATATATATATATATATATATATATATATATATATATATATATGTATATATATATATATATATATATATATATATATATATATATATATATATATATATATATATATATATATATGGACAAACGCCTCTCTTCTTCAGCACGAAACGAAATAATGTATCCAAGGAAAGTGCCGAAGAAAAAAAAAACAACAAAATCAAACGCGGAAAGTCAATGTGAAAAGAACCGAAAAACCAAAAACTTAAAAGATGAATAAAACTCAATAAAAGCCAAAAATTATATAAAATTAAAACCAAATACCTAACAACCATAAAAGCAAGGTATTCGCCAATATCCGCGATTTGCACAAAATCCAAAAAAATTATGAACTGCCATCTACGGATACTAGCGAACAACTGAGAAATAAAAGAAAAGAAAACAATTCATTCACTCAAAAACAAAACGAACCAGCAATTAAATAAGTTGGAGAACTATGTCATTTGATTTCGGATTTTAATTATTGCATTTCTTGCAGACACCCTTTGAGACCTAAGGGATTGTTCACGTGTTTGATTATATGACTGGGAAAGTGGTTCAAGGTTTATTTCAGGGATTACTAAAGTATCGGCTTCTGTTTTTAGAAAACCGAAATATGACTCGTTTATTCTTAAATCACTGGAATCTCTGTTTAAAGCTAGACCTAAATGTTGGTATTTATAAATTTCAACAGCTTCTCTGTAGTGCTGGACAATACCTTTGTCATGTGAAATTAGGCTAGCTTGATTAAACAAAATAATATAGTCTGGGTTTAAGTGTAATGTAATGTTAAGTGTAATAAGTGTAAATGTTATTTTTTCTTAGATTCTTGGAAATGTCGTCTGAAACCCCTTTAACGTATGGGAGACCAAGATAAACTGAATTTTCCCTTTGATTTGTGTTTTCTGTGTAACTATCTGATAATCTTTTAATGCGTTTTGCAATTACAGAATTTATTAAACTAATTGGAAAACTATTCCCAAATAAAATATCTCTAAGGTGGCTGAGCTCTAAATCCATGAAGCGTGTTGAACAAACTTTCAATGCTCTATCAACTAGAGAAGTGACAACTCCTCTTTTCACAGCAGGAGAATGATTGAAGGAATAACTTAAGTAACGGTCATTATGTGTGGGTTTTCTATAGACACTAAACTCGAAATCTGAATCATTTCGGTGCACCAGAACATCTGAGAAAGGAAGACGCCTCTCTGCCTCTGACTCCTGAGTAAATTTAAGTTTTGGATCCAAGGAGTTGAGCAAGTGAATAAAAGAACCCAGAGACTCGTCACCATGCTCCCACAATTAAAAAATATTATCTTTAAAACGAACCCAAAATTCAGGTTTACAAAAACTTTGCACAATAGCCCTTTCTTCAAAGTCTTCCATGAAAATATCAGCCTGTATTGGAGAAAGGGGGACATCCATGGAAAGCCCATATTTCTGTTTATAAAAAATGCCTCTATAATGGAAGTGAAAAGAAGTTCTATTACAAAGGGCTGTAAGTGAAAGAAGTGTCTGATTCGAAAGAGTATATTTTTCTGATATAGATGGGTTAGAATTAAGTTTATGCTCCAAAATCAGTTCGGCCTTTTGAGGATAACAATTGGTATACATTGAAGCTGCATCAAAACTGCCAATTCTTGTATTTGGTTTAACCGAAACTACCTTGGAAACGAAATCAAGTGGAATTTTTAATATAGGATTTTTGAGCCTGAATTAGTGGGCGAAATACAACTGATAAGAATTTCCTTATTTTTGCTGTAGGAGAATTAAACGAAGAAACAATGGGTCGAAGTGGATTACCGGGCTTATGAACTTTAGGAAGACCATAAAAGCGAGGGGACGTGCACCCGCGTGGGTGAAACCTTTTTTACAATTGATCTGTGATTTCACCTTTTCCTTTTAGATAAGAAAGCTCTTTTCGGACTTCCTGGACAAATTTTTCTGTGGGATCGGTAGCTAATTGTTCATATGTGTTAGAATCACTTAGAATTTCTCTGACTTTTTTGTCGCAATCATCTGAATCTAATACAACAAGAGTATTGCCTTTATCGGCTTTCGTAATAATCCTTGAATCATCTTTATGTAGTGTGTGTAAAACCAAGTGTTCATTTTTACTAAATTTTTTTAATTTTGGATTATTAACAGAAGGCGAATCCAACAAGGTTTCAACAAATTGTGCTCTAACCTCAGCAATCTCTCCAATCGCCACACGAGAGTCACGAAATGACTCTCCGCACGAGAGTCATTTCGATAGCCCCTTAGAAAATACCTTATAGTGAAATTATCGCGAACACAGAGGGGGATTTCATGACTCTCGTGCTGAGATTGGAGAGATTGCTGAGGTTACAGCACAATTTGTTGTTTTTTGCACAATTGAGAAAAATCTACTCTTTCGAATCAGACACTTCATTCACTTACAGCCCTTTGTAACAGAACTTCTTTTCACTTCCATTATAGAGGCATTTTTTATAGACAGAAATATGGGCTTTCCATGGGTGCCCCCCTTTCTCCAATACAGGCTGATATCTTCATGGAAGACCTTGAAGAAAGGGCTATTTTGCAAAGTTTTGTAAACCTGAATTTTGGGTTCGTTTAAAGATGATGTTTTTTATTTGTGGGAGCATGGTGACGATTCTTTGGGTTCTTTTCTTCGCTTGCTGAACTCCTTGGATCCAAAACTTAAATTTACTCAGGAATCAGAGGTAGAGAGGCGTCTTCCTTTCTTATATGTTCTGGTGCACCGAAATGATACATGCTTCGAGTTTGGTGTCTATGGAAAACCAAGACATAATGACCGTTACTTAAATTATTCCTCTTATCATGCTCTTGCTGTGAAAAGAGGAGTTGTAACTTCTCTAGTTGATAGAGCATTGAAAGTTTGTTCAACACGCTTCATGGATTTAGAGCTCAACCACCTTAGAGATATTTTATTTGGTAATGGTTATCCAATTAGTTTAATAAATTCTGTAATTGCAATACGCATTAAAAGATTATCGGATAGTTACACAGAAAACACAAATCAAAGGGAAAATTCAGTTTATCTTGGTCTCCCATACGTTAAAGGGGTTTCAGACCACATTTCCAAATATCTAAGAAAAATATCATTTACACTTAGTATAGAACCAGAAAAAATATCAGGTCCCAAATTTATCAAGGTAAAGACCCTATCCCGATAGGTGAAAAGTCCGGTGTCTACAGAATTTCTTGTTCGTGCGGTCTTAGGTATATCGGAAGAACTGATCAGCGACTCGCGGATAGATTAACTCAGCACTCTAGTTCAATTAATAACACACTTAAAAAGCAGAAAAAAACAGAAAATTTTTACTCTGCCCTTGCAGAGCACATTTTTGAAAACCCAGACCATATTATTTTGTTTAATCAAGCTAGCCTAATTTCGCATGACAAAGGTATTGTCCAGCACTAGAGAGAAGCTGTTGAAATTTATAAATACAAACATTTAGGTCTAGCTTTAAACAGAGATTCTGGTGATATAAGAATAAATGAGTCATATTTTGGTTTTCTCAAAAGAGAAGCCGATACTTTAGTAATCCCTGAAATAAACCTTGAACCACTTTCCCAGTCATATAATCAAACACGTGAACAACCCCTTAGGTCTTAAAGGGTGTCTGCAAGAAATGCAATAAATAAAATCCGAAATCAGATTTCATAGTTCTCCAACTTATTTAATTGCTGATTCGTTTTGTTTTTGAGTGAATGAATTGTTTTCTTTTCTTTTATTTCTCAGTTGTTCGCTAGTATCCGTACAAATGAAACTCAGAGAGGCGAGAAAGTAACAAAATAAAAACAAAAAGGGTGAAAAAACAAAGATTTTGTCAGCCAGTGGCGAAACCATGAAGATAAAAATATAAGCAAATATTTCGACAAGGACCTCCGCCAAGTCGTCCTCAGTGCTAAACAAAAAAGAAAAAAAAACGAAAATCTAACCTTTCGAAGTTTACGTTACAAAGACAGAACAGACACTGAATAAAAACCAGGCATGAATCAATGAAAATGAATTTACCAAGATGATTGGGCAAGGATCTTTCGCCTTGCAATAGTTTTAGCTGGTCTACAATTTCGGTTTTCATTAGATATGCAAATAGGTTCTTTTAAGTTATTTCGGGTGAAAATATTGATTGAGTCCTTCAAGATTAAACTGTCGTAAATTGGGCTTAATGAAATATCTCCAGTATCTCTATTTATTGCTAAATTTTGGTTCATATATTTTTTTATCTCAATTACCGCTTTAAAAGTTTGTGGTACGCCATTTGCAGTTGATATTAAGGTTGCCTCGTCAAACAGAACTAGATGGGTTGGATCTACGAAAATATGCGAAGCCAAAGCCGAATCAAAGTTGTCATTGTTATTTTTTAATCTCAGGGACTTATCTATTGAAATTTTGTGCTCATGCAAACGTTCACCTAGTTGTTGATGGGTCCTACCAATGTAAAATTTTCCACAAGAACACGGGATTCTGTAGACACCACTACTCAGTACAGGGTCTGTTTTATCCTTTCCTGAGTTGAAAAAGTGTTCAACTTTTTGTTCGGTTTTGAAAGAAACAGAAAGATTATGTTTTTTTTAAAATTCTTCCAAGTTTATCGCCAAGTTTCGGGATGTATGGTAAAACGATGAAAGTTTTTTCTCAATTGCCGGTGTAACTGAATCAAGGGGGACAAGCTCCCTATTTTGCTCTTTTATCTTTTTTAATCGTCTATCTATTATATTTTCAATGAGTTTGATTGGGTAACCATTGCAGAAAAGTATATCCTTGACATAATTTAATTCAGAATTTATATGATTACGGGAACAAATTTTTAAAACTCTGTCGACTAAAGAAATTATTACCCCTCTTTTCACAGAAGGAGGGTGATGGGAAGAGAAATGTAGATATCGATCATTATGAGTCGGCTTTCTATATATAGAAAATTCAAGACTAGGATTAGTTTTTATAATCAAAACATCCAAGAAAGGCAGCTTACCTGAATCTTCGAGTTCCATTGTGAACTGGAGATTCGAATCAAAAGAGTTCAAATGTGCCAAAAAATCTCTTAGAGAGTCTTGTCCATGTTCCCAAACAGAAAGGATATCATCAACAAAACGAAACCAGATAGAGTGTTTTAAGTGGAAACTATTCAAAGCAGACTGTTCTATGAAATCCATGTAAAAATTTGCCAAATAAGGAGACAAGACAGTGCCCATGGGTAAACCCATTATTTGAAGAAAAAATTTGTTTCGGAATTTAAAATACGAGGAGAACTTGTTGCAAAGACGGACAAGGGTCATTATTGTATCAATTTCCAAAGTTTTATAATCCGACCAAGCTGAATTTTCCTCTAATTTTCTTTGTAAAGCCTGCTCACATTTATGGACATCGCATGAAGTGTACATAGAAACTGCATCAAAACTAGATAAAACGGTATTTTCTGTTGTACTTTGATTTTTTAACTTCTCAACAAGATCCATGGAGTTTTTTTATATAGGATTTCTGTGTGTTTAAAAGAGGCTTAAAAATGGTGGCTAAAAAGCTTCCTATACCCGTAGCTGGAGAACTATAACATGCTACAATTGGACGTAACGGAATATCTTTCTTATGGATTTTAGGCAGACCATAAAATTTTGGGCTGAACAACCTTTGGGATAAAATTTTCTGTACATTTGAGGGGTAATTAGTCTAGTATCTTTTAAAATTCCTAGTTCATTTCTCAACTTCTGTGTGTATTTGTCCGTGGGATCAAATTTTATTTCTTTGTAAATATTTTTATCCATTAAAAGGGTGTTAACTTTTAATTCATAATCTGCAGAATTCATAATTACAGCTGTGTTGCCCTTGTCCGCTTTCGTAATTACTGTGTTTTTGTCTTTTTTTAAATTTCGGAGGATTTTAATTTCTTCCTTTGATTGAGTTGAAATTGACAAAGATGGCCTATAATCAAGAATACTCTTTACAATTTCACCTCTGAGTAGGTCTGGATTTTCGACTTCACCACGAGAGCTAAAAATAGCAGACTCCACGCCCGTAATAATTTCTGATGTATTTACGTGTGTTTGAGCTATTGCAAATTTTGGTCCTTTTGAAAGAATACTTAGTTCCTTGGATGTAAATACCTTAGAGGATAGATTTTCCAAAGGAGGACCAGGACAAAATCTAGGAAGGAAAATCCGTGTTTGTTGAAACTGTTGAAATTTCAGTTTTGAGAATTTTTCCGATAAACGAGTTTTTGCTAAATGGAATATGTGTCTGAAAGACCTATGTGAGATTTGTAAAATCTGGTGAAAATATTGAGGGGACAAAATCTGATATAATAAGGATTTTAAACTAAGTATTTTATTACTAAGGAAGTATCTTCTGGATCTATGGTCTTTTAAAATATGTGTTAAAGTTTTGAAACCCATTCTCTGAATAAATGGGCCCTCAGAATGTGTGCCTAAATGTAGGTTGAAACGTAAAGAAGGTGGAAGAATTCGATGTCTTTTACAAGTTTCTAAGAAATTAAACTGACAAATAAGATTTGCATGTTTCTTAACACAATTTAAAAAATCTAAAACAATATTGGTCCAATGCTCCCCGTAAGCTTGACGCAAATACATTCTTAGACCACACTGGCTATACCTGACAAATGAAACTCAGAGAGGAGAGAAAGTAACAAAATAAAAAATAAAATCAAAAAGGGTGAAAAAACGAGGATTTTGTCAGCCAGTGGCGAAACCATGAAGATGAAAATATAAGCAAATATTTCGACAAGGACCTCCGCCAAGTCGTCCTCAGTGCTAAAAAAAAAAAAAAAAAAAAAAAAAAAAAAAAAAAAAAAAAAAAAAAAAAAATCTAACCTTTCGAAGTTTACGTTACAAAGACAGAACAGACACTGAATAAAAACCAGGCATGAATCAATGAAAATGAATTTACCAAGATGATTGGGCAAGGATCTTTCGCCTTGCAATAGTTTTAGCTGGTCTACAATTTCGGTATTCATTAGATATGACAATAGGTTCTTTTAAGTTATTTCGGGTGAAAATATTGATTGAGTCCTTCAAGATTAAACTGTCGTAAATTGGGCTTAATGAAATATCTCCAGTATCTCTATTTATTGCTAAATTTTGGTTCATATATTTTTTTATCTCAATTACCTCTTTAAAAGTTTGTGGTACGCCATTAACAGTTGATATTAAGGTTGCCTCGTCAAACAGAACTAGATGGGTCAGATTTACGAAAATATGCGAAGCCAAAGCCGAATCAAAGTTGTCATTGTTATTTTTTAATCTCAGGGACTTATCTATTGAAATTTTGTGCTCATGCAAACGTTCACCTAGTTGTTGATGGGTCCTACCAATGTAAAATTTTCCACAAGAACACGGGATTCTGTAGACACCACTACCCAGTACAGGGTCTGTTCAACTTTTTTTTCGGTTTTGAAAGAAACAGAGAGATTATGTTTTTTTAAAATTTTTCCAAGTTTATCGCCAAGTTTCGGGATGTATGGTAAAACGATGAAAGTTTTTTTCTCAATTGCCAGTGTAACTGAATCAAGGGGGACAAGCTCCCTATTTTGTTCTTTTATCTTTTTTAATCGTCTATCTATTATATTTTCAATGAGTTTGATTGGGTAACCATTGCAGAAAAGTATATCCTTGACATAATTTAATTCAGAATTTATATGATTACGGGAACAAATTTTTAAAACTCTGTCGACTAAAGAGATTATTACCCCTCTTTTCACAGAAGGAGGGTGATGGGAAGAGAAATGTAGATATCGATCATTATGAGTCGGCTTTCTATATATAGAAAATTCAAGACTAGGATTAGTTTTTATAATCAAAACATCCAAGAAAGGCAGCTTACCTGAATCTTCGAGTTCCATTGTGAACTGGAGATTCGAATCAAAAGAGTTCAAATGTGCCAAAAAATCTCTTAAAGAGTCTTGTCCATGTTCCCAAACAGAAAGGATATCATCAACAAAACGAAACCAGATAGAGAGTTTTAAGTGGAAACTATTCAAAGCAGACTGTTCTATGAAATCCATGTAAAAATTTGCCAAATAAGGAGACAAGACAGTGCCCATGGGTAAGCCCATTATTTGAAGAAAAAATTTGTTTCGGAATTTAAAGTACGAGGAGAACTTGTTGCAAAGACGGACAAGGGTCATTATTGTATCAATTTCCAAAGTTTTATAATCCGACCAAGCTGAATTTTCCTCTAATTTTCTTTGTAAAGCCTGCTCACATTTATGGACATCGCATGAAGTGTACATAGAAACTGCATCAAAACTAGATAAAACGGTATTTTCTGTTGTACTTTGATTTTTTAACTTCTCAACAAGATCCAAAAACTCCATGGATCTTGTTGAGAAGTTAAAAAATCAAAGTACAACAGAAAATCAAACTCATTGAAAATATAATAGATAGACGATTAAAAAAGATAAAAGAACAAAATAGGGAGCTTGTCCCCCTTGATTCAGTTACACCAGCAATTGAGAAAAAAACTTTCATCGTTTTACCATACATCCCGAAACTTGGCGATAAACTTGGAAAAATTTTAAAAAACATAATCTCTCTGTTTCTTTCAAAACCGAACAAAAAGTTGAACACTTTTTCAACTCAGGAAAGGATAAAACAGAACCTGTACTGGGTAGTGGTGTCTACAGAATCCCGTGTTCTTGTGGAAAATTTTACATTGGTAGGACCCATCAACAACTAGGTGAACGTTTTCATGAGCACAAAATTTCAATAGATAAGTCCCTGAGATTAAAAAATAACAATGACAACTTTAATTCGGCTTTGGCTTCGCATATTTTCGTAAATCCGACCCATCTAGTTCTGTTTGACGAGGCAAGTAGTGTGTATGTGCACAGTTTCAAAAATACATGAAAAAATATATTGAATTGCGCAAGAAAAACCCATGGTCACAAGTGTATACAATATGAACGGTACATTGGAATTACACAAGAACCCTACAAGAATTTGCTCAAAAGTGTAATAGATTTCACGAGTACATTGACGAGCACAAGAATATACACTACAGTTTCAATTGCACAAGGAATTGCACAAGAAAAACCCATGCTTGAGACATTAAACTCAAAGGTTTTTTAGGGAAAGCTGTCAATCACCCATGTGTTATCCACAGTTCCATTTTTGAAGTCTGTGGAAACAGTTTTACGTGTTCGGTGAGATTACGTTCCTTGGCGTTTGATAGACATTTGCAAAAAAAGGGGTAATTAGTGATTGGATGATTTTTAACAAGAAATGACTGAAAAGTGTTTTGGAGGAGATGGGATGATTGTGTACTGTATAATACACAAGTGATGGTTTGCACAGTGTTGTCAATTTTAAATAGTTTAGAAATAAAAAAAATTAACAAGAAATGGCTGAAAAGTGTTTTGACGGAGTTGAGTTGCACGAGGGTTCAGTTGCACGGGGGGTTCAGTTACATGCGGATTCAGTTACACGGGGATTAGTTAAATGGGGTCGAGTTGCACGAAGGTTCAGTAGCACGAGGGTTCAGTAGCACGGGGGTTCAGTTGCATGGGGTTTCAGTTATACAGGGGTTCAGTTACATGGGGGGTTCAGTTGCACGGGGGTTTAGTTAAATGGGGTCGAGTTGCACGAGGGTTCAATTGCACGGGGGGTTCAGTTACATGCGGATTCAGTTACACGGGGATTAGTTAAATGGGGTCGAGTTGCACGAGGGTTCAGTAGCACGAGGGTTCAGTAGCACGATGGCTCAGTAGCACGGGGGTTCAGTTGTATGGGGTTTCGGTTTTACAGGGGTTCAGTTACATGGGGGGTTCAGTTGCACGGGGTTAGTTACATGCGGATTCAGTTACACGGGGATTAGTTAAATGGGGTCGAGTTGCACGAAGGTTCAGTAGCACGAGGGTTCAGTAGCACGGGGTTCAGTTGCATGGGGTTTCAGTTATACAGGGGTTCAGTTACATGGGGGGTTCAGTTGCACGGGGGTTTAGTTAAATGGGGTCGAGTTGCACGAGGGTTCAGTAGCACGAGGGTTCAGTAGCACGGGGGTTCAGTTGTATGGGGTTTCGGTTATACAGGGGTTCAGTTACATGGGGGGTTCAGTTGCACGGGGGTTTAGTTAAATTGGGTCGAGTTGCACGAGGGTTCAGTTGCACGGGGGGTTCAGTTACATGCAGATTCAGTTACACGGGGATTAGTTAAATGGGGTCGAGTTGCACGAGGGGGTTCAGTTGCACGGGGGTTTAGTTAAATGGGGTTGAGCTGCACGACGGTTCAGTAGCACGAGGGCTCAGTAGCACGAGGGCTGAGTGGCACGAGGGGTTCAGTTACATGCGGATTCATTTACACGGGGATTAGTTAAATGGGGTCGAGTTGCACGAGGGGGGTTCAGTTGCACGGGGGTTTAGTTAAATGGGGTCGAGTTGCACGAGGGTTCAGTAGCACGAGGGTTCAGTAGCACGGGGGTTCAGTTGTATGGGGTTTCGGTTATACAGGGGTTCAGTTACATGGGGGGTTCAGTTGCACGGGGGTTTAGTTAAATGGGGTCGAGTTGCACGAGGGTTGAGTGGCACGAGGATTCAGGTTAGAATATTTCAGTAGTGTTTTGTTGTGCTTTACCTTGTCACAGTTACATTCTATTGATTTTCATAGTTCATTTTGAATTTCCTTCATTGAAATGCAAGAGTTGGAATATTTCAGTAGTGTTTTGTTGTGCTTTACCTTGTCATAGCTACATTCTCTTGATTTTTCGAAGTTCATTTTGAATTTCTGTCGTGAAATGCAAGAGTTGGAATATTTCAGTAGTGTTTTGTTTTGCTTTACCTTGTCACAGTTACATTCTGTTGATTTTGATAGTTCATTTTGAATTTATTTAATTGAAATGCAAGAATTGGAATATTTCAGTAGTGTTTTGTTGTGCTTTACCTTGTCACAGTTACATTCTGTTGATTTTCATAGTTCATTTTGAATTTCTTTCATTGAAATGCAAGAGTTGGAATATTTCAGTAGTGTTTTATTGTGCTTTACCTTGTCACAGTTACATTCTCTTAATTTTTCAAAGTTCATTTTGAATTTCTTTCGTGAAATGCAAGAATTGGAATATTTCAGTAGTGTCTTGTCATGGTTTACCTTGTCACAGCTACATTCTCATGATTTTTCAAAGTTCATTTTGAATTTCTGTCGTGAAATGCAAGAGTTGGAATATTTCAGTAGTGTTTTGTTGTGCTTTACCTTGTCACAGTTACATTCTGTTGATTTTCATAGTTATTTTGAATTTCTTTCATTGAAATGCAAGAGTTGGAATATTTCAGTAGTGTTTTATTGTGCTTTACCTTGTCACAGTTACATTCTCTTAATTTTTCAAAGTTCATTTTGAATTTCTTTCGTGAAATGCAAGAATTGGAATATTTCAGTAGTGTCTTGTCATGGTTTACCTTGTCACAGCTACATTCTCATGATTTTTCAAAGTTCATTTTGAATTTCTGTCGTGAAATGCCAGAGTTGGAATATTTCAGTGGTGTTTTGTTGTGCTTTACCTTGTCACAGTTACATTCTATTGATTTTCATAGTTCATTTTGAATTTCTTTCATTGAAATGCAAGAGCTGGAATATTTTAGTAGTGTTTTGTTGTGCTTTACCTTGTCACAGTTACATTCTCTTGATTTTTCGAAGTTCATTTTGAATTTCTGTCGTGAAATGCAAGAGTTAGAATATTTCAGTAGTGTTTTGTTGTGCTTTACCTTGTCACAGTTACATTCTCTTGATTTTTCGAAGTTCATTTTGAATTTCTGTCGTGAAATGCAAGAGTAGGAATATTTCAGTAGTGTTTTATTGTGCTTTACCTTGTCATAGTTACATTCTCTTGATTTTCATAGTTCATTTTGAATTTCTTTCATTGAAATGCAAGAGTTGGAATATTTCAGTAGTGTTTTGTTGTGCTTTACCTTGTCACAGCTACATTCTCTTGATTTTTCGAAGTTCATTTCGAATTTCTGTCGTGAAATGCAAGAGTTAGAATATTTCAGTAGTGTCTTGTCATGGTTTACCTTGTAACAGCTACATTCTCATAATTTGTCGAAGTTCATTTTGAATTTCTCTCGTGAAATGCAAGAATTGGAATATTTCAGTAGTGTTTTGTGGTACGAATTGCTTGAGAAAAACCCAAATGAATTAGTTGAAAATAAAGTTTTAACAAGAAATGTCTGAAAAGTATTTTTTTGGGGGATGGAGCGATGACAGATTGGATGTCTCAGACTAGTGATAGTGCTGTACTGTGGTACGAATTGCTTGTGAAAAACCCAAATGAATTAGTTGAAAATAAAGTTTTAACAAGAAATGTCTGAAAAGTATTTTTTTTGGGGGGGTGGGGGCGATGACAGAGTGGATGTCTTAGACTAGTTATAGTGCTGTACTCTGGCATGAATTGCTTTCGAAAACCCGGAAGAATTAGTTGAACATAAAGTTTTAACAAGAAATGTCTGAAAAGTATTTTTTTGGGGGGATGGGGCGATGACAGAGTGGGTGTCTTAGGTGTGGATGTCTTAGACTAGTGATAGTGCTGTACTGTGGTACGAATTGCTTGTGAAAAACCCAAATGAATTAGTTGAAAATAAAGTTTTAACAAAAATGTCTGAAAAGTATTTTTTTGGGGGGTGGGGGCGATGACAGAGTGGATGTCTTAGACTAGTTATAGTGCTGTACTCTGGCATGAATTGCTTTCGAAAACCCGGATGAATTAGTTGAAAATAAAGTTTTAACAAGAAATGTCTGAAAAGTTTTTTTTTTGGGGGGGGGGGAATCTGAGCTAATTAGGGTTTTTGACCGTAAACTCTAGTTTTTTGCAAGAAAATTATGGAAAATACAATTCTCTGGTTCAAATGTGAAACTTAAGTCCTTTTTAGGATCGAAAAAATTAACTATTTCTGTAAAATCTGAGCTAATAAGGGTTTTTGATTGTAAACTCTAGTTTGTTGTAAGAAAATTATGGAAAATACTTTTCTCTGGTTCAAATGTGAAACTTAAGTCCATTTTGTGGATCGAAAAAATAAACTATTTCCGTAAAATCTGAGCTAATAAGGGTTTTTGACCGTAAACTATAGTTTTTTGCAAGAAAATTATGGAAAATACAATTCTCTGGTTCATAGGTGAAACTTAAGTCCATTTTTGGATCGAAAAATAAAACTATTTCTGTAAAATCTGAGCTAATAAGGGTTTTTGATTGTAAACTCTAGTTTGTTGTAAGAAAATTATGGAAAATACAATTCTCTGGTTCAAATGTGAAACTTAAGTCCTTTTTTGGATTGGAAAATAAAACTATATCCGTAAAATCTGAACTAATAATTCAATATTTTTTTCATAAAAACAAACTATTTTTTTTTTAAACTTCGAAATTTTTCAACTTTATTTATTTTTTTATTTTTGTACGTATCTTAAAATGTCAAAGTATGCTTACGGTTCTAACAATTGTGCTCTATGATTGGTCAGAGACACGATGTGGCTTTCCCACTGGTATTCTATGACCGCTTATCGTCATTACCTAGTCCAGTGCATGTATTAAATCAGTATTTTTTACACAGTGGAACGATAAACACATAAGTCATATCTTAAAAAAAGAAAGTGAAGATGGAACATTTTAATAGAGTGTGTTCACATAACAAGGTTATTGTAGCATTGAATGCCGACAAGGAGAAGTATTTAAACTATAAAACAAGTACAAGTGGTAGCACTATTGGAAATGTATGCATGCATTGTCATGACAGTAAGGAATTAAATTTCTTTGGGATACCGAGAAAATTCAACTCTTATGATGGTGGTTATGCGAGATTGAGATCTCCAGAGATGATTGCACTCAAAGAGAATGCTAACATAAAAATAATTGTTGATGATAGAGGACAACTCCTTGCTACTGCTGCAGGTAACACATTACCTACGGATACATCCAATCATCAGCTTTCGGGTATTAGCATTCAACGGAAGGCTAATAAAAGAAAGGCCTACTCTGCTACTAATATCGTAAACCATATCTTGTTTACGTGCCGAAACTGTTACCTGTGTAAAAATAATGTGTTAATAGACAGTGAAATTGCAATAAAAATAAAAATGGCATTGTCAAAAAATATCACTACGGAATATAAAGATGAAACGATGAAGAACAAAGCACCAGCAAACATTACTGGCATTGATCAAACAGTCAATGAATCAAATAATAGCAAAGACGAAAAGCATATTGAGCCTGTTCATGAGACACCAGTAAAAATTGTGTATGATTCAAAATGGAATAATGATTATTCTACTGATTACGAACTAAGAGAAGACAATAACTACAATATCAAGAGAGAACATGGTGAACTATTTTATGGAACAGATTCAAAATGTCCAAAGTTAATCATTGATATTAATAATGTATCATAATATATTTTTGTATTAATATTCTACATAGAATTATTTCATTAAAAATATTACATTGTTATGTGTTCATTATTTTTTAGAGTAAGCTAGCATATCAAGCGTTCAGAATGTATATTAAAACATCGGAGATGTAAGAAAAGGAATTTGCGTACATCTATTGTCAGACACACTATTTCCGTAAAATCTGAGCTATTAAGGGTTTTTGACCGTAAACTCTAGTTTTTTGTAAGAAAATTATGGAAAATACAATTCTCTGGTTCAAATGTGGAACTTAAGTCTATTTTTGGATCGAAAAATAAAACTATTTCCGTAAAATCTGAGCTAATAAGGCTTTTTCGACCGTAAACTCTAGTTTCTTGTAAGAAAATTATGTAAAATACATTTTTTGTACGTATCTTAAAATGACAAAATATCATTCTTGAATTCACCTCTTGGATACACAATACAGAAATTATAAAAAAAAATTGTAATTTCCAGACTTCATTTGCAAGCAATAGATACCGAGAGTTCTATGACTCCTCCCCGCAATGACTTCTAAGGGTTTTATGACTCCTCCCCACGATGAATTCAGATGGTTTTAGGAGTCAACCCCCTAGCCATAACTCCATTCAACCTTGAGCGAAGGTATAAAAGTTTGATGATGTATTTCTCTTCTTAACAACTACATTAATAGCTTCCAAGATGATAGGACTGTATGACACAGAATTTATCGGTTTGAAAAAATCATCTTGTGGTGTTATATTTGAATGTGCATTTTTATTATTGTCAATGGAACTCGAAGAAATTGACTGTTATCATTGGATGGTGAACTATAACATGTTTGAGTATGATAAAAGCTTGTGGAGTACTACATTACATCATATGAACAGACTGGGATTCTACGATAGAGTGATTACACCACTTAATAATAGTGGTCAGGAAATGAGAAATGTCCAGGAGGAAGTCAGTGAAATTTGCAGCTTTTTCGGGGTTGAAGCACTCTATGTAAAGGGTAATGTACCTACAGATAAAGTCTTAATTCAAAAGTGTGACCCTAGGATTCCACTTTTCAATCTAGAAGAATTTAAGTGTCCTAAATTTGAAGGGGTTTATCATCGTCCTAAAGACGAGGTCAGGTTCTTCGCGCACTGGATACCTAAGGACATGCCTGATCGTGATAAATGCATAAGACATGGTAAAAACTATTCTATATCATGGGACCATCGTTTCTGGATGTTTAAGAGTGAACGTGTGTATGACTATGCGTCATAATATAATTTTGTATTAATATTCTACATAGCATTATTTCATTAAAAATATATTATGCATTACATTGTTATGTGTTCATTATTTTTAGAGTAAGCTAGCATATCAAAAGTTTAGAATGTCTACTAAAACATCGGAGATGTGAGAAAAGGAATTTGCATACATCTATTGTCAGACTCATGGGGTAACATTGACAAAATCTAGGTATCAGAATGAATAAATTCTTTATCAACATCCGTTGTTGGATATGTCATTATGTCATTATGAAAAAATTGTAAGTAAGCAGGAAGTAGGTAAGTAAGTAAGTAAGTAACAAACTCTTTCTTGAATTTATCTCTTGGTTACACAATACAGAAATTTTATTATAGGAAATTATAAAAAAAAATTGAAGAAACTCTCTATTAACATTCGTTATCGATTGAAGTCGCTTCCTAGACAGACAATACAGCAATTTCACAAAATCTAAGTATAAGAGTGATTAAATTCAATATCAACATCCATTTCTCGGATACATCGGAAAAAGTGGACATTTAGACGAGGTTACGTGCGCGCACGTAACCTCGTCTAAATGAACCTTAAAAAAATGAAATAAAGCTATGTCGACTTTGCATGTTGATTTCATGACATTATTTTAGTTTTTTTTTATTTACTGACCTTCAGTTTGTTGTGATTTTAAAAGTTCCTCTTTTATTTCAACCAATCGTGTTTAACAAAAAAAAACAACGGAATTATTTACTGACCTTCAGTTGTTGTGATTTTAAAAGTTCTGCTTTTGTTTCAACCAATTGTGTTTAACAAAAAAACAAAGGAATCATTTACTGATCTTTAGTTGTTGTGATTTTAAAAGTTCCACTTTTATTTCAGCCAATCGTGTTTAACAAAAAAAAACAACGGAATTATTTACGGATCTTCAGTTGTTGTGATTTTAAAAGTTCTGCTTTTGTTTCAGCCAATCGTGTATCTCCCCCAAAAAAATACTTTCAGACAATCAACTTCAGGTTAACCAGAATTTTTTTTTTCTACTCTAAAAATATACGCTAGTCTCTACTATAGAAAGAAAAACCGGTCTAATCTAAATTCAACGTAACAACACATGAAGCCAAAATTAAAAGAAAAACCGATCTAATCTAAATTGAACGTAACAACACATGAAGCCAAAACGAATAGAACTTGGATTTTATGACTGTTATCTGATGTATCCGATAAAAACTTTGAAAATGAATTTATTCTTTCCGGTACTTAGATTGTGTCAACTTTTTCCGATGTATCCGAGAAATGGATGTTGATATTGAATTTAATCACTCTTATACTTAGATTTTGTGAAGTTGCTGTATTGTCTGTCTAGGAAGCGACTTCAATCGATAACGAATGTTAATAGAGAGTTTCTTCAATTTTTTTTTAAAATTTCCTATAATAAAATTTCTGTATTGTGTAACCAAGAGATAAATTCAAGAAAGAGTTTGTCACTTACTTACTTACTTACCTACTTCCTACTTACTTACAATTTTTTCATAATGACATAATGACATACCCAACAGTGGATGTTGATAAAGAATTTATTCATTCTGATACCTAGATTTTGTCAATGTTACCCCATGTGTCTGACAATAGATGTATGCAAATTCCTTTTCTCACATCTCCGATGTTTTAATAGACATTCTAAACTTTTGATATGCTAGCTTACTCTAAAAATAATGAACACATAACAATGTAATGCATAATATATTTTTAATGAAATAATGCTATGTAGAATATTAATACAAAATTATATTATGACACATAGTCATACACACGTTCACTCTTAAGCATCCAGAAACAATGGTCCCATGATATAGAATAGTTTTTACCACGTCTTATGCATTTATCACGATCAGGCATGTCCTTAGGTATCCAGTGCGCGAAGAACCTGACCTCGTCTTCAGGACGATGATAAACCCCTTCAAATTTAGGACTCTTAAAATTCTTCTAGATTGAAAAGTGGAATCCTAGGGTTACACTTTTGAATTAAGACTTTATCTATAGGTACATTACCCTTTACATAGAGTGCTTCGACCCCGAAAAAGCTGCAAATTTCACTGACTTCCTCCTGGACATTTCTCATTTCCTGACCACTATTATTAAGTGGTGTAATCACTCTATCGTAGAATCCCAGTCTGTTCATATGATGTAATGTAGTACTCCACAAGCTTTTATCATACTCAAAAATAGAATAGCAAGGCTCAGGGTGTTTTTTCACAGTTAAAAAAAGTCTGGAAGAATAGGAAGATAAGTCTGCAAACCAAGATTAGAATCTTAGAAGCTACAGTGATGATAGTGGTCAAATATGGCTCTGAAGCATGGACGCTTCGAAAGCGGATGAAGATTTGCTAGATGTTTTCCAGAGAAATTGCTTAAGGATTGTTCTGGGTACCCAGCTGACTGACCGTATTTCAAACAATAGGCTATACGAAAAATGTGGTTCAATACCGCTTTCTAGGTCTATAATGAAAGAAAGGTTGAGGTGGTTAGGGCATGTTGTGCGGATGAAGGATGACAGATTGCCAAAGATTGTTCTTTTCGGCCAACCATCTAGGGCTAAACGGAAAGCAGGTCGTCCCCGTCTGGGGTGGGAGGACGTCATAAAGAAAGATTTAAAGGAAATGGGAACTTCGTGGGCGGGTGTAAAGGGGGAGGCTTTGAATAGATTGGGGTGGAGGAGGAGCGTGCGTAGCTGTGTTGGCCTCAGGCGGCTTGGTGCTGCGATGAGTTGTTAGTAGTAGTAGTAGTAGTAAACATTTTATAGTTCACCATGCAATGATAACAGTCAATTTCTTCGAGTTCCATTGACAATAATAAAAATGCACATTCAAATATAACACCAGAAGATGATTTTTTCAAACCGATAAATTCTGTGTAATACAGTCCTATCATCTTGGAAGCTATTAATGTAGTTGTTAAGAAGAGAAATACATCATCAAACTTTTATACCTTCGCTCAAGGTTGAATGGAGTTATGGCTAGGGGGGTGACTCCTAAAACCATCTGAATTCATTGTGGGGAGGAGTCATAAAACCCTTAGAAGTCATTGCGGGGAGGAGTCATAGATTTCTCGGTATCTATGGCTTGCAAATGAAGTCTGGAAATTACAATTTTTTTTATAATTTCTGTATAGTGTATCCAAGAGGTGAATTCAAGAATGATATTTTGTCATTTTAAGATACGTACAAAAAATGTATTTTACATAATTTTCTTACAAGAAACTAGAGTTTACGGTCGAAAAAGCCTTATTAGCTCAGATTTTACGGAAATAGTTTTATTTTTCGATCCAAAATAGACTTAAGTTTCACATTTAAACCAGAGAATTGTATTTTCCATAATTTTCTTACAAAAAACTAGAGTTTACGGTCAAAAACCCTTAATAGCTCAGATTTTACGGAAATAGTGTGTCTGACAATAGATGTACACAAATTCCTTTTCTTACATCTCCGATGTTTTAATATACATTCTAAACGCTTGATATGCTAGCTTACTCTAAAAAATAATGAACACATAACAATGTAATATTTTTAATGAAATAATGCTATGTAGAATATTAATACAAAAATATATTATGATACATTATTAATATCAATGATTAACTTTGGACATTTTGAATCTGTTCCATAAAATAGTTCACCATGTTCTCTCTTGATATTGTAGTTATTGTCTTCTCTTAGTTCGTAATCAGTAGAATAATCATTATTCCATTTTGAATCATACACAATTTTTACTGGTGTCTCATGAACAGGCTCAATATGCTTTTCGTCTTTGCTATTATTTGATTCATTGACTGTTTGATCAATGCCAGTAATGTTTGCTGGTGCTTCGTTCTTCATCGTTTCATCTTTATATTCCGTAGTGATATTTTTTGACAATGCCATTTTATTTTTCTTGCAATTTCACTGTCTATTAACACATTATTTTTACACAGGTAACAGTTTCGGCACGTAAACAAGATATGGTTTACGATATTAGTAGCAGAGTAGGCCTTTCTTTTATTAGCCTTCCGCTGAATGCTAATACCCGAAAGCTGATGATTGGATGTATCCGTAGGTAATGTGTTACCTGCAGCAGTAGCAAGGAGTTGTCCTCTATCATCAACAATTATTTTTATGTTAGCATTCTCTTTGAGTGCAGTCCATCTCTGGAGATCTCAATCTCGCATAACCACCATCATAAGAGTTGAATTTTTTCGGTATCCCAGAGAAATTTAATTCCTTACTGTCATGACAATGCATGCATACATTTCCAATAGTGCTACCACTTGTACTTGTTTCATAGTTTAAATACTTCTCCTTGTCGGCATTCAATGCTACAATAACCTTGTTATGTGAACACACTCTATTAAAAAGTTCCATCTTCACTTTCTTTTTTTAAAGATATGACTTATGTGTTTATCGTTCCACTGTGTAAAAAATACTGACTTAATACATGCAGCAGACTAGGTAGTGACGATAAGCGGTCATAGAATACCAGTGGGAAAGCCAAATCGTGTCTCTGACCAATCATAGAGCACAATTGTTAGAACCGTAAGCATACTTTGACATTTTAAGATACGTACAAAAAGAAAAAAATAAATAAAGTTGAAAAATTTCGAAGTTTTAAAAAAAAATAGTTTGTTTTAATGAAAAAAATATTGAATTATTAGTTCAGATTTTACGGATATAGTTTTATTTTTCAATCCAAAAAAGGACTTAAGTTTCACATTTGAACCAGAGAATTGTATTTTTCATAATTTTCTTACAACAAACTAGAGTTTACAGTCAATTACCCTTATTAGCTCAGATTTTACGGAAATAGTTTATTTTTTCGATCCAAAAATGGACTAAAGTTTCACATCTGAACCAGAGAATTGTATTTTCCATAATTTTCTTGCAAAAAACTATAGTTTATGGTCAAAAACCCTTATTAGCTCAGATTTTGCGGAAATAGTTTATTTTTTCGATCCAAAAATGGACTTAAGTTTCACATCTGAACCAGAGAATTGCATTTTCCATAATTTTCTTACAACAAACTAGAGTTTACAGTCAAAATTCCTTATTAGCTCAGATTTTACAGAAATAGTTTTTTTTCGATCCTAAAAAGGACTTAAGTTTCACATTTGAACCAGAGAATTGTATTTTCCATAATTTTCTTGCAAAAAACTAGAGTTTACGGTCAAAAACCCTAATTAGCTCAGATTCCCCCCCCCCCAAAAAAAAACTTTCCAGACATTTCTTGTTAAAACTTTATTTTCAACTAATTCATCCGGGTTTTTGAAAGCAATTCATGCCAGAGTACAGCACTATAACTAGTCTAAGACATCCACTCTGTCATCGCCCCCACCCTCCAAAAAATACTTTTCAGACATTTCTTGTTAAAACTTTATTTTCAACAAATTCATTTGGGTTTTTCACAAGCAATTCGTACCACAGTACAGCACTATCACTAGTCTAAGACATCCACATCTAAGACATCCACTCTGTCATCGCCCCATCCCCCCAAAAAAATACTTTCAGACATTTCTTGTTAAAACTTTATTTTCAACTAATTCTTCCGGGTTTTCGAAAGCAATTCATGCCAGAGTACAGCACTATAACTAGTCTAAGACATCCACTCTGTCATCGCCCCCACCCCCCCCCCCCCAAAAAAAAAAACACTTTTCAGACATTTCTTGTTAAAACTTTATTTTCAACTAATTCATTTGGGTTTTTCAAAAGCAATTCGTTACCACAGTACAGAACTATCACTAGTCTGAGACATCCAATCTGTCATCGCTCCATCCCCCCAAAAAATACTTTTCAGACATTTCTTGTTAAAACTTTATTTTCAACTAATTCATTTGGGTTTTTCTCAAGCAAATCGTACCTCAAAACACTACTGAAATATTCCAATTCTTGCATTTCACGAAAGAAATTCAAAATGAACTTCGAAAAATTATGAGAATGTAGCTGTGACAAGGTAAACCATGACAAGACACTACTGAAATATTCCAACTCTTGCATTTCACGACAGAAATTCAAAATGAACTTCGAAAAATAAAGAGAATGTAACTGTGACAAGGTAAAGCACAACAAAACACTACTGAAATATTCCAACTCTTGCATTTCAATGAAAGAAATTCAAAATGAACTATGAAAATCAAGAGAATGTAACTATGACAAGGTAAAGCACAATAAAACACTACTGAAATATTCCAACTCTTGCATTTCTCGAAAGAAATTCAAAATGAACTTTGAAAAATTAAGAGAATGTAACTGTGACAAGGTAAAGCACAACAAAACACTACTGAAATATTCTAACTCTTGCATTTCACGACAGAAATTCAAAACGAACTTCGAAAAATCAAGAGAATGTAACTCTGACAAGGTAAAGCACAACAAAACACTACTGAAATATTCCAGCTCTTGCATTTCAATGAAAAAAATTCAAAATAAACTATGAAAATCAATAGAATGTAACTGTGACAAGGTAAAGCACAACAAAACACTACTGAAATATTCCAACTCTTGCATTTCACGACAGAAATTCAAAATGAACTTTGAAAAATCATGAGAATGTAGCTGTGACAAGGTAAACCATGACAAGACACTACTGAAATATTCCAAATCTTGCATTTCTCGAAAGAAATTCAAAATGAACTTTGAAAAATTAAGAGAATGTAACTGTGACAAGGTAAAGCACAATAAAACACTACTGAAATATTCCAACTCTTGCATTTCAATGAAAGAAATTCAAAATGAACTATGAAAATCAACAGAATGTAACTGTGACAAGGTAAAGCACAACAAAACACTACTGAAATATTCCAACTCTTGCATTTCACGACAGAAATTCAAAATGAACTTTGAAAAATCATGAGAATGTAGCTGTGACAAGGTAAACCATGACAAGACACTACTGAAATATTCCAATTCTTGCATTTCACGAAAGAAATTCAAAATGAACTTTGAAAAATTAAGAGAATGTAACTGTGACAAGGTAAAGCACAATAAAACACTACTGAAATATTCCAACTCTTGCATTTCAATGAAAGAAATTCAAAATGAACTATGAAAATCAACAGAATGTAACTGTGACAAGGTAAAGCACAACAAAACACTACTGAAATATTCAAATTCTTGCATTTCAATGAAAGAAATTCAAAATGAACTATCAAAATCAACAGAATGTAACTGTGACAAGGTAAAGCAAAACAAAACACTACTGAAATATTCCAACTCTTGCATTTCACGACAGAAATTCAAAATGAACTTCGAAAAATCAAGAGAATGTAACTGTGACAAGGTAAAGCACAACAAAACACTACTGAAATATTCCAACTCTTGCATTTCACGACAGAAATTCAAAATGAACTTCGAAAAATCAAGAGAATGTAACTATGACAAGGTAAAGCACAACAAAACACTACTGAAATATTCCAACTCTTGCATTTCAATGAAGGAAATTCAAAATGAACTATGAAAATCAATAGAATGTAACTGTGACAAGGTAAAGCACAACAAAACACTACTGAAATATTCCAACCTGAACCCTCGTGCCACTCAACCCTCGCGCAACTCGACCCCATTTAACTAAACCCCCGTGCAACTGAACCCCCCATGTAACTGAACCCCTGTATAACCGAAACGCCATACAACTGAACCCCCGTGCTACTGAACCCTCGTGCTACTGAACCTCGTGCTACTGAACCCTCGTGCAACTTGACCCCATTTAACTAAACCCCCGTGCAACTGAACCCCCCTCGTGCAACTCGACCCCATTTAACTAATCCCCATGTAACTGAATCCGCATGTAACTGAACCCCTCGTGCCACTCAACCCTCGTGCTACTGAACCCTCGTGCTACTGAACCCTCGTGCTACTGAACCCTCGTGCAACTCGACCCCATTTAACTAATCCCCGTGTAACTGACTCCGCATGTAACTGAACCCCCCGTGCAACTGAACCTCGTGCAACTCGACCCCATTTAACTAAATCCCCGTGCAACTGAACCCCCCATGTAACTGAACCCCTGTATAACCGAAACCCCATACAACTGAACCCCCGTGCTACTGAACCCTCGTGCTACGAACCCTCGTGCTACTGAACCCTCGTGCAACTCGACCCCATTTAACTAATCCCCGTGTAACTGAATCCGCATGTAACTGAACCCCCCGTGCAACTGAACCCTCATGCAACTCAACTCCCTCAAAACACTTTTCAGCCATTTCTTGTTAATTTTTTTTTATTTCTAAACTATTTAAAATTGACAACACTGTGCAAACCAATCACTTGTGTATTATACGGTACACAATCATCCCATCTCCTCCAAAACACTTTTCAGTCATTTCTTGTTAAAAATTATCCAATCACTAATTACCCCTTTTTTTTGCAAAAGTCTATCAAACGCCAAGGAACGTAATCTCACCGAACACGTAAAACTGTTTCCACAGACTTCAAAAATGGAACTGTGGATAACACATGGGTGATTGACAGCTTTCCCTAAAAAACCTTTGAGTTTAATGTCTCAAGCATGGGTTTTTCTTGTGCAATTCCTTGTGCAATTGAAACTGTAGTGTATATTCTTGTGCTCGTCAATGTACTCGTGAAATCTATTACACTTTTGAGCAAATTCTTGTAGGGTTCTTGTGTAATTCCATTGTACCGTTCATATTGTATACACTTGTGACCATGGGTTTTTCTTGCGCAATTCAATATATTTTTTCATGTATTTTTGAAACTGTGCACATACACACTACTTGCCTCGTCAAACAGAACTAGATGGGTCGGATTTACGAAAATATGCGAAGCCAAAGCCGAATCAAAGTTGTCATTGTTATTTTTTAATCTCAGGGACTTATCTATTGAAATTTTGTGCTCATGAAAACGTTCACCTAGTTGTTGATGGGTCCTACCAATGTAAAATTTTCCACAAGAACACGGGATTCTGTAGACACCACTACCCAGTACAGGGTCTGTTTTATCCTTTCCTGAGTTGAAAAAGTGTTCAACTTTTTGTTCGGTTTTGAAAGAAACAGAGAGATTATGTTTTTTTAAAATTTTTCCAAGTTTATCGCCAAGTTTCGGGATGTATGGTAAAACGATGAAAGTTTTTTTCTCAATTGCCGGTGTAACTGAATCAAGGGGGACAAGCTCCCTATTCTGTTCTTTTATCTTTTTTAATCGTCTATCTATTATATTTTCAATGAGTTTGATTTTCTGTTGTACTTTGATTTTTTAACTTCTCAACAAGATCCATGAAGTTTTTGGATCTTGTTGAGAAGTTAAAAAATCAAAGTACAACAGAAATTACCGTTTTATCTAGTTTTGATGCAGTTTCTATGTACACTTCATGCGATGTCCATAAATGTGAGCAGGCTTTACAAAGAAAATTAGGAGGAAAATTCAGCTTGGTCGGATTATAAAACTTTGGAAATTGATACAATAATGACCCTTGTCCGTCTTTGCAACAAGTTCTCCTCGTATTTTAAATTCCGAAACAAAATTTTTCTTCAAATAATGGGCTTACCCATGGGCACTGTCTTGTCTCCTTATTTGGCAAATTTTTACATGGATTTCATAGAATAGTCTGCTTTGAATAGTTTCCACTTAAAACACTCTATCTGGTTTCGTTTTGTTGATGATATCCTTTCTGTTTTGGAACATGGACAAGACTCTTTAAGAGATTTTTTGGCACATTTGAACTCTTTTGATTCGAATCTCCAGTTCACAATGGAACTCGAAGATTCAGGTAAGCTGCCTTTCTTGGATGTTTTGATTATAAAAACTAATCCTAGTCTTGAATTTTCTATATATAGAAAGCCGACTCATAATGATCGATATCTACATTTCCCTTCCCATCACCCTCCTTCTGTGAAAAGAGGGGTAATAATTTATTTAGTCGACAGAGTTTTAAAAATTTGTTCCCGTAATCATATAAATTCTGAATTAAATTATGTCAAGGTTATACTTTTCTGCAATGGTTACCCAATCAAACTCATTGAAAATATAATAGATAGACGATTAAAAAAGATAAAAGAACAAAATAGGGAGCTTGTCCCCCTTGATTCAGTTACACTGGCAATTGAGAAAAAAACTTTCATCGTTTTACCATACATCCCGAAACTTGGCGATAAACTTGGAAAAATTTTAAAAAAACATAATCTCTCTGTTTCTTTCAAAACCGAAAAAAATGTTGAACAGACCCTTTACTGGGTAGTGGTGTCTACAGAATCCCGTGTTTTCGCCTAAAACTATTGCAAGGCGAAAGATCCTTGCCCAATCATCTTGGTAAATTCATTTTCATTGATTCATGCCTGGTTTTTATTCAGTGTCTGTTCTGTCTTTGTAACGTAAACTTCGAAAGGTTAGATTTTCGTTTTTTTTTTTTTTTTTTTTTTTTTTTTTTTTTTTTGTTTAGCACTGAGGACGACTTGGCGGAGGTCCTTGTCGAAATATTTGCTTATATTTTCATCTTCATGGTTTCGCCACTGGCTGACAAAATCCTCGTTTTTTCACCCTTTTTGATTTTATTTTTTATTTTGTTACTTTCTCTCCTCTCTGAGTTTCATTTGTCATGTATAGCCAGTGTGGTCTAAGAATGTATTTGCGTCAAGCTTACGGGGAGCATTGGACCAATATTGTTTTAGATTTTTTAAATTGTGTTAAGAAACATGCAAATCTTATTTGTCAGTTTAATTTCTTAGAAACTTGTAAAAGACATCGAATTCTTCCACCTTCTTTACGTTTCAACCTACATTTAGGCACACAATCTGAGGGCCCATTTATTCAGAGAATGGGTTTCAAAACTTTAACACATATTTTAAAAGACCATAGATCCAGAAGATACTTCCTTAGTAATAAAATACTTAGTTTAAAATCCTTATTATATCAGATTTTGTCCCCTCAAGATTTTCACCAGATTTTACAAATCTCACATAGGTCTTTCAGACACATATTCCATTTAGCAAAAACTCGTTTATCGGAAAAATTCTCAAAACTGGAATTTCAACAGTTTCAACAAACACGGATTTTCCTTCCTAGATTGTGTCCTGGTCCTCCTTTGGAAAATCTATCCTCTAAGGTATTTACATCCAAGGAACTAAGTATTCTTTCAAAAGGACCAAAATTTGCAATGGCTCAAACACACGTAAATACATCAGAAATTATTACGGGCGTGGAGTCTGCTATTTTTAGCTCTCGTGGTGAAGTCGAAAATCCAGACCTACTCAGAGGTGAAATTGTAAAGAGTATTCTTGATTATAGGCCATCTTTGTCAATTTCAACTCAATCAAAGGAAGAAATTAAAATCCTCCGAAATTTAAAAAAAGACAAAAACACAGTAATTACGAAAGCGGAAAAGGGCAACACAGTTGTAATTATGAATTCTGCAGATTATGAATTAAAAGTTAACACCCTTTTAATGGATAAAAATATTTACAAAGAAATATAATTTGATCCCACGGACAAATACACACAGAAGTTCAGAAATGAACTAGGAATTTTAAAAGATACTAGACTAATTACCCCTCAAATGTACAGAAAATTTTATCCCAAAGGTTGTTCAGCCCCAAAATTTTATGGTCTGCCTAAAATCCATAAGAAAGATATTCCGTTACGTCCAATTGTAGCATGTTATAGTTCTCCAGCTACGGGTATAGGAACCTTTTTAGCCACCATTTTTAAGCCTCTTTTAAACACACAGAAATCTAATAGAAAAAACTCCATGGATCTTGTTGAGAAGTTAAAAAATCAAAGTACAACAGAAAATACCGTTTTATCTAGTTTTGATGCAGTTTCTATGTACACTTCATGCGATGTCCATAAATGTGAGCAGGCTTTACAAAGAAAATTAGAGGAAAATTCAGCTTGGTCGGATTATAAAACTTTGGAAATTGATACAATAATGACCCTTTTCCGTCTTTGCAACAAGTTCTCCTCGTATTTTAAATTCCGAAACAAATTTTTTCTTCAAATAATGGGCTTACCCATGGGCACTGTCTTGTCTCCTTATTTGGCAAATTTTTACATGGATTTCATAGAACAGTCTGCTTTGAATAGTTTCCACTTAAAACACTCTATCTGGTTTCGTTTTGTTGATGATATCCTTTCTGTTTGGGAACATGGACAAGACTCTCTAAGAGATTTTTTGGCACATTTGAACTCTTTTGATTCGAATCTCCAGTTCACAATGGAACTCGAAGATTCAGGTAAGCTGCCTTTCTTGGATGTTTTGATTATAAAAACTAATCCTAGTCTTGTACTTTCTATATATAGAAAGCCGACTCATAATGATCGATATCTACATTTCTCTTCCCATCACCCTCCTTCTGTGAAAAGAGGGGTAATAATTTCTTTAGTCGACAGAGTTTTAAAAATTTGTTCCCGTAATCATATAAATTCTGAATTAAATTATGTCAAGGATATACTTTTCTGCAATGGTTACCCAATCAAACTCATTGAAAATATAATAGATAGACGATTAAAAAAGATAAAAGAACAAAATAGGGAGCTTGTCCCCCTTGATTCAGTTACACCGGCAATTGAGAAAAAAACTTTCATCGTTTTACCATACATCCGGAAACTTGGCGATAAACTTGGAAAAATTAAAAAAAAACATAATCTCTCTGTTTCTTTCAAAACCGAACAAAAAGTTGAACACTTTTTCAACTCAGGAAAGGATAAAACAGACCCTGTACTGGGTAGTGGTGTCTACAGAATCCCGTGTTCTTGTGGAAAATTTTACATTGGTAGGACCCATCAACAACTAGGTGAACGTTTGCATGAGCACAAAATTTCAATAGATAAGTCCCTGAGATTAAAAAATAACAATGACAACTTTGATTTGGCTTTGGCTTCGCATATTTTCGTAAATCCGACCCATCTAGTTCTGTTTGACGAGGCAACCTTAATATCAAATGCAAATGGCGTACCAAAAACTTTTAAAGAGGTAATTGAGATAAAAAAAAATATATGAACCAAAATTTAGCAATAAATAGAGATACTGCAGATATTTCATTAAGTCCAATTTACGACAGTTTAATCTTGAAGGACTCAATCAATATTTTCACCCGAAATAACTTAAAAGAACCTATTTGCATATCTAATGAAAACCGAAATTGTAGACCAGCTAAAACTATTGCAAGGCGAAAGATCCTTGCCCAATCATCTTGGTAAATTCATTTTCATTGATTCATGCCTGGTTTTTATTCAGTGTCTGTTCTGTCTTTGTAACGTAAACTTCGAAAGGTTAGATTTTCGTTTTTTTTTTGTTTTTTTTTTCTTTTTTGTTTAGCACTGAGGACGACTTGGCGGAGGTCCTTGTCGAAATATTTGCTTATATTTTCATCTTCATGGTTTCGCCACTGGCTGACAAAATCCTCGTTTTTTCACCCTTTTTGATTTTATTTTTTATTTTGTTACTTTCTCTCCTCTCTGAGTTTCATTTGTCATGTATACCCAGTGTGGTCTAAGAATGTATTAGTATCCGTACATGGCAGTTCATATTTTTTTTGGATTTTGTGCAAATCGCGGATATTGGCGAATAACTCGCTTTTATGGTTGTTAGGTATTTGGTTTTAATTCTTTTAATTTTTGGCTTTTATTGAATTTTATTCATCTTTTAAGTTTTTGGTTTTTTCTTTGGTTTTTGGTTCTTTTCACATTGACTTTCCGCGTTTGTTTTTTGTTTATTATTTGTTTTTTTTGTTTATATCGTGCATTATTTCGCTTCGCGCTGAAGAAGAGAGGCGTTTGTCCTCTCGAAATATTCGCTTTGTTGTGTTTTTTCAGTATTTTCATTTGGCCTTAAAAACCCCATTTTTGCTCGTTTTTCTTTCTTATGTTATATATATATATATATATATAATATATATATATATATATATATATATATATATATATATATATATATATATATATATATATATATATATATATATATATATATAATATATATATATATTATATATATATATATATATATATATATATATATATATATATATATATATATATATATATATATATATATATATATATATATATATATATATACGAGGGTTATTCAGAAACTAGGGAACGTTTTGTAATAAAACAAAAACTAGGTACAGGAAAAATATTTTATTATATACATCTGAAAGAGTGACTAGAATGCTACTTTTCTACATAGTCCCCAAACAAATTAAGGCACTTATCGTAGCGGTGAACAAACTTCGAAATTCATTCGTCATAGAAATCCGCAGCCTGTGATTTCAGTCACTCAGTGACGCACGCCTGGAGATCGTCGTCGTCATCAAAACGTTGTGTCACTAGCCAGTTCTTCATCTTCAGGAACAAGTGAAAATCACTCTGAGAAAATTCAGAACTGAAGTGGAAGCTTTTTTTTATTTTCTTTGGAGAAAATTCGAATTGAACTGTAACTTTTTTCTTTTCATTGCGAAATTTTCAGAAGAGAACTTGAACATTTCTTCCATTCTTTGAGAAAACTCTGAATTAAAGTGGGGCTTTTTATCTTCAAAGACAATATTCACAATCAAATTATAACTTTTTCCATCTTATATGGAAAAATTTAGAACAGAACTTTAAATTTTTTTAACCTCTTTGAGAAAAATCAGAACTGAAATGAAACCTTTGTATTTTCTCTAGAAAAAATTAGAATTGATCTCTGATTTATTTTTTCTTTGTGAAAACTCAGAGAACTTAAAGAGAACTTATTCAAGAGAACTTGAATTTTTCTTCACTTTATTGAGAAAACTCAAAATTAAAGTGGAAATTTTATTTTCAGAAGAGAACTTGAACTTTTTTTCACTTCTTTGAGAAAACTCAGAATTAAAGTGGAACTCGTTATCTTCATGGCGAATATTCACAATCATAGTATAACTTTTTTCTTTTTTTTCTTCGAGAAAATTCAGAAGAGAACTTGAACTTTTCTTCATTTTATTGAGAAAACTCAGAATTAAAGTGGAAATTTTTTATCTTCGGAAGAGAACTTGAACTTTTCTTCACTTATTTGAGAAAACTCAGAATTAAAGTGGAACTCGTTATCTTCAATCATAGCACAACTTTTTTCTATCTTTACTAAGAAATTTAGAACAGAACTTTAAATTTTTCTTATCTCTTTAAGAAAAATCAGAACTAAAGTAAAATCTTTTTATTTTCTAAGGAAAAAAATAGAATTGATCTGTAACTTATTTCTTTTCATTGAGAAAATTCAGAACAGAACTTGAACTTTTCTTTACTTCGTTGAGAAAACTTATAATTAAAGTGGAAACTTTTTATTTCTCTGGAAAAAAATAGAATTGATCTGTAACTTATTTCTTTTCATTGAGAAAATTCAGAACAGAACTTGAACTTTTCTTTACTTCGTTGAGAAAACTTAGAATTAAAGTGGAACTTTTTATCTTCATGGCGAATATTCACAATCAAAGTATGACTTTTTTCTATCTTCTATGGAAAAATTTAGAACAGAACTTTAAATTTTTTTTGTCTTTGAGAAAATTAAGAATTGATCTCTAACTATTTCTTTTCATTGAGAAAATTCAGAAGAGATTAATAAAATCACATGTATTTTAAACGTGGTTGTTCATATTTCATAAAACTAAAACCCAACTTTATTAAAAAATACAATATTGTTAATAAAATCAGATGTATTTTAAACGGGGATGTTCGTATTTCTGTAAATTAAAATCCAACTTTATTAAAAAGAATGATATATTATTAATAAAATCTGATGTATTTCAAACACGGTTGTTCTTATTTCTGAAAATTAAAACCCAACTTTATTAGAACATCAAATATTATTAATAAAACCATATGTATTTTAAACGTGGACGTTCTCATTTCTGAAAACTAAAACCCAACTTTATTTAAAAAAAAGTCGTAAAGTAATGTCGGGAGTGAAAAAAGGATGAGTACTTTAACTTGTAAAACAGGTTTAGGAGCAATACTAAGAAAATAACTTGTTCTGAAATGATATAATAAAGCCTTTTGAAAAGTATTGCTTGGTGTTGGGGTATACAAAAAGTCGTAAAGTAATGTTCGGAGTGAAAAAAGATGAGTACTTCAACTTGTAAAACAGGTTTAAGAGGAATATTAAGAAAAGAACTTGTTCTGAAATAATATAATAAAGCCTTTTTAAAAGTATTGCTTGGTGTTGAGGCATGCAGAAAGTTGTAAAGTAATGTTGGGAGTGAAAAAAGATTACCAAAACGCTTGAAAATACTAATATTATAGGGTAAAACGTTGATATTGTAGCTAGTTTAGAAGGAAAATGCTCCGTCAAGGCTACCAAAAAACCCTTGAAAAACACTAATAGTTTAGGGTAAAATGCTGCTATTGCAGTTAGTTCAGAAGGAAGGACGAAATTTAATGTCCTTGGTAAAGATCTGGACGATATTTAATGTCTTTGGTAAAAGCCTGGACGAGATTTAATGTGCTTGGTAAAAGCCTGGACGAGATTTAATGTCCTCGGTAAAACCTGGACGAGATATAATGTCCTTTGTAAAAGCCTGAGCGAGCTTTAATATCCTTCGTAAAAGCCTGGACGAGATTTAATGTCCTTGGTAAAAGCCTGGACGAGATTTAATGTCCTTGGTAAAAGCCTGGACGATATTTAATGTCCTTGGTAAAAGCCTGGATGAGATTTAATGTCCTTGGTAAAAGCCAGGACGATATTTAATGTCATTGGTAAAACCCTGGGAAGGAGATTTAATGTCCTTGGTAAAGGCCTGGACGAGATTTAATGTGCTTGGTAAAAGCCTGGACGAGATTTAATGTCCTTGGTAAAGTCTGGACGAGACTTAATGTCTTTGGTAAAAGCCTGAATGAGATTTAATGTCTTTGGTAAAAGTATGGACGAGATTTAATGTCCTTGGTAAAAGCCTTAAATGCAATTAATCAGGATTTTAAGGGGCCGATACCTCAAATTATATATTCGACAGGTCCGGGTATGATTTGGAAAACAGCCAGAAGTTTTTAAAAATAGAAAGTAATTCTATTTATTTTAAGTTTTAAACTTGTTCCCAGCTTTAGCTGAAAAACCTTTTCTTTTTGTTAATTTCTGTGTCTCAATCGAGCCACTTAGGAACAATGAACTATTCAACGTTTTGTAAACGATTTTCAAACTGTATCTAGTCAGTAGACATAGACATTTAATTTAGCAGATCGGTCAGAAATGTCTAATAAAATAGATGTTTTCGTTGTGTCTTAATTTTTAAAATGCTGGTAATTTCTTTTAATAGTGATTTTATTGCTGGATGTTTGCATGAATAGCTGAATTACCTAAGGTTAATAAATAGAAAAGTCATAATGAGGAACCATTTTAAGCCATGGGGGACTTTTTAAAAAAAGGATTACATTCTAAATGACATATTTCATAATGTTAGGCAAATAGTATCGGAATTGGATGTTCAAAGCATCCGCTCGTCTAAGTCCCGAAATATGAGGTCAGAAATGACGTTCTGATAACTTTTTCTTACACATTTTTAACTCTTAATGTGTCCTCTATATTGAAAATTGGGGGTTCCATAAAAAAAAGTTGGAAGGGAGAGGCTTCCTAGGTGGTTGGGGAGAGGGGATCCTTGGAGGCTGAGGTCCTTGGTAGTTGCAGTCCTAATTGGTTCTTACTCATAATCGTCTCACTATTTGATTTCTAAGGATTTCTAAGGATTGTTCTGAATTTCTTTATTAAAATTCTTTTATTGTTTTTTCATCTTTATTACTATCAACTTTTTAGTATACTAGTATGTTAAAACATATTTCATATTGACGACACTGCTTAAATGGTACTTGTGTAATATACAGAACACAGTCGAGAACCACCAAAATAAAAAATAACATGTATCTCTTAATAGAGTTAGCATTCTCTAAGATGCCTTACCTTTGTCGTTTCTACTTTCAAATCCCCTAAAATGTCAATTAATCTCTGACGTTTCCTATGTTCTTGCAACTGTGCACAGATACATTTCAAATTCCTATGAAGTCTATTGATTTTTCTGTCATCAATTCTTACACAATCGAAGTACAAAATAAGTTCAACGTAATTCATGTCTGTATTAATTACATATCATCCTGTCTGGAAATTAATGATATCAGATAAGTTTCGACAACATCCTGTTGGCTGTGATCATGACCCGGTTGCATTCACTGTTCGTGTTGCGTCACTCCCATTAGTAGGTCAATGCCCATATATGGACTCCCGCCAGTACTGGTACTCCTTCTTCTACTGCCATTTTGTTACCAATAGTCCAAAAATCATGTAACAAAGCCTTTTGGGTGGACACAAATACCCCAATGCGCATGGGCAAGGGATGTAAGTTATACCCCGGGGCATATGAGGTTGTTATGGGGCGGGTGGTCGTGTAAACTTTGGATAGGATGGAGCTCATTTGATCGGAAGTTTTTGTGCCCTTGTTAAGAGTCAAAAGTGAATGGAGGCCAATTAGCTACCTTCCCCCCCCCCCCAAAACCTGTCATTACTCAAAACACATCCGATCGAAATTTTAAGAAAGCTGTTTTGTTCAGCATTGTTGAAAGGTTCAGTAGATATTTCTTTGGGGATTTCAACCTCCCCACATTCCTCAGAACAAGGGATGTAAGTTAGGGCATTTACTCATTGTTTACACCTAGTATATGTTATTGAGAAAGGTATGAGTATTTAATTTGGAAAATTCAGGAAATGATATGGAGATGATCAAAAAGGCAATATTTGCATGCTACCAATATTACTGAAATACCACCGCTACTACCGCCAAAATTCCTTTTCAAGTTTTTTTGGTTTGCTGCTAATAAAAATGGGACTTTTTGATTCTAAATCGATCATTGTTTTCAATATTTAATTCTGACAACTTCAGAAATTTTAAAACAGACATCTTCAGAACCTTGCCTTAATTACCTCATGCTGGAAATATTTAAAGTTTTCGCCAAACAGAGAATCCTGAAGAAAAAAACGCTGCGTTTTCTTCATTGCTATTTTTTCTAGCCAGAATCCATACTTTTAAGCCGTGGGTTTTATTAAATACATTGTTAATGCCAAATTCAATGCGTAAACGAATTTTTTCAACCTCGTGACCTATCTAGATCGTTTATTGAGGGGAAAAAAAATCTCAAGTTGCCAATTTTCAACAATAAAAAATATGGTGGTGTTTTCAAGTAAAAATTATATATAAATAAATGCATCTGGGGCTATCAAATTATCCTTTTGGATGGTTCATACTAGATGAAAAGAGCATATCAGTGGTTTCAAATAATTTTAAGACGTTTCAAATTACTCTGACATCATTTTATGTTTTACTTAAATATTGAATCATCAGCTGTTCTCCAATTTGCATCGGCTTATCAAAAAAGAGGCATTCGGAAACATTTCAAATGACTAAAATTTCAAGCATGAAATTGAAAACTTCACTCCTAATTTATGGGCTTTGAGTTGTATTTTATAATTGTTAATAAAGAAATATTTTTCAATATACAACTAATTTAGATGTAACTATTAAATCATTTTTTAAGAGAAACATTGGAATTAATTTGAATAAACCATTTGTAAAACTTTTTTGAACAAGAACGAAATATATATATGCAGTTAATGTTGTAATTATAAAGATGTATTAATTGAAATTTATAATTTTTGAAATGCTGAACTGATTGAAGATCGACACCCTGATCTTCATCAATCAGCGTACACTAGGGTGCAGTGATGCCAAACGTGGTACAATTGTACCATTTTGGTACATTTCTCCTTGCTGGTACAATTTAGTGCAATCCCACAAAATATGGTACATTTTACAAAATTATGCTACAATTCAGTATTTTTGAACCTATGTTTGCATTCTTTCATCTACAAATATTATATTTCACCCTGATTTGTTCGGCATAGTCAATATAATTAAAAAAAAAACTAAGTTTTTCATAGGGAAGCAAAGAGCGAAGTTGAAACTTAAAACGGAAAAAAATTGTTTCTTCACAGCCTGTTTAATATATATTAATATAACTAGTACAAATAAACCAATTAATTATGTTCCCCTATGCTTTTATGATTATACAAAACTAGCGCTTTACTGCAAACACAAAATTCAAGTATAAAAAATAGGATTATTGATTTAAGAGTCAAAAGTGAGTATGTAGCCTGACAACACTAAACGAATCTATAAAGCTTTTCATAGTCTTACACCAGTTGTGACATTGGTAACTTTCAGTATACAATTAAAATTATCTTAAAAACATAAGCGTAAAACTAAATATTTTTTAATAACTGCGAAGTAATTGAACAGCATACAGAACTATAGGATTGATTTATCAAGCAGCATTTTGCTCTCACCAGCTATAATACCAATAGTGGGTAATATACAGTCTTAAATTGTAAGAAATATGCTTTAGTATCATTTGAAATGAAGATCATATAAGACATAATATGAACTCTGGAAATCTGATTATTTCTCTATATACAAGAGTGAATTTGAAGCTATGATAAAAATTCTAAAGCTAGTCTATAGTCCTAATACTATCAAGATGGCCTTAATTGAACTTGTGTACAAACTAATCATGATATGTCCTTTTAAGAACCAAAACGAGAGCCAGTCATTGAACTGAGCCGTTGTGCAGAAGTGATACCAAATTAAACATACAAAAAATTATGAAATCCTAAAATGGATTGTTGCTTTATCTTAAAAGGGATTGATCCTAAAAGGAATTGATAATATTTTGATTCTATAAAACGTTTCCTTAGTTGGTTTGCTTTTACTGTACCAAAACTCTTATATTATCTTGTGTTTTCTGTAAAGCGCTAGTGTTTTATAATCACAAAAGCATTGGGAAATATAATTAGCTGGTTTATTTGTACTAGTTACATTAATACATATTAAATAGGCTGTGAAGTAATAATTTTTGTCCATTTTAAGTTTCAACTTCACTCTTTGCTTCCCTCGGAAATTTTTTTTTTTAAATTAATCTTTGTAGGTTTTTGATTAAAATTTAATGCAAAAACAAGTTTTCTTTCTATTTAAATTAATTATAAAAAAAATTATCCCCAAAAATCAGAATTGAAAAGCTTTAGTACCCTTTTTAAGTGACCAGAAAGATTGAAAATTGAAAGGTAACTAGTCCCCCTCACAGAACCCTCTTTTCCCGGAAGGCGTCCCGTCAAAATGTTGAGATAAGTTTTTGAGTCAATATAGTTGAAAGGTCCTTTAACTATGCCTTTGGAGATGGTATTGACCCCAATAGTCCCTGAGGAAAGGGCTGTAAGTTATGTAGTTTGCCCATAGTTCATATAGTGTC
The DNA here is from genome assembly GCA_027921565.1 of Artemia sinica. Classification (NCBI taxonomy): domain Eukaryota; kingdom Metazoa; phylum Arthropoda; class Branchiopoda; order Anostraca; family Artemiidae; genus Artemia; species Artemia sinica. The sequence continues at coordinate 69,284,374 of CM051260.1, read as the reverse complement.
CATAGTATTTGTTATTGGGAAATATACATGTTTTTGGAGGGGGGGTATTTTTTGTGGCGACAAAATTCCCAGGGGGAATGAAAAGGGATTTCTTGGCATGATTTGACTGAGGATCAGAAATTAAAAAAAATCGATTTAAGGGTAAGGAACAATACTAAAAATTAAAACGAACAGAAATTACTCTGCATATGAGGGTGACTGCTCCCTTACTCAATCCTCCTTTTTAAGTTTTAATTTTTGTCATCATTCTTTAAGAAAGATTGATCAAACAATAGGACCGTTGAATTTTAATGGATGTATTTTTAGAGAACGTTAAAATTTTAGCCTAAAGACCGAAGGTTGCGGGAAAGGCAGACGCCTACATATTTTGGTAGTTTTAGCTAGCTCCCTCACTTTCTTTGAAGCGAGTATTATCTGCTCAGCTAACAGGGGTATCCCGAAGAAGACTATTTTCGCTCATGTCGCCTGGTTTTGCTAAAATTACCATTTTCTATGCCAAAATAAAACTGGGAAGATGTTCTTCTCTCTCTATACATATATCCAAATTTAAGGCAAAAAGATCATCTTCAAGAAAAACAAGCATAATATAAAAAGTAACTTACAAACAATTTAAAACTAGCTTGAAGAATAAGTAATTTTGATATTCAGAAAACGAAAATTTTCCAAAGTGCAATCCTGTAAATTTTGTTGAAGTTGAAAAGAAAATTGTTTTTATAAGCATGTCAGCATCGAAAAGAGAAAATTCTTATAAAACCTATGAGCTCCTCCAGAATGATTTTGGAGCCTTGTATTTCCTACCTCCATTATAACTGTCTTCCCTCCTATTTTTTGATGACCATGAGCTATCCCTATAGTTAGGCAGCTCAGGGCTATTGCCACTTGAAATACTTTTGCTAAATTCATTGGTCTTGTCTTTTTTCGCATACATGCGTTCCATAATTCGCTGTCTTTGATCCTAGCTATTTTCGGTCTAATAAATACTAGTTTCGTACATACTGAGATTGGCTTTGGGGCATATCTCATAGACTCTGTCTGTTTTTCCAACTGGTGTTCTTCCATCAACTGGCCTGGCTCCCGCTTCCGTTTTTCCAGTTCATGCTCAATTAATAAAAGCCTTTTATTTTCCATAAAAAACTGCTCCCACTCTTTAGTTACCACTGGTTGGACCTCCGTCATAGTGTATGCACTTTCCCTTTTCTTTCTTGCTGCCATTTCACGTAATATAGCTCTCTCGAAAGTAACCCCATCACTTCCCGTTTGTGCAAATCTTCTATCCATGTTAGTCATTTTTAATCTCTTAGTTAAGTGTTTCGCAACTAAAATCTATTAGAATTTTGCTTTCTGTAAGTTAGTTTCACAACTAAATTTTGTTCATGCGTTATATGCATGAACAACATAGCTCTTTAGATATTTACACCAATCAATGCGAAGAGAATTCAAGACGTATGATCTTAGGCTGTTTCAATCGTGAATATTCCGTTGTTGGTTGTAATTAATTAAAAAAACTTTTTTCACAAAATAAGTTTTCAAAGAAAAGTAAAGAACTCCATTAAACAAAAAATGAGCAAAAATAAAATCAAATAATCTACCAAGCGTGACACTACCACAAATCAGCATCGATAAATAAATGAGTAGAAAGGGGGGCACCAGCCCGGAACGAACCACGTGGTTTATGGTTTTCTCACTGAGAATGAAAAAACAGAATTTTTCTCACTTGAAAAAACATGATTTTTCTCACTTTTATGGATGTTTCATGGACGATTATGGGTGTTGGTCAATTTATTTGATGTTTTTCATGGATTTCAACAGTAATTTATGTCTGTTTTATGGTTCGTTGTCAGTGAGAATGGAAAAACAGGAATTTTCTCACTTTGATGGATGTTTTGTGGTTTTTGTCAGTGAGAATGAAAAAACAGGAATTTTCTCACTTTGATGGATGTTTTATGGTTTTTGTCAGTGAGAATGAAAAAAACAGGAATTTTCTCACTTTTATGGATGTTTCATGGACGGTTATGAGTGTTGGTCAATTTATTTGATGTTTTTCATGGATGTCAACATCAATTTATGTCTGTTTTATGGTTTTTGTCAGTGAGAATGGAAAAACAGTATTTTTCTCACTTTGATGGATGTTTTCTGGATTATTGAGTCTAACGGGGAACAGGGTCAATGACACTTCTTACGAATGTTATGATCCATGAATTAGGAAACATGATCACGTGTTTCCTTCTCAGCCAATCAGAGGGCTGGTTACATATTAGCGGCGGAGGGAACATGAGGAAAGGATTTTTGCTATAGTTGTTTTATTAGTCTGTGAATAGAATTCAAAGGAGTGAGAACAGTTTTGACTTTACTCATTTGGATATATATATATATTTGTGTGTTGATGATGACGAGTGGAATGTTTACCCTCTTAGAAGTTGATAGTGGAGTTGATGGTAATAATACAAGAGCGCCAAACATTGCGGTGGAAATCACGAGAGGATCAAGGCTTTGTCTGGAACGGGATGAAGTATATGCAAGATATGTGATATCCTTGAGCAAATTTAAAATGGAGGATCAATTATGTTTCGCTGCTAAAGTTGATATAGCACATGTGAATAGACTTCAATGTGCTTTAAGTGCATTGGTGAAACATATCGAAGACAATAAACTCTATCACTAATTGTACATGCATAGTATTATTGTTGTTGTTGTAATTATTCAATAAAATTGTTTTGAAATCGAAAATGTTCCCTTTCTTTTCTGGTTAGGTTAGGCTAACGAATCAGGGTCAGTCTAGAGTCAGCACTCAGAGTGAAAGGATTGAAAAATGAATAAATTTGAGAAAGAGAAAATTAGATCAAATCTAGTGTTTATGGAAAAACATTTGATTTTGGACAATGATTTTCTCGAGTTATCTCTTCAACGCAGGACATTCTCTCGTCAGGGAATACTTGACAATATAATGAGGAGTGATTCTCCCCCATTGGACTATTGTATGAAACTTTTAAAATGTGATTCAAACGCTTATAGTCAATTTATTGATATATTAATTGGAACAAAGCAGAATCATATCGTGGATATACTTTTGAAAACATTGCCAATGGATTCAATGTAGATGGCTCCCCCATCATTCGAAAGAGGTAACGTCACAGAGCTACTCCTCTCCACATTTTTCCACATTGAATTTATCCGTTGGCAGGAACGATCAGTTTTGTTTTAGCTGTGAGAGAGTCAAGTGATATTGGAAACCAAAAAAAAAATGTTCTATACATGTCCATTGTGCATGTACACTCTTGGCAGTTGGACTCAATGTGAGAATTGTACAATTATTGATGACTATAGTGAAAAGTGTAAATTATGTAATCCTTGTAAATTACATAGAGGCTATACAGTACAAATTAAAGGATGTAATTCATGTCTTGAGGAGGTGTGTGACTCGCACCCTAGAGGGCACCTGTGCTCCAATTGTCACTATGATAAATGTGATCAGTGGGAGAATACTTACCCCACTACGATTGGAAAGAATCCTAAACGTAATTTTAGTTTATTTCTACGAGATTGGTATCGTCTTGGATTTAAATTATTCTGGGAAGAGGAATCTGGTTTACGATTCAACTGTTGGGGTAACATGACAATTTGGTTTCTACGTCATCGTTGTGACGACACTGCATACTATGACTATAAACCAAGTGATTTTTATTTGGCAGTTACCGAATGTGATTCACCATTTGAAAACACTGTATGTGATATTGCTTCTAATAGACAGATTGAAACTCGTGAATTTCATAATATGAATGCAAATAGTATCATTGACTATACAAAGAGATATGACAAGAGTGAAGTTACATTGTACTGTAGAAAATGTGACCCTGACTTTGCAGTCAATCAAGATCAATATACAGTGAATCCAAATGATTTACCGGCATTAGTGGTTCACGACAGTTGCCTATACAACGAAGAAGAAGAAGAAATCCAAAGTGAAGATTTAAAGACATTGTTGTATATATATATGCATTTTATTAATAAACAAATTCACAAACATTTTTTAAGCACTTTACTCTTATGGCACTGAAATCAATACTGTATAGGTCTGAGAGGATATTTTCCACTAGAAAGTCGTTCAGACGTGGATTGTCACTATAAATATGGAGAAACTGCTTGTAAGTATAGCCGCGACATCGGAACACATAATATAGTAGTGCATGGAAGCCACAGCTTTTAGTCGTTAGATCCTGCACCCTCTTCCGATTTTGAATAATAGTTTTCCCACTGCTCTCAATATAGTTGCTGATGTGGGGTGTGTAAAATGTATAGGGTAGACCAAGAGGATCAAAAAATTCAATCGTCTTCATTGTTTGAAAGATGCACAGCCAATGACCTGTCAGCACAGTCGACGGACTGCTATTAACAATAATCAAGGTATTGTTGACACTTTGAATTTTTCCAAGAAAGTCCGAGGGTAGACAATAGGATTTGTACTGGGACATGTAGGGGTCCATATTAAATACATTGATTATTTGACTGGTGTTCATGGCGCCAAGTCTAGTAGAACACTGCCTTCGGGAGTGATCTCCCAATAGGTTTCATATTGATTTAGTGAGATTAGTGCAATACTCTCAGCCAATGGATCGGCAAATGTACACTCTAAACGCACACTCCCAGTACGTACTATACTCATATCCTGTGTGCCAGACAAATCCAGAACAATGATACCATGTGTTTTAGCAAACATATCTTCGGTTATACCATTTTCAAATAGTTGAGAGTCATGATCTAGGGTTTGCATGGTCAACTCATACAATGTTCTATAGGATTTATCAAAAGATAGATTGTAGAGTGGGATACCGTTTACTTTGCACACAAGAGATGAAAGTCCAAACATCTCGAATTTATATGGGCATTCAGTCCACGATCCTATTGCACTGGCGCTTTTTACAAATGCCAAAGCGAGTTTTGACGGAATTTCGCCATTGATAAAGGATGAATCGGTGAAGGTGCGTGAGCCCATGGCAATATGACGTTGATTGATGATTGTATGAGGAACAAGTAGTTTAATATTATTTCCATTGGATCTCAGTTTTTCCACTGCCAAAGTAACAGAACTCATGACCTGTTGTTTGCGTATATGAAGTATTGCCGAGGTGAGGGAGAGACTTACATCAGGATTGGCAGCAAGTTCTTTTCTCAATATGAAATTGGAGGGTGCAAGCGTTAGTTTTATATCCACTTTAACATTGGGCGGCAGCCATTGGGGTATATTAAATATTTCATGATATATTTTTCCAACTAGATGTAACTCACTAGTTGTAGCATTTTTAAGTGCATCTGTACTATCAGTATTAGTAATATATTCATATCCATTGGAGGTGCCTCTCAATTCCTTGTATGACTTGGGTGTCATCAGCATGAATTACATATAGCTTGTATAATTTGAGAGATTGTTGCTTGTGCTCACCGGCGTGCCGTTGATGTAGACACTAATTTGAGGAAATAAATTATGTAATATACAATTTTCATAGGATATTCCATCGCCCCGAATTGGCATTGTATTATCGGATTTCCGGACTTTCATTTGTAAATCTAGAAATGTTGAAGACATGTCCATAAAGTAGTCTTCATTGGAATAAATTTGAAAGTGGATATTATCGGAGAGGGGTTGTTGTGGATAAAATTGTTCATAGTATCCATGCTTGACACTCACATCAACATTTTCTTCATTGAATAGATTCAATGAGGTGGTGATTGAAGGTTGAGAATCCTTATGCGGTAGGTAGGACATCTTAGGAGAAGAAATCTAGTTTCGATCTAACAATTTTCTTCCTGGGGCTTCTTCTTCTGTTTACACTACGTGTCGGCTTTTTCCTTCTTTTCTTTGGGGCGAGGGATGATGTCTTTCGTTTCCGACCTGAGTGGAGACTGATGAGTGATGCATTGTTTCTTGACCTTTTTAAGCCTTTACCATTTTGTTTTAATCTCTCGCCAAGGGTTCGTGCACTGGACCTAAGATTTTCCGAAGCACTTTTTTTAAAATCCTTGCCAGAGCCCCAATCGTATAGTGTAGAGGATGCAAAATCTGTCTTAGCCGGTACAAGATATTTTCTAGCCAGTGGTAGTGAAGAGCGAAACAGCTTAGCAAACCAACTGCCAAGACCGTAGCCAGACATTGACGAGCGACCTTTGTAATAGTCCATTCCATTGCCATGCTGTCTTGGTCCAAGAGTATTAACATAGCAGTCAATATCAGGACAAGTGAATACCACTTTTTTATTAGACATCTTGCTGTTGAATGATGGGACGAAATTGGCATGTAATCACAGCCAAACCTTTTGAAATTGCTATGGGATCACCCAATTCGGTTCTTAGTGTTAACTGACAGAGTTCCAAATAGGAAGTGTTTACGGGAATATACTGAAGATGCTTTATATTGTAGTGGTGAATATGTTCTTGATTGGTTTTTCGTTCAAGAACTCGTAGGAGGGGAACATTTGAATGACCAACCCGAGATGTTTCCACAAATGAAGCGTAGAGAAATATACAATTGTCTGTGGAGAAGGCAGGCGGGTAGTCAGCAAAAATGAAATTAGTGTTTCCGGCACTTTTACCATTGATTATATTGAGCTTAAAGCCAAGAACATCCTTTAGGTTATCATTGAGAATAACCTTTTCATCGGCAATAGGTGAACTAATGTAGATCTTGCCCTCCTCCTTTGAATAGTTGAAATGAAAAGCTCCTTTTTTACGAGCGGAAATTCTTTTATTAATAGAACGACATAAATCGTTCATACAGGTGAGTTCTTCGTAAGGTAATTCAATATATGGATAATTCATCCAATTGATTTTTGAATTTGTTCTTGATCACTTGAGGATGGTGGTGGCGGCCAATCATAGGGTCTAATTTTTATATCATATTTACGATCTTTTCTCAGGATGTCATAGGTATTTTTGAGAATACAGTCGACAAGAGCCACTTCATACTTTCTATTGTCGTCGAATTTGATGGTGGGGGAGAGTTTCGTCCAAAAATCACTTGTTGTATTCAAGTCATTGTAGAGAGGATCGGAAACATTGGACATGAAAGTCACATAGAAATCATTAAGCATTGTCAATGTCTTCAGCACTGACCCAAGAATCAAAATATGAGTTGTATCCTAGCCAGCGAACAAGCAACTGTCTCTTGCCATGGCGTGTACGACCCTTTAATATCTTTTCAATTTGATAAATTTCACTAGTGTTTCTAACTTTTTGCAGTTCATATTCATAAAAACCGCCGAGAATCTCATCATCTTTGGTGTCTCGCAGTCGATATGTCGTGGGCTCGGTGTCCAGGATTTTGGACACTTTAAAAAGTTCAGTACTCCATAAATAATTCCCCTTTTCAAAAATATTGGTGGTTCTATTAATTCGAACAGTATCACCAACATTGAATTTCTTCTTCACATTTTTTTTCTTTTTCACCATTGGAATATTGCTTTAGGAAAGCATCAAATGTATTTTCATTGTAGTGAACATCCCGAGGGCTTGAGTTGGACAGAGATCGATGAGGTCGATGGTTGTATATCCGCATGATTTTATCTAAATCATGGATAAAAGCCGATGTATTTTTCAGGGTACAATATCTTGAAATTAATAGACGAATCGTTCTTATTAATCGTTCAGCTAATGCAGCCTTTATTGGGCTGTGACTATGATAAAGTGTTTTATTATATTTCAAAAGAACCTTTTGCACATGGGAATTAACAAATTCACTGCCACGATCCGATTGAATTTTTCTATATGAATCCTGTTCAAGAATACTTTCAATGGCCCGAGCAACTTCAACACCTCTCTTTGATCGCAGTGGAATGGCATAGGCATAGCGACTAAAGACACTGATTGCCACCAGAATATATTTGTAGGGTGCATTGTGACGCCGTTGAACTGCGTCTAAAGTTAAAAGATCCGTTTGCATTATATGCAGAGGGAAAAAGGCTTTAGTTTGTCGATATTGTTTGCTGCGAAGCCTGTGATTTCGATGCAGTGTGTAACTCGGTTCATTCTCTAGATACTCTTTTGCTTTTTTCAATGTGGTGGTGCCGGAGACAGCTTTAGAAAGCGTTTTGGGAGAACTTAAACTTTCCGCTTCACCAATATTTTCATAGACACCTTTCAGAACTTCATCCATTTTGAACGCAAGCACGTAGTGTAATGTCCACTCCCCTTTTGCACACTGGAGGGTGAATCAATTCGTCTTCGCTTTTGACTAGCAGCAACAGGTGTTGTAAAATCATTACTGCTACTGATAGTATTTTCAAATATTGAATCTTCTTCTTCTTTTTTAAATGGCGTTGGTGTTGTTGGAGGACTATATTCTCTTAGTTTCTTTAGAATTTGCTTATTGCCAATAAGACTTTTGGGAAAGTTTGATACACTTAGAAAGGTGTATAGATTATTGTCAAAGGATAATAGTCCTTTACGATTCGTCACCATATCACAAATTTAATCAACTAGTTTATAACTTTTTCCCTGAATTATAATTCGTTTCCCTGTGCTATCGACTTGAACTTGATGTTCAGCAGTTTCCAACATGAGATATGATAATACTCTTTTACTCTGTTCTCGATAGGTCAGTGGCAATAGGTTTCCAATTTTCGATACAATTGAATTCAATTCCTTCTCCTTTGATTGCAGTGCTGCAGAATCTTGAGGAGATGTTTCCTGTTTAGAGGGATCTGTGACGGTGACGGCGGGTCTCTCACGATAAGGTTTATGTTTGTCCACACGTCGCAATGCATCTTGAAGTAAAAGCAGTTTTTGTGATCGGCAATATTCTCATCATTAATGAATTTGCTTAGATTATCTTCAAAATGTTCGACGGGCGAGAGGACAAGTTCAAATGGTGTCAATTTATAGGGTTTAGCCATTCTCTCTCTAGAGAAAACTGTTTACAAGTCCTGCAATTATTGGCAGTAAAAGTGTGAAAAAGCTACCGCCCGCTTGAAGGAGCCGTTTTCTTTTAAAAATTTTTCCCTTGTTTTTACAAGCCAAGGCGCGTACAGTGGAACGATGTTGCTTTGTCTGTTTTCTAACACCTTCTGGCAGTTGAACATTGCCCTCAGTTAAATTTAAACAAAGTTCAGATATTAGATTAATGAAATCATTTTCAACACCATGTTTGAGTATAGCCTTCCTGAGCAAGGGTTTTGAAGTGCTTAAAACGGAAAATAAATGTCGTTGTTCGTGTAGTTTCTTCAGTGTCATAATGGCAACTAATAGCCTTTTCTACTGTTCACTGGAAGATATACTGTAATTTCATTGTTGAAAATGTCGGTGACTACACGTAGATCCTCAGGTGTGCTCTGATTAAGATCCAGCAAAATGTAACCGTAGGGTTTGTTAGTCGCCTGAGTGTACGCTGACAACAGAAATTAAGGGCGCCGGGGTATATCTGTTTATTGAGAGTTATGAGCGAGCTAGAATCACGGACAACTCGATAGATAATATAGATGTGCAATTCAAAGCAAGGGTTCGCATACATTTGCTCTGATGAAACAGATTGTGTAGAACTAGGGTTATGGAAATGTTTTCATGGTGGGAGCGAACAGTGAACAGTTGTAGCATTTCCTGTGAGAACTGTTCAATGGATTCAGCCAAATCATCAATAATCAACCAAGAGTTCGATTCAATACTATTGAAAACATCAAGTCCCCGTATGAATTGTATTGGTATGATTGTGGCAATTGCTTTTATTTGATCATAGGACTCCTGCCAAATACTATAGCAATAGTAGATTTTTTTCGGCTTTTCCAAAAACATTTTATCGCAATTTTTAATTATTTTAGTTAAGAGTGTTGTTTTCCCCGACATTGAGGGCCCACACAGAAACGACCTGAAGGGTGTTTTAAATTGATACATGCTGCTGCTGCTGCTGCTGCTGTTGGACTACAACTAACTGTAAATCATATGTGTCCAATGAATAAGTAGTAGTAGCAATAATTTTCCCATAGATCTATCTAGTACTGGTTAACAACAAAAAAAAACAATATTTCATGGTAGCATTTATTTCGGCACTGCATGAAAACAAATATTTGTTCAACATGAACAACGATAAAATAACACTTGTTCAACAAGAAAAACAACAATATTTCATGGTCATTTATTTCGACACTGCAAGAAAACTCTATTTGTTCAACATCAACATCAACATAAGAACAACACTTTATGTTCAACAAGAACCTGACAATATTTCATGGTCATTTTTTTCGACAACATGAAAACTCTATTTGTTCAACATGAACAATGATAAAAATGACACTTATTGTCTTTAAACACTTTTTGTCCATCAACATGAGCAGCACTTATTGTCTTTAAACACTTTGTCCATCAACAACAACACTTTATTTACATTAGTAGCAAACACACACTTTTCTATACAACAACAACAAGAGCACTTGAAAAATAACACTTGAAAAAAACACACTTGAAAATTCTGAACTAGCACAGTTGAACATTACAGTGAATTTAAAGGTGGGGCTCCCCCCTCCCCATGGGGACCGCAAGGCCGAAGGCCAGCCGCGGGCGGGACCCCCATCCCCCCCCGGGAGCTGTGGTGGAAAAAACTGTACACAATAGTTGTCGTCACTGCAGGTTAGTGGTTGGGTTAGTTGAGGTTAGATTAGTTAATTTATGAACGGGTTGGTGGTGGTTAGTTAATTTATGAATGGGTTGGTTGGATAGTTGATTAGTCAGATTAGGTTAATTTATCCAGACCAAGTTGATTGCGATAGTCTATGCATTCAACTCGGTCTGAAATACGGTAGTGGCCATGAGGCAGGACACTCACACCATTCTCGAGCACATAGACTTTGTCAGATATACACGACATTGCATTCTTTTCCACTCTAACAGTATAATTTCTATACTGTAGAGAACGAATTGCAAGCACTTGTGCTCTCGGCACTAGGCTACTTTCTACACAGTCTCTGTACACGCTCATGTTGAAATTTCTCTTTACAAAATGTGTAGGCACCCCTTTACACGCCTTCTTTTCATCCCCACTATGAGTTTTAACGCAATAAACTTTAGGGCCCGGGAACACCCCCCTGGATATCAAATCACTCCCCGTCTCTGATTTTAACATTAAGAGTTGGTTGGGGGCTTGACGTTTCACCAACTCGGGGTAGAGTGATGGATTCCAGTTGGTGAAATCCATCCGCGAGCTGATGTGTTCCCCCTTTTCTAGATCACCCAATAAATCTTCAGTCCCATTTACCTTTAGCAGCAGAGAATCTGTATCCCCATAGTAAACTTGAACCTCCCCCTCCCGTGGCCATTGCACCTTGCACACATTGTAAAAAAACGACAACATGAGCTTTTTGGAAATTTCTAGTACTGAACTGCCGCCTGCTATATTCTTGTTCAGTACCACATTTCACTTTCGCCTGTGTAGAAGAACCATGCCAGTCTCTATGCTCGTGAACGATGTAAAATTGGGATCGGCAATAATTCGTGCACACTCTAGAGGGTCAGTCACAACGTCGCAGCGAGATCTATTACGTACGCTTTCACACATTTTGCCAAACGCTGAATTTAGGATGAGTTTATACATTTCCTTCTCCACCTTTGAGTTTGCCCTAGAGCGTTTATCAACAAAAGTATCGATAAACGTTTTCAAGTATGGTCGCTGATTGAACTGCAGGACCCTGTGTATTTTGGTGATTTTGAAACCATTGTTCACCATCCAGTGCAAAAGCACATGGTGAACAACGATATTCTCCTTAGGGTCCAAATCAGCAATCAGTTTCTGTTTAGAGGGAGTCCAGTGCATCCCCATATCCTCAACCAATGATCGATTGTAGGGGCTCAGCGAGTCCCTGCTCACGGGTCGATTGATACAGGGAAAAACAAAATCTTTGACTGAGTCGTGAAGCGCCAGCGGAATGTGACCGTCAATTTCAAAGAACCATCCTTGTGGCCCATTGTCCTCGACGGTGGTAATGTCGGGGAACTCACAAGGATTCTCAAGCCATTGATAGTTCCCACACGGCAAAGAGTAGTGAGACATTGCCGAGGGGTACAATGAGTTCATGTCCAAGAACACTGCATTTGACTTTGCACCGGTGCTTTGTCCGCTCGGATCGGTTGATAAGACGCGGTCCCCATGAAAAACATACCCTCCCTCTCATTGAACGCTCTACAAAAAGGTGCTGATCTACATCTGTGATTAGGCCTATTTCCTCCCTACTAATTTTTAAAATCAAATCCATCACCAAATGGGGTGTGGAAAAATAATAGCCTATATCTAACCCGAACTCTGAATAGATTTGGTCTGTGTTCTTACAGACTATATCCAACAGAGTTAAAACGTCACTGGCCAAGTACAGTCTACAATAATCCCACCCATTTTTACAATCCCCCTTAGACCACACCTTCTTGGCAAACTCATATTCCTCGGCTGTGCATTCACTGCTGGTCAGTGAATTGTAAAAAGCTTCAATTGGAGGTAGTTTCACCTCGCTTAAGCGAGCGCCAGAACAGTAATAATCGTATGCATATATACCTTTGCAGGTCAACAGGTCATACATTTCACTGTCTGGAAAGTGCTGTTTAAGCAAGGGAAAGCTATCAAAATTGTCGCTTTTCTGCACTTGAATCAATTGACTCAATGCCTTGGGAAAAAAACTAAAGGAATCTAAAAACCTGATTTTATTCCAACACGTATGCCCATTATCCACTGCCTGCCATTTCAGCTCGAGAAGCAACAACTTCTCGGCCGATTTGGGAATAATGTTATAGGTAAATGAACTGTTTACCCATGGACTGTCTACTCCCCCTCCCTCCCTATGCATACGTGCCAGTGCCGGTAAAATAAATTTTAAGTCATAATTAGAGTTGTGGATAAAAACAGGGATAAAAAACTGTTGGCTAACATTTAAGTTACACGATTGATGCGCAACCCCTCCAAAATTACTACCCCCCGAGGATATTTCCTGCCACAAGTGATTATGATCTCTCACTTTCCCCCTCCCCCGTCTTTTCCCTTTAGTCCCCTTATCCCCCTCTACAAACTCCCCCTTACAAACCCAACATATTTTTTGATCTTTAATCGCGAGACAATCCTCTGCAGACAGCACCATTGGATAATGGGTATTTCTCAAACGAGAAATAGCACCATTAGCCATGCCAATTAGTTTAGTCAGTGCTTTGACCATGCACTCGTTCTCATCCAATGTTTCTACTATTTCTAACAACCGCATGGTGTTAGAACTGTCTCTTTGCGCATGAGCATAGGACACTGCAATAGCCTGGTGTTCTTTGACTCGGTTTGGAAATTGGGGATCATTCACCTCCACCAGCTTAGCTTCACAGTCCAAAGATATTTTGTTGCACTGGAGGAGGGTGTTTTGAAAATTTTTAAAGCGTAAAATGGCCCTATCCCCTGAAACCGTTTCCACTGTCTGGTAGCCATGCCGTCTACAATGCGTCATATGATCCCGTAGTTTTATATCACTACGGAATTGTGACAGACATGTTGGACAGTAGAAACGTACCCCTAGATCCCTACCACCCCCCAGAACTCTACTGATGTCTGTGATAGGGTTAAAATGGCCAATTGCATTCCGTTCACTAGGTGGTGTGTATAATAACCAAACCCAGTGTCTGACCAAATCAATTGACGGGCCCCTTACAGGGAAGACCACCCCCTTCTTTTTTAAACGAACCCCATCTTCAAATTCAGTTTCATACTGAACCACAGTAACGCCAATATTTAAATGGGCATTAGCCCTTTCAAAAATATCAATAGATCGTAACGTTACTGGGTATTTTCCTTCTAAACAAGAGAAATCTACAATGGGGAAATTGGACCCTTCCTTCCCATGTACAGCCCAATCGTCTAAATTCATCTTGGAAGCGTCACGTGCTAGAGGCTCGAATGCTGATATGAGGAAAGCATACCTGAAACATTTTTGATCTGTTTCAAAACAGATCCGCTGGACACCTTGACAACCTTCTAGATCTGGATTATAATTTATAACTACTGACCTCTCAGACCCTGCCCCCCTCTTAAAATAAAATCTTTCTTAAATTTACAAATATTAACGCTTAAATTTTCAATAAATAAAACTACAGACCCGCTCCCGTTTTCATTAAAGTTCTCAAGATGCGTTATAATTTGACCTACCCAAGCCATGAAAACACCCTCAAAATTTTCTAAATTCGAATAAACCAAACGCATCTCGGAATGTATATAATGGTGATAAACTTCGCTTTTCCCCTCATTTAAATAGAATACCTTTAAAACAATAGAAACCTTAATTGAATCCCTCCCCCACAATTGAATTTGGTTCTCCAGTAGTGCACGAATTTTATCTACATAGTCGTGCACAATTTCTACGGGGTCAAAAACAAATTTTCCCCCCATTAGTGAATTAAAAGGGTCTCCAAAAGTCGCAGTGTAAACAACTATTGCATTTAAAATTGTGTTGGACAATTGAAAATCGGGGAAAGTTGTACCCCCCTCCCCCTCTTGTATATTATCCCCTCCCCCTCCCCCAAGTTGTTCAACAATATCTGGGGTATGTGAATGCTCCACTTCAGTTGTTTGAAGTGGATTCGTTAAGGTATTGGAGGCTGGAGGAGGAGGAGGAGGAGAGTTCCCAGTTAATTCGTTTGTGAAATCATTTAAAAGCTGTAGCGTATTTGGGCTCAAGTCCCCCTGCTCAACTGCGCTACTATCTACATTTTAAAAAATCATTTAAATACTCATCAATATTATCAGGTATTTGCACATTAGCGATATCACTCCATGGCGAAATGTTGTTGGAGAGCTCCTCTCCTTCACCAGCTGATGAGGGGGAAGACAAAGAATAAGGGACCAATGGTCATCCAACCTATAAATGAAAAATAGCTTATTTTCAAAGTGTTCAAATCATCCCCTACTGTTTTTAAAATTTGGATTATTATTATTTACGTATTATTTAAAGTCAGCACTTAGTAGGGCTGTAGCAGTATGCACATACTAGCATTTGCTTAATTCACTACTCTATCGTTATTCAACTGAAAGTTCCAAAATATCAAACTTAATATAAGATATTTACAATCTAAAACTTCGCTTTACATAGAAGGCTGCAATTTGATTTTGTTCAATAAATAGCTTATTTTCAAAGTGTTCAAATCAGCCCTTCTGTTTTTTTTTTTTTTTTTTCGCGGCGCTTCTCGGGCCCGCAGCGCTTCCCGCGGCGCTCCTCGGGCCCGCAGTTCTTCCTGCGGCGCTTCTCGGACCCGCAGCTCTTCCGGCAGCGCTTCTCGGGTCCAGCGGCGCTTCCCGCAGCGCTTCCCGCGGCGTTTCCTCA
Organism: Artemia sinica; assembly: GCA_027921565.1. Classification (NCBI taxonomy): domain Eukaryota; kingdom Metazoa; phylum Arthropoda; class Branchiopoda; order Anostraca; family Artemiidae; genus Artemia; species Artemia sinica. The sequence continues at coordinate 69,269,063 of CM051260.1, read as the reverse complement.
GCCTGCAGCACTTCCTGTGGCGCTTCTTGGGGCCATTGCATATCTTATATTAGTATAAGATATTTACAATCTAAAACGCATGACATAGAAGGCGACAATTTGATATTGTTCAAACAATCCCTCCAGATAAAATTTCATATTAATACTCTTTATCTGCTCTGGGAAAAAAAACATGATTTGAAATGGATAGCCATCTCCTGTCATGATACACAACTCATTCCGATAGAAAGTTTTTTTTTTATAATATTTGTAGAGGCAAGATGAACCATTCGCTAATAAAGCAGTTTATAACGCAAACGATTTTGCTACTTATTATGAGCGGGATATAGTGCATTTTTTTGGCTTCACTAATCTAATTTAGCAAAGGGTGAATGCATGCACTTGACATGATTCAAAAGGGAGAACATTATATTTCCTTTGGGGAGAAAAAATCTTTCAATATCTCTGAGATACACTTTTACACAGTGTTCGAAAACGATGAAAAGAAAAGGCCTAAAAAAGTTGGAAGAAATAGGTAGATATTTCTATAAGATAGGTAGGAAAAAATGCTTACATTTGCAAATTCCGTCTGGGCTTGGGTGTCGGATGGATCTGACATAGCATGCTGGAGGGTAACCTCCTGACCTAGCGTTGATGGGGCAGCTATTAGAGGTCCAAGGAGAGCGGATGGGCAAGCGATGTCACAATCCAGCGCGGCTTGGGCAGGCAATGCTTGTTTAGGAGGCTTCGGCCAGCGACCATATTGTATGACTGTCACCTTCGCAGGGGCCACATTATTAGCCCTTGCTCTCTTACTGGGTGGTGGTGACGGGAATTCTTCACAATTTGCCTTAAAGAAGAGAAAAAAGTTAGTATCGAAATAATCCCCCCCCCCTCTTTTAAAGAAGGAAAATTAGTATCACCATCCACACTAACCATAATTTTGTCTAGAAAAGCATTTATCACTAAGAAAGCCTCCCCTACGCCAGCATTTTCAGTAAAGCAAAAAATAAAAATATACTAAACTCAGAAATCAAATGCTATTTTAATTAATTAAAAAAAGGCTTATTCATAGACATTCCAGCCCCCCTTACTTTTCATGCAAATCTTTGTTTTCATTTTACAATAATGGTGATAGAATTGAGGCAAGCCCCCCCCCCCCTTTCACCAATGCCCTAAATATATTGTTAGTAATTATTTTTGGAAATAATCCCGTTTCACCGGTTCTCCAGCAAATACAGGTTACGAATCCAAAAGCTTAATAAACAGCAATCTCTTTTTTGCTTAAAACTGCTTTAATTGGAGAAAGAGGGAAACAAATCCTTTTTATCATTGAAACCTTTTGGTTAAGTCGCTAACGTTAAGGATTAACAAGCAGGAAGAGCAATTGTGGAGTGTCAGCTGTTTAAATCATTGCGGAAAAATGTTTTTAAGTCAAGTAAGTGGCGGTGGTGGCTTAAATGGAAACGATATATTAATAGCTATGGGATAGACAGAAGTTGAATGTCACTTTTTGATATGCTTACAGAAAGAATAAATTTATCGAAAAAAGAGAAATATTTCTATTGGCAAGAATTATATCTGTAAAATCAGTTCGGTGGGGGGGGGGTTAGGTTTATGTAATAAAAAGAACATATTTTATGTTTTCTAGTGAGTATAAAGATTGCATGGTGGTTAGGTTTGTGGGGGAGGGGATACTTACCTAAATATACTAGAGGGTGACCAAGGAAAATAATTTTATTTTGAAAATAAAATATGAAAATGTACTCACATTGCTAATTGTGGCTGCCAAGGCTTCAAGCTCATCAATAACATTCATTGTTGTTTCCATTGTGTTACAATACTTTCTGATAATTTAATCACAATGCATGTCCGTTATATACGAAATCTCAAGGGCGAATTGTTATGTAACGGGGAAAACCATATGTAAGTAAGCTTCTGATTGGCTGAGAAGGAGGATGTATCCGACTCGCTGATTGGCTGAGAAGGATGCATGTACTTCCGGTTTCCTATTCCTGGTCACCTTGACATTCATCCCTAGCATGCACTTGTCCAAAACAACAATAACAAATAAATCCCTCAGGCCAAAAGATTAAAGAAACCATAATGTTTCTTAATTCCCCTTTCGTGAATCAATAATTCCCCTAGCGATTATGTAAATCAATTTCTCAGGTTAGGTTAGCCTAAAGATCAAAGAAGCCATGTTTGTTTCTTCATTCCCCTTTCGTGAATCAATAATTCCCCTAGCGATTATGTAAATCAATTTCTCAGGTTAGGTTGGCCTAAAGATCAAAGAAGCCATGTTTGTTTCTTAATTCCTCTTTCGTGAACCAATAATTCCCCCGCCGATTATGTAAGTCAATTTCTCAGGTTAGGTTAGCCTAAAAATCAAAGAAGCCATGTTTGTTTCTTAATTCCCCTTTCGTGAATCAATAATTCCCCCGCCGATTATGTAAATCACCCCATTGTCATTACACCTGGACAAACAACAACAAATAAATCGACCTTGAAACATCCATAAAAGTGAGAAAAATCCTGTTTTTCCATTCTCACTGACAATGAACCATAAAACATCCATCAAAGTGAGAAAAATCCTGTTTTTCCATTCTCACTGACAAAAACCATAAAACATCCATCAAAGTGAGAAAATCCTGTTTTTCCATTCTCACTGACAACGAACCATAAAACAGACATAAATTACTGTTGATATCCATGAAAAACATCAAATAAATTGACCAACACCCATAATCGTCCATGAAACATCCATAAAAGTGAGAAAAATCATGTTTTTTCAAGTGAGAAAAATTCTGTTTTTTCATTCTCAGTGAGAAAACCATAAACCACGTGGTTCGGTCCGGGCTGGTACCCCCCTTTCTACTTAAATGAAACCCAAACCGAACAGAAATTACAATAAATAAGCCAGTCAAACTCAAAGCGAGCAGAAATTAACATGAGTAGGGCTCAAAACCCCTATGCCTTCCCAAGGCCAGAACATAATTTACACTTTACTAAAAAAATACAGATGAAGTCAGAAGTCTGAAAAATACTAGTAACAAGTCGTAAGTCTGAAAAAAATATAAATGTTTTTACTTTTATAAGTTTAATAAATCAAATAATGTTAACATTTTGATTACTAAATATCAGTATATGTATATTAAACTGGCAATGCACATACATTTGTATTTTTTTCAGCAAAGTGCAAATTATTTTCTAGCCTTGGGAAGGCATAGGGGTTTTGAGCCCAACTTACGTTGATTTCTGCTCGTTTCGAGTTTCACTCGGTTATTTGTTGTAATTTCTTTTCGTTTTGGGTTTCATTTATTTATCGATGCTGATTTGTGGTAGTTTCACGCTTGGTACATTATTTGATTTTATTTTTGCGCATTTTTTGTTTAATGGAGTTCTTTACTTTTCTTTGAAAAACTTATTTTGTGGAAAATGTTTTTTTAATTAATTTCTTTTCGTTTTATATTGACCTATTCTTTTCAGAGAAAAAGAAAATAATATTTTAAATCTTTTCATTTTTTATATAGAATTTATAGTTTGGCCTGCTGTTTGTATGCTGTAGAAAAATTTTCAGCAATTTTTAACAACAAACACCCTCTTAAAAATCTGAACACAAATAGTAATGTTTAATTTAGTTTCACACCTCCTCTAGTTGACCTGAAATGGAAAACTTGATACCATTCACAAAAAAAATCTGTTTACTTTCTTTGATAGCTTGGATACACTTACGCTATTTTGATTCGGTTAAATTTTAAGAGCACAAGCAGGCCCAAAAGTTTGAACATAATACCCTCAGTCATTCTTGGGAAACTGCTGAGATGCCTTATTGGCAATTAGCATTAACACAGTTTTTAAACATAAAGTCAAATGGGAGGGTGGGCGAGGGAGGGGGATTGGTTTCCCTCCAATCACTTTCGAGCATTAAAAATGGCATCAGCCCTTTCTATTTTCAATCGAATGAACCCTTTTCGAAGTTTGTAGGACAATTCCTTCGATACAAAGTGCCCTGGTCTAAACAACAACAACAACAAAAAAGTAATACATTATACCCACATCGATCTTTACTATAAAAATGTCAAGCCTTCCAATCACTTTCGACTATTAAAAAAGGCACTGGGCCTTCCAATTTCCATTCGAATGAGCCCTTTTTGAGTTTCTACGACAATGCTTCCTATAAACACCTTATATGCCCCCAGGGCATAAATTACTACCCTTACCCTAAGGGCTCTGAGAGTGGGTGTTATCCTCTAAGACCTAATTTTCAGCACTTTCAACTACGTTAAACAAAATGGCTATCTCAAAATTCTGATTGGATGTGTCTGGGAAAATGGTGGGCGTGAGAGGGGCGTTAGTCTTTCTCCAATCAGTTTCAACTATTAAAAAAGGCACCAGCCCTTTCAATTTCCGATCAAATGAGCCCTTTTGAAGTTTCTACGACAACACTTACCATAAAAACCTTATATGCCCCCAGGGCATAACTTACAACCTTTGCCCTGGGGACTCGGGGGTTTGTCATCCTCAAAGACCTAATTTCCAGAACTTTCTACTACGTTGAACAAAATGGTTATCTGCAAATTTTTATTGGATGTGTTTGGGGGAATGGTGGGCTTGAGAGGGGGGTTAGTTACCCTCCAATCACTTTCAACTATTAAAAAGGGCACTAGCCCTCTAATTTTCAATTGAATGAGCCACTTTTGAAGTTTTTACGACAATTCTATTATTAAAAACCTTATATTCCCCCAGGGCATAACTTACAACCTCTGCCCTGGGGACTCGGGGTTTGTCATCCTTAAATACATAATATCCAGAACTTTCAACTACGTTGAACAAAATGGCTATCTCTAAACTTTGATTGAATGTGTTTGGAGAAATGGTGGGCGTGAGAGGGGGGTTAATTACTCTCCACTCACTTTCGACTATTAAAAGCGGCAATTTCAATTTCCAATCAAATGAGCCCCTTTTGAAATTTCTACAAAGGTGGGCGTGGGGGGGGGCTAGTTGCCCTCAAATCACTTTCGACTATTAAAAAGGGCACTAGCCCTTTGAATTTCCAATCGAATGAGCCTTTTTTGAAGTTTCTACGACAACGTTTTCTATAAAAACCTTATATGCCCCCAGGGCATAACTTACAACCCTTGCACTGAGGGCTCTGATGGGGTTATCATCCTAAAAGACCTAGTTTCCAGAAAGTTCTACTACGTTAAACAAAATGGATATCTAAAAATGTTGATTGGATGTGTTTGGGGAAAAGGTTGGTGCGAGAGGGGGGTTAGTTGCCCTCAAATCACTTTCGACTTTTAAAAAGAGCACTAGACCTTTTAATTTCCAATCGAATGAGCCCTTTTTCAAGTTTCTGCGACAAAGATTTCAATAAAAAACTTAAATGCCCCAGGGCTTAACTTATAACCCTTGCCCTGAAGACTGTGGGAGTGTCCTGCTCAAAGGTATAATTTCCTGAACTTTAAACTGCGTGGAACAAAATGGCTATCTAAAAATTTTGATGGATATGTTTGCGGAAATGGTGGGCGTGGAAGGGGTGTTAGTTTCCTTCCAATCATTTTTGACTATTAAAAAGAGCACTAGCCCTTTCAATTTCCGATCAAATGAGCCCTTTTGAAGTTTCTACGAAAACGCTTTCCATAAAAACCTTATATGCCCCCAGGGCATAACTTACAACCCTCGCCCTGAGGGCTGGGAGGGGGGGGTTTCATCCTCGAAGACCTATTTTCCAGAACTTTCTACTACGTTGAACAAAATGGTTATCTGAAAATTTTTATTCGATGTGTTTGGGGGAATGGTGGACGTGAGAGGGGGGTTAGTTACCCTCCAATCACTTTCAACTATTAAAAAGTGCACTAGCCCTCTAATTTTCAATTGAATGAGCCCCTTTTGAAGTTTTTACGACAACTCTATCATTAAAAACCTTATATGTCCCCAGGGCATAACTTACAACCTTTGCCCTGGGGACTCGTGGGTTTTTCATCCTTAAATACATAATTTCCAGAACTTTCAACTACGTTAAACAAAATGGCTATCTATAAACTTTGATTGAATGTGTTTGGAGAAATGGTGGGCGTGAGAGGGGGGTTAATTACTCTCCTCTCACTTTCGACTATTAAAAAGGGCAATTTCAATTTCCAATCAAATAAGCCCCTTTTGAAATTTCTACAAAGGTGGGCGTGGGGGGGGGGCTAGTTGCCCTCAAATCACTTTCGACTATTAAAAAGGGCACTAGCCCTTTAAATTTCCAATCAAATGAGCCTTTTTGAAGTTTCTACGACAACGTCTTCTATAAGAACCTTATATGCCCCCAGGGCATAACTTACAACCCTTGCACTGAGGGCTCTGATGGGGTTATCATCCTAAAAGACCTAATTTCCAGAAAGTTCTACTACGTTAAACAAAATGGATATCTAAAAATGTTGATTGGATGTTTTTGGGGAAAAGGTGGGCGTGAGAGGGGGGTTAGTTGCCTTCAAATCACTTTCGACTATTAAAAAGGGCACTAGCCTTTTGAATTTCCAATCAAATGAGCCCTTTTTCAAGTTTCTACGACAAAGATTTCAATAAAAAAACTTATATGCCCCCAGGCCTTAACTTATAACCCTTGCCTTGAAGACTGTCGGGGGATGTCCTGCTCAAAGGTATAATTTCTTGAACTTTAACTGCGTGGAACAAAATGGCTATCTCAAAATTTTGTTTGGATGTGTTTGGGGAAATGGTGGGCGTGGAAGGGGTGTTAGATGCCTACCAATTACTTTAGACTATTAAAAAGGACACTAGCCATTTCAATTTCTAATCGAATGAGCCCTTTTTGAAGTTTCTAAAACAACGCGTTCTATAAAAACTTTATATGCCCCCAGGGCATAACTTACAACCCATACCCTGAGGGCTGTGAGGGGGTTGTCATCCTCAAAGAATTAATTTACGGAACTTAAAACTACGTTGAATAAAATTGGCCATCTCAAAATTTTGATTGGATGTGTTTGGGGAAAAGGTGGGCGTGAGAGGGGGGTTAGTGGTCCTCCAATCACTTTCGACTATTAAAAAGGGCACTAGCGCTTTGAATTTCCAATCAAATGAGCCTTTTTCGAAGTTTCTACGACAACGCCTTCTATAAAAACCTTATATGCCCCCAGGACATAACTTACAACCCTTGCCCCGAGGGTTTTGGGGGAGTGTCCTCCTCAAAAACATATTTTCTATCATGAAATCAACTACGCTGAACAAAATCGCTATCTCAAAACTTTGATTGGATGTGTTTCGGGAAATGGTGGGCGTGGAAGGGGTGTTTGTTGCCTTACAATCACTTTCGACTATTAAAAAGGGCACAATCCACTCCAATTTCCAATTGAATGAGCCCTTTTCGAAGTTTCTACGACAACTTCTTCGATACGAAGTGCCCTGCTCTAAAGGAAAAAAAATGATACATTGTGCCAACATCGTTCTTATATGCCCTCAGGGCATAACTCAAAACCCTTGCCCCGAGGGTTTTGGGGGAGTGTCCTCCTCAAAAACATATTTTCTATCATGAAATCAACTACGCTGAACAAAATAGCTATCTCAAAATTTTGATTGGATGTGTTTGGGGGAATGATGGGCGTGGGGGGCTATTTGCCCTCCAATCATTTTCGACTATTAAAAAGGGCACTAGCCACTCCAATTTCCAATCGAATGAGCCCTTTTCGAAGTTTCTACGACAACTCCTTTGATACGAAGTGCCCGGGTATGGAGGAAAAAATGATACATTGTGCCAACATCGTTCTTATATGCCCTCAGGGCATAACTCAAAACCCTTGCCCCGAGGGTTTTGGGGGAGTGTCCTCCTCAAAAACATATTTTCTATCATGAAATCAACTACGCTGAACAAAATAGCTATCTCAAAATTTTGATTGGATGTGTTTGGGGGAATGATGGGCGTGGGGGGGCTAGTTGCCCTCCAATCATTTTGACTATTAAAAAGGGCACTGTGCCCACATCGTTCTTTACTTAGGCAGCGCTGTTGCACTGCCTGTGATATGTTACTCCGAACAATTTCTTCAAGCTCTGTCAGGAATAATTTACTGCATGAGAAGAGAAAGAAAAACAAAGAAATGGAGAAAAAAAGTGAATGAAGATGTCTTATTCAAAATTTTCGTAGATAGTACTTTACGTCACCGACGATCCGAAACGTAACACACGGAAAAAAAATTGGGATATGGTACATTTCTTTTGTCTTTGGTACATTTTTCATGCAATTTGTGGTACATTTTGTTTTGAGGTGTTGGTAACACTGCTAGGGTGTTATCCTGTGAATTTGTTCGCACTGATGCTAGATGTAGTATCATTAGGAAGCGAAAGTATCCAAACACAATCTGAGACAATATAGATATAGCCTAACTTATAACATCACCTGGGTTGCCAACTGGACATATTTTATGTCCATGGACATATTCCAATATGCTTGTCAGTCAGGGGCGTATCCAGGATTTTCTTTAGCGGGAGGGAGCACAATAGGTTGCTTCAGGGTTGCCAACTAGACATATTTTATGTCCAAAGGACATATTTCTATATGCCTGGACATAATGACATAATAGGGCAAAAAATAGACACATTTTAGACATTTGGGACACAAGGTAAACACAAAATTTAGTTATCAAACTTTGAAATCGATTTCGCTATACTTACCTCCAGCGCCTCTAATATGCAAACGTATAGATAGACGAATTGTATTATTCACATAGATAGATAGATAGATCGTGTATTTCAAAAGCCCAATAGCCATATACACACAAAAATTTATGAAAAATAAAGAAATCACAACGGAACAAATTACGAAACACACATTAACATGATACATAGCGAAAAATACCTTATGGTAAATTATCGAGAAAATAAGTTTAACTCCATATAATTAATAATAATTAATTGTAAAAACTTTTCCTTCTTTCTAATCCCTTCTCTAAGTACGCACCAATACGAAATATTGTGGTTGGATTACTACTTTGTAAAATTTTAGGAACCAGCAAAACAATCCCATGTAAGTCATTTTCCCTTAAATCAGAGAGCACCTGGCACTTTCGGAGAAAATGGTCTAAATCTTCGTCCTCATCCCTACAAAGAGGACACATACCGACCATCAGGATGTACTATCCCCCTGTCAAATACCTTTTGCCTGCTCTGGAATGGAAGGCAATTCGCCCTAAGCTGAATCCATCGACGTAAAATCATAGCCGGTAAATTGAATTTAAAATAAATTTCCTCTCCAAAACTAGGTTTAACCTGATTATAATGATTCAATGTAGCAGAATTTAAAACCAGCCCTTGCCAATACTGAATTTCTTGACCGTCTAAGATAAATCGTACCTGGCTTACTAAATTTGTTGGTAGATCACGGGAACCAAGACCGTCATTCCATAAGTAAGGCATTCCCACTCTTTCTAGTAATGACCTAATTTGGGATGGCCATGACGTTTTCGAAGCATAACTCAACATCTGATAATAAGCAGCTCTTACTAGTCTATCTTCGTTACACCTAATGATCTTCAACCAAAATCTAAGCATCAAAATAGACCTACGTAGTTTTAACGAAAACAGGCCCATATCACCTTTCAGAATCTGTGAATGAGTTGTCTGATGTAATCCAAACAGTCTTTTATAATACTGGAGCTGGAGGGACTCCAACTTCTGTGCCGCTTCTCAGCCCCAAATCTCTGCTCCATGTTCTAATACTGGTAAAAAAAAAATTATTAAATATTCTTTTATGCATTTTTAGGTTTTTAATTACCATTATCATCGGATTTCTAAAAATTGCAGACATGGCCACTTTACCTCTATTAATTAGTTCATCAACATGACTCTTTAAACTTCCAATTTCCGATAAAACAAATCCTAAATATTTTATTCTTTTACTTACTTTCAGTTTCTTACTGTTAAATTAAATTTATAATTATCTTCGCTACTTGTTTTCCTTTTTTTAAAAATAACAACTTCACTCTTTTCAACATTCAGCCTTAGTTTTTTCATCTGCAAATATTCTTCTATAAGACTCAAAAGCGTCTGCAGATCTTGCGGTGTACTAGCCACCAAAGCAATATCATCTGCAAATAATAGTAGTGATAGTTTATGGGTCCCTAGACTAACTTTCGGAGCCCATCTATTCTCTAGAAAATCAAAAACATCATTTATAAAAATATTAAACAATTTAGGAGAAACAGTGCTGCCTTGTTTTACTCCCAGCTTAATATTAAAAAGCCTTGAAAACCTGTTACCAACTAACACGATTCCACTCACACAAATATACATACTCACTATCAACCTCACAAACAAATGAGGGAGGCCAATTCTAAACAGGGCGTCCTTCAATAGCTCTCTGTCGACACTGTCGAACGCCTTGTGGATGTCCAGAAATCCCACATAAAGACAATTTTTTCCCTTTCCATATTTATCAATTAATGCATATGTTTCCCCGTTTCTTGCTTTCGTCAGCATTTATTTGATTTACGGTTATACTAGTTGAAAAAAGAGTAATGTATGGCAAAATACATAGAAAATAATTAATTTTTACTATATTTTTCCACATTAAGGAGGAAAGCATAGTGGAGTCACTTATATATATATATATATATATAATATATATATATATATATATATATATATATATATATATATATATATATATATATATATATATATTATATATATATATATATATATATCTATATATATATAATATATATATATATATATATATATATATATATATATATAATATATATATATATATATATATATATATATTATATATATTATATAATAATATATATATATATATATATATATATATATATATATATATATATAATATATATATATATATATATATATATATATATATATATATATTATATATATATATATATTATATATTATATATATATATATATATATATTATATATATATATATATATATATATATATATATAATTATATTATATATATATATATATATAATATATATATATATATATATATATATATATATTTGAGGAGGGGACAGCCCTTTTCATATACGGAATAATTTCTGTTCCTTTTAAGTTTTAATACCGCTCCTTACTTTCAGTTAAAAAAAACTGGTTTTTGTTTTATTTAATTTCTGAACGTTTTTGAGTTAATGCAGCTTTGATGTTGGCTCGCCGTACATGAATAATTATACCGAAATTTGCATATTAATTTCACTTTTTTGGTAAATGGCTTTCGCGTACTTTTGATCTTACGTAACTTACGAATTAACTTACGTAACCCCTAGTCAATACCTCGCTCTTTACGCCAAAGTTCAAATTTTCTTCCAGTTTTCTAAGAATGCCCCCTTAATCACAAATGCCGTTAATTAGAATAAATAGCTATGATGAAACTAAAAAAAAAATTAGCGCAAAGAGCGAGGTAATGACTAGGGGGCGACCCCCCCCCCCAGTCATTACCCAACTTAGTCAATTACCCAATCATGTACGTATTAATTTCTGTTTGTTTTAAGTTTTGGTGTTGCTCCTTACTTTCAGTTGAAAAAATTGTTTTCTATTTTTTTTTTTAAATAATGCTGGGAAATCCGGCCCCCCCTTCATAACAATGTCCCTTCCTCCATGGAAATATCCTCCCACGTAAAACCTGCCCTCCTCCCAACTACCAGAAAAAATTTGCCCTGAAAACTTCTGTATACTTCCCAATAACCAATATTATATGTAAACATTGGACATAGTTCATAACTTGTAGACCGTCCCCCGGAGACTGTGGGGGTCATCCTCAAAGACATAGTTATTGTATTTTTCGAACATGCTGGACAAAATGGCTATCTAAAAATTATGATTCGGTGACTTTGGGAAAAAAAATAGCGGGTGAGGGGGCTTAGTTGCCCTCTATTCTTTTTGGTCACTGAAAAGGGGCACTAGAACTTTTAATTTCCGTTCTGAATAAGCAAATCCATCAGTTTTCTGGTCTGCCCTAAGAAAATGTAGGAATGCCAAGGATAAAGAAAAATACAAGGATCTTTGTGATTTTATGGTAACGTTATGTGGCCTGCCACACTCTTCAGCAGCTGGTGAAAGACAGTTTACGCTACTTGGTAACATCAAAACCAAATTACGGAATGGTCTTCTAATGCAAACGACTAGTTGTTTAATGCATGTCAAGCAACCAATTTGGCGTTCTGGAACGTTGCTGGAATCCTGGATTATACATTTTGAAATGCGTAAGAAATACTCCGATTGGCAAATAGCTAGCAAAGGAAGAAATAAGGCTGACTCTCATGCTGAACATAATTTTCAAGATGAATTCTCGCTAGAAGACTAATCTTAAGCTCCCACAAATTATTTTTAGTGTTTATTTTTTTTATGAGTTTTGTGCTTGTATTAAATGTTTTTTTTTCGTTTTCAATATATTTGATGTTGACTGGCCGCTTTGAAAGATGTTACCAAAGCGTCTTTTGGTCAATATCCCAATTGATAAGAAAAATAACCTCTAGGTTCTGAGGTTTCAAGATGGACATATTTTGGACATATTTAAGACGAAACATGGACATATTTTGGCTAAAATGAAATAATTTTGGATACTCAGGAGACATATTTATGGACCGAAAAGTTAGCAACCCTGGGTTGCTTCCCTAAACTTCCGAACAAAGAAATACCAGCAATTTAAAGAGAACCTCGACAATTATGCGGCGTAGGTAGGTAATAGAAATGGTCTTAAATTTAGTCTAATGCTAATGAGGGTTTAAGTTCTAATAAATCTGTTGAAATTAAAATGATATAAAAATATTGACACAAAAATTAGTAAATTATAAGAATCACCCCGCCATAAAAAACATAAAAATCTGTTTGTACTTTATTAGTAGCCGGGCAACACACGAAAGAACCGCATGATCAGATAGGATAATAACCGGTTAGTCTCCAATGTATAGTGATTGAACAAAGGGTTTCTCAGTCCGGGAAGTATATTTAAACTTTAGTTTTTGGGGTTCAGGGGAATAAAGATACCTAGGTTAGGTTATGTATTTAATATATGCTATGTTTTACCCCCACACCCCCTAATGTGAGAATATATAGCCCAAATTTGTTTCTAAACTATTATATTTTTATCATAATTTGTTTTATTTCATTAGCATTAACCAAACTTCACTTCTCGCGTGTTGCCCGGCTACTAATAAAGTATCAAGCTGTTCACTATCTATAAAAAAAAAAAATTATATTTGATATTTTCTGCATGATTTTTACCTTTGCACTTCTGACCACTATAGCAAGGGAATTAAGCTTTGTACTGTCAAAATAAATTGGTCTTGAACCATCTTTTAGGGGCATGCATTCTTTGTGACCGTTTGTATAAGTCAAACCATTTAGTACGTCACCTAACTTTGTGGCATCGCTTAGAAAGTATGATAGTAATCAAGGCCGTACCCAGGGGAGGGGTCAAGGGTTTGAATCCCCCTTAAAATATGAAAAAATATAATTTTTTTTACTTTTATAACTTTAATAAATTAAATGATATTAACATGTTGATTACTAAATATCAGTATATGTATATTAAACTGACAATGCATATTCAGTTGTATTTTTCATATTTTTTTGTTTTTGTTTTTTTTTCGAGGAAAAAGTTTTTTTAATTAATTTCTGTTTAATTTACATTGGCATAGTCTTTTCAGGGGAAAATAAAATAATACTTTAAATCTTTTCGTTTTTTTAAAGACTTTATAGTTTGGCCTGCTATTTCTATGCTGGAGAAAAATTTTCAGCACTCTTTAACAACATAAACCCTTTTAACAATCTGGACACAAATAGTAGTTTTTAATTTAGTCTCATACCTCCTCTATTTGACCTGAAATGGAAAACTTGATACCATTCGCAAAAAAATCGGTTTACTTTCTTTGATAGCTTGGATACACTTTCCTACGACAACTCGCTATTTTGATTTGATTTAATTTTAAGAGTAGAAGTAGCCCCGAAAGTTTGAACATAATACCCTCAGTTGTTCTTGGGATACTGCTGAGATGCCTTATTGGGAATTAGCATTAACACAGTGCATTTTGATTTAATCTTAAGACAACATTTAGTTTTTAATCATAAAGGGCAAATGGAAGGGTGAGGGTGGGAGGGGGATTAGTTGCCCTCCAATCACTTTTGACTATCAAAAAGGGCATCGGCCCTTTCTATTTTCAATCGAATGAGCCCTTTTCGAAGTTCCTAAGGCAACTCCTTCGATATGAAGTGCCCTGGTCTAAACAGAAACAAAAAATAATAATACATTGTACCCACATCGATCTTTACTATAAAATGTCAAGCCTTCCAATCACTTTCGACTATTAAAAAGGGAACTAGGCCTTTCGATTTCCAATCGAATGATCCCTTTTTGAGTTTCTACGACAACGCTTTCTATAAACACCTTAAATACCCCCAGGGCATAAATTATAGCCCTTACCCTAAGGGCTGTTAGGGGGGTTGTCATCCTCAAAGACCTAGTTTCCAGAAGTTTCTACTACGTTAAACAAAATGGCTATCTCAAAATTTTGATTGGATGTGTTTGGGGAAATGGTGGGCGTGAGGGAGGGGGGGGGATAGTTGCCCTCAAATCACTTTCGAATAATAAAAAAGGGCACTAGCCCTTTGAATGGAAGGGGGGTTAGTTGCCTTCCAATCACTTTCGACTATTAAAAAGGGCACTAGCCATTTCAATTTCCAATTGAATGAGTTCTTTTTGAAATTTCTACAACATCGCTTTCTATAAAAACCTTATATGCCCCCAGGGCATAACTTAAAACCCTTGCCCTGAGGGCTGTGGGGGGTAGGGGTTGTCATCCTTAAAGACCTAATTTTCAAAACTTTCTACTACGTTGAATAAAATGCCTATCTAAAAATTTTGATTGGATATGTTTGGGGAAAAGGTGGGCGTGAGGGGCGTTAGTTGCTCTCAAATCACTTTCGACTATTAAAAAAGGGCACTATCCCTTTGAATTTCCAATGGAATGAGCCCTTTTTTAAGTTTCTACAGCAAAGATTTCAATAAAAACCTTATATACCCCCAGGGCATAACTTATAACCCTTGCCCTGAAGACGGTGGGAGGAGTGTCCTTTTCAAAGATATACTTTCCAGAACTTTCAACTGCGTGGAACAAAATGGCTATCTCAAACTTTTGATTGGATGTGTTTGGGGAAATGGTGGGCGTGGAAGGGGTGTTAGTTGCCTTCCAATCACTTTCGACTATTAAAAACGGCACTAGCCCTTTGAATTTCCAATCGAATGATACTTTTTTGAAGTTTCTACGACAATGTTTTCTATAAAAACCTTATATGTCCACAGAGCATAACTTAAAACCCTTGCCCTGAGGGCTCTGGGGGAGTGTCCTCCTCAAAAATATAATTTCTATCTGGAAATCAACTACACTGAACAAAATGGCTCTCACAAAATTTTGATTGGATGTGTTTCGGGAAATGGTGGGCGTGGAAGGGGTGTTAGTTGCCTTCCAATCACTTTCGACTATTAAAAAGGGCACACGCCACTCCAATTTCCAATTGAATGAGCCCTTTTTGAAGTTTCTGCGACAACTTCTTCTAAACGAAGTGCCCTCGTCTAAAGGAAAAAAATAATAAATAATATATTGTGCCAACATCGTTCTTATATGCCCCCGGAGCATAACTTAAAACCCTTGCCCTGAGGGCTCTGGGGGAGTGTCCTCCTCAAAAATATATTTTCTATCTGGAAATCAACTACGCTGAACAAAATGGCTATCTCAAAATTTTGATTGGATGTGTTTGGGGAAATGGTGGGAGTGGAAGGGCTATTAGTTGCCTTCCAAAGTAGGGGGAGAGGTATTACTACGGTACGAACAACGGGACGAAAAAGATCACAGCCAATCAGAGGGCTAGAATCCGTGGACGAACAAGATCATTGACCTCCAATGAGCTAGAATACTTAGCGAACAAGATAATGTGCATATTTCGAGGTCAATCAACAGTTAGTAATACTGGGCTAACAAGGTGACATCATCAGACTCCCAGGAAATTTCAACAATGAATTTATGTAACTGTTATATTACAATTCAAGGGGTGCCAGCACTGTACGAACAACAGGGCTAAAAGATCACATGCCTCTTTCTAGGCCAATCAACGGTTAGAAATACTAGGCTAACAAGATTACATCATCAGATAAGGAAATTTCACCTGGTAAACATTCTTATCAGGGAGTTAGAAATACTGACGGGACAAGATATCTGTAGGGCCGTTTTATTAGAATAGGAAGTTTTTTCAAAAGTGCTAAAAAATCTAGCGTAAAGAGCAAGATATTGAGGAGGAGGGGCAACCCCTTCATATACGGAATAATTTCTGTTCGTTTTTAGTTTAAATGCTACTCCTTACTTTCAGTTGAAAAAAAACTTGTTTTGTTTACTTAATTTTTAGAAGGCATGGGGTGTTATCCTTACTTATCTTAGTTTTCTTTTCGTTTTGTGTTTAACTTGGTTGTTTATTATAATCTCTATTTGTTTTGGGTTTAATTTATTTGCTGGTAGCGAATTGTTGTGGTTTTACTCTTGGAAAATTGTCTGACTTTATTTCTGCATATTTTTGGTTTATTGTGGCTCTTTACTTTTCTTTGAAAAATTTCTTTTGTGGAATTTTTTTTTTAATTAATAGTTCTTCAAGAACGGCCTGTACCCGATTTTATACGATCATTTATGATTTGGGATTTGGCTCATTGTAGACTTCGGCGCCGCGCCGTTTTATTGGCAGCACGCCGCCAATGAGAAACGTGTTGACATGAAAAAAACTTTTGGTGGCACGCCAGTGCCATGGGCACTTTCAGCACTGTGGCGTGCCGCTGGTCTGTCTGTATTTAGCATTATGTTTTTGCAGTGATTTATTAATTTCGGTGTGCTAAGTAAGCTAATGTGTTAAGTGAGTTTGTGGAATAAATATCGAGTTCTAACCAGAAAATGGGAATAAGAGCCTGCAGACAAAATAGGGAGTGCCATATTTAAGTAGAGAGCGGGAAACCTGGGATACCATAATTTTTTCGAGATCTTTTTTATAGAGCTTGTTCTCTCACTGGCAACAGTTCACTTGATTTCATGCACCATAGTTTATAATTTATTTGAAGAGGTTCACAGCAATACAATTTCCTCTTTACGGGTCTTATTTTGCTTTTTTGTATCAAAAATAGACTATAATATTTGAAAAAATACAAAATTATTTTCTAATGCATATTTTGCCTCTATAATGGAAGTAAAAAAATGCCTCTATAATGGAAGTAAAAAGAAGTTCTGTTACAAAGGGCTGTAAGCGAAAGAAGTGTCTGATTCGAAAGAGTAGATTTTTCTGATATAGATGGGTTAGAATTAAGTTTTTGCTCCAAAATCAGTTCGGCCTTTTGAGGATCACAATTGGTATACATTGAATCTGCATCAAAACTGCCAATTCTTGTATTTGGTTTAACCGAAACTTGCTTTACCTTGGAAACAAAATCAGCGGAATTTTCGGACTTCCTGTACAAATTTTTCTGTGGGATCGGTAGCTAATTGTTCATATGTGTTAGAATCATTTAAAATTTCTCTGACTTTTTTGTCGTAATCATCTGAATCTAATACAACAACAGTATTGCCTTTATCGGCTTTCGTAATAATCCTGGAATGATCTTTATGTAGTGCGTGTAAGACCAAGTGTTCATTTTTACTAGAATTTTTTAAATTTCGATTATTAACAGAAGGCGAATCCAACAAAGTTTCAACAAATTGTGCTCTAACCTCAGCAATCTCTCCAATATCCGCACGAGAGTCATGAAAAGCCCCCTCTGTGTTCGCGATAATTTCACTATAAGGTATTTTCGAAGGGGTTATCGAAAATTTCAATCCTTTCGACAGAACTCTCGTGACTCCTTTCATGACTCTTGTGCGGATATTGGAGAGATTGCTGAGGTTAGAGCACAATTTGTTGAAACTTTGTTGGATTCGCCTTCTGTTAATAATCGAAATTTAAAAATTTTAGGAAAAATGAACACTTGGTCTTACACACACTACATAAAGATCATTCCAGGATTATTACGAAAGCCGATAAAGCCAATACTGTTGTTGTATTAGATTCAGATGATTACGACAAAAAAGTCAGAGAAATTTTAAATGATTCTAACACATATGAACAATTAGCTACCGATCCCACAGAAAAATTTGTACAGGAAGTCCGAAAAGAGCTTTCTTATCTAACAGGAAAAGGTGAAATTACAGATCAGTTGTACAAAAGGTTTTACTCACGCGGATGCACGTCCTCCCGCTTTTATGGTCCTCCTAAAGTTCATAAGCCCAGTAATCCACTTCGACCCATTGTTTCTTCTTTTAATTCTCCTACAGCAAAAATAGGAAAATTCTTATCAGTTATATTTCGCCACTAATTCAGGCTCAAAAATCCTATATTAAAAATTCCGCTGATTTTGTTTCCAAGGTAAAGCAAGTTTCGGTTAAACCAAATACAAGAATTGACAGTTTTGATGCAGATTCAATGTATACCAATTGTGATCCTCAAAAGGCCGAACTGATTTTGGAGCAAAAACTTAATTCTAACCCATCTATATCAGAAAAATCTACTCTTTCGAATCAGACACTTCTTTCGCTTACAGCCCTTTGTAACAGAACTTCTTTTTACTTCCATTATAGAGGCATTTTTTATAGACAGAAATATGGGCTCTCCATTGGTGCCCCCCTTTCTCCAATACAGGCTGATATCTTCATGGAAGACCTTGAAGAAAGGGCTATTTTGCAAAGTTCTTGTAAACCTGAATTTTGGGTTCGTTTTAAAGATGATATTTTTTATTTATGGGAGCATGGTGACGAGTCTCTGGGTTCTTTTCTTCACTTGCTCAACTCCTTGGATCCAAAACTGAAATTTACTCAGGAATCAGAGATAGAGAGGCGTCTTCCTTTCTTAGATGTTCTGGTGCACCGAAATGATTCAGGTTTCGAGTTGAGTGTCTATAGAAAACCCACACATAATGACCGTTACTTAAGTTATTCCTCTAATCATTCTCCTGCTGTGAAAAGAGTAGTTGTCACTTCTCTAGTTGATAGAGCATTGAAAGTTTGTTCAACACGTTTCTTGGATTTAGAGCTCAACCACCTTAGAGATATTTTATTTGGGAATGGTTATCCAATTAGTTTAATAAATTCTGTAATTGCAAAACGCATTAAAAGATTATCAGATAGTTCCACAGAAAACACAAACCAAAGGGAAAATTCCGTTTATCTTGGTCCCCCATACGTTAAAGGGGTTTCAGACCACATTTCAAAAAATCTAAGGAAAAATAACATTTACACTTATTATAGACCCAGAAAAACTATCAGGTCCCAAATTTATCAAGGTAAAGACCCTATCCCGATAGGTGAAAACTCCGGTGTCTACAGAATTCCTTGTTCGTGTGGTCTTTGGTATATCGGAAGAACTGATCAGCGACTAACGGATAGATTAACTCAGCACTCTAGTTCAATTAATAATACACTTAAAAAGCGGAAAAAACAGAAAATTTTGACTCTGCCCTTGCAGAGCACATTTTTGAAAAACCAGACCATACTATTTTGTTTAATCAAGCTAGTCTTATTTCGCATGACAAAGGTATTGTCCAGCACTACAGAGAAGCTGTTGAAATTTATAAATACCATAATTTAGGTCTAGCTTTAAACAGAGATTCCGGTGATTTAAGAATAAACGAGTCATATTTCGGTTTTCTCAAAAAGAAGCCGATACTTTAGTAATCCCTGAAATAAACCTTGAACCACTTTCCCAGTCATCTAGTCAAACACGTGAACAACCCCTTAGGTCTCAAAGGGTGTCTGCAAGAAATGCATTAATTAAAATCCGAAATCAAATGACATAGTTCTCCAACTTATTTAATTGCTGGTTCGTTTTGTTTTTTGAGTGAATGAATTGTTTCCTTTTCTTGTCAGTTGTTCGCTAGTATCCGTCGATGGCAGTTCATATTTTTTTGGATTTTGTGCAAATCGCGGATATTGGCGAATAACTCGCTTTTATGGTTGTTAGGTATTTGGTTTTAATTCTTTTAATTTTTGGCTTTTATTGAATTTTATTCATCTTTTAAGTTTTTGGTTTTTTCTTTGGTTTTTGGTTCTTTTCACATTGACTTTCCACGTTTGTTTTTTGTTGTTGTTTTTTTTTCTTTGGCACTTTCCTTGGATACATCGTTTCGTTTCGCGCTGAAGAAGAGAGGCGTTCGTCCTCTCGAAATATTCGCTTTGTTTTTTCAGTATTTTCATTTGGCCTATAGAAACCCCATTTTTGCTCGTTTTTCTTTTTTTATGTGGAATCTTCAACTCTTGCAACCAAAGCCATATTTTGCTCGTTTTATTTTATTCTATTGTTCACTTTTCCATCTTGGCAAAAAAAGAAGAAGAATGCAAAAGAATTAAATTCGGTAAGAGAATAATTCATTTAAGTTCAGAAATTTATTTTACTTTGTTAGTTTAAATTGGGTTATTTGGCGTAACTACGAAAATGTAGTTTTTGAATTTTGCATTTTGTCATATCCATTCTAAAAATTTGCTTGGTTCTCGAAAAAAAAAGAGGAACAAGGTTAAAATTTCGTGCAAAATTCAAGCAAATCCTCAACTTTCTTTTTTTCAAATTTACGGTACGATTTTAGATTTTGATTCGACTTTAACTACATTTAAAAACTAAACACGTCACTACAAGGCTTCCTTTGCAGAAATTATGGAATGTACTCTTGGATTTTGGACCTTTACTACTTGATTTTAGAATTTGGATCGAAATCAGATCAAAATTCAAGACCCTCTGATATTCCACTGTAACTTTTTTTTATCAGATTCAGTGTGATTTTGGGTTTTTGGTCCAGCATTCACAGAATCTCAAAGAGTCTGGATTGTTGCTCTGTCAGTTTCTATGGAGATGGAAAACCGAGTCAACTTCGATTTACGTGTATCGCGGTGTCTATTGTTCAAGTCTTGTCCTAGTTAAGGCTTCCAGACTTAAATTTAAAGGATATAAGGTATTTGCAAGAATTAGATGCCTACTATTTTTCTTTCTCTTTCTCCAAACGCACTAAGTCCGAACTTATTCTGTGTTCGGCTGCACATAAAGAACAAAAGCTGCTTCACTATTGCGACACAGAGTGGGTTGAAAGGTATGGTACTGTAATTTTTTGATTTTGTTGAGTAGAATAACAGGTATCACGAAAACACAAGCACATGGGAAAGAGAAAGTTCTCATTTATTGAAAAGCAAGAGATTAAACAGTCTGAAAAAATCTTTTTAACCCTAAAGATTCCCGAGCATTGTTCCCTGTGTCGCATTTTCTTCGAATTTACATGTGTTATTACTTATTATGCAGTACGTGCCTTTGGAGTTTTAAACGGCTTTAAAAGACATGTTTGCTTACTCCTTTCTAGTAAGAAAATTGGCTTCAGTTCACGGAACACCACCGGAAAAAATTTGCGGAGAAACCGGAGAAGCACGAGCCATATGCCACCTATAAGAAAATTGGCGTGGCATCAGGGTCAAGCTCATTGGCTGTTTCGTTTGGCCTCTTCTGTCCACACAATGCTGCACAAGGACGCAGCTTAAGAGCTTTGGTTGAAGAAGTAGAGAACTAAAAGTAGAGGCTAATAGAAGAAGAAGAAGAATAAATAAAAAGAGAAGGATAGTACCAGAACGCATATGATAATATCCAACATCCACTCCTACTGCAAAAATTATCAAAAATGGGTTTTCCAATACCTGTAGTGAATTTCTTAAAAAGTTACCTATCTGATCGCTCTTTTGTTCTCCAAGTAAATTCCTACATCACTTCTAAAAAGTCTGTCTCCAAAGGCCTTCCCCAAGGTGCTGTCCTCAGCTGTCTCCTGTTTTCACTATATTTATGGGATCTCAACCTACCCCAAACAAATATTCAGTTTGCAGATGATATAGTCCTATGGTCTACCTCAAATGATTTTGAACTAGCCCAATCCAAGTTACAAAAGTCGCTTTATGCCTTTGAATGTTTCTCCAACAATTCATGCCTACCCACCGCCCCATCAAAATCAGCTATAGTACAGTTTCATAACAGGAGAAATCCCCAATCTGCCCTACTAACCCTAAATGGTGTTGTCATCCAAGAGCAACAACACATCAAATATCTTGGCCTCACTCTAGACCAAAAACTAACCTTCAGGCTCCACATTGAAAATGTGAGAATAAAATGCCTCAGGAAAATGCGTATCTTACAAAGGCTACTCAATACGCCTTGGGGTTGCCATGAAAAAACTCTAATAAATTTCTATAAGACTTATATTAGATCTCAGATTGATTATGGACTAATTGTATATGGCTCATGCTCAAATACCCTACTATGCAGTCTGGAGACTGTCCAGAATACTATGATCCGTGCTATACTTGGCCTCAGGAATCACACCAAAACCAACTTCCTCCTCAGTGAAAGTGGTCTCACCTCTATTGCCATGCGTAGAGACATTCTACTTGCCCGCTACTTTACAAAAATTGAAGGTAACAGTTCCCATAGATTACATGACTGGCTAAGAAACCCTGGAGCTTTTAGGGGCCTTGCACGGGAATTTGCTACCACCCAAATGACCTACCCCATACCTTCATCTTCTTTATTTCAAATTTACCCCCAGATACCTTCCTGGGCTAACCTCCACCCAGAAGTGAACCTTTTGTTTGCGCCAGCTATTAAAACAGACCTTTCCCTTGCCTATGTAAAATCATTATTTCATGAATTTGAGTCTCAGAGATATATCCACCACCTCCCAATTTTTGTGGATGGCTCAAAAACAGATTCCAGGACTGCTTGTGGAGTCCACTTCCCATCTTTAGGTATAGCAGCTGCTGAAAGGCTCCAAAATGATGTGAGTATCATGACAGCTGAAATAGCTGCCATCAACATTGCATTGGAAACCATTATAAAGATGCCAAACCCCCCAAGAAACACCCCGCTTATAATTTATTCAGACTCAAAATCAGCCCTTGCCTCAATATCACCAGAACATTCAGACTACCCAGACAATGATACCTCCACCACTCTTGTACTATTGAACCAACTACTTAAACAAGGTATATCCACAAAATTCCAGTACATCCCAAGTCACATGGGTATAAAAGGGAACCACAAGGCAGATGAAATAGCTAAATCTGCCCTTCAGCTTGAAATAATTTCTGGAAGACCTATCCCAGTAAGAGATGTAAACCATTGGCGCCTAAAAATTTATCTAGCAAACCAATGTCCACCAAACCTTTCTCCATTTACATCCCGGAAAGACTCAAAGATGTACCACAGAATACGATCAAATGCTACTGGCCTTAACAGCCAAACTTATCTCTATCAAAACACAACCATTCCAACAGTAATGAGCCCTCTTTGCCGCCTATGTCAAACCTATGATGAGACCATCAACCATGTTCTTTTTGGTTGCCCTGTGGCAACTCTCAACCATAAAAAAGAATGGCTAACTTTATCTGCTATACTCAAGCGCCTCAAGCTAACCCCTAATATTGACCAACTAACACAAAGGAGACAT
The DNA here is from genome assembly GCA_027921565.1 of Artemia sinica. Taxonomy (NCBI): domain Eukaryota; kingdom Metazoa; phylum Arthropoda; class Branchiopoda; order Anostraca; family Artemiidae; genus Artemia; species Artemia sinica. The sequence goes on along the minus strand of CM051260.1, from coordinate 69,245,530 downwards.
TCTTCAACTGATGATGCTGAATTGTTCAAAGCTGTCTTTAACTGCCTAAATATAGGTGGTTTCATCAATGATGTATAAAGCCTATTATTGAATAATAATAGTCTAATCTCTATATTTGATTTCCCAGGACACCCCTGACATAATCATACAATACGAAAAAGGTTAAATGGATTCATCCGAAGCCTATAATTGAAGAAGAAGAAGAAGAAGAAGAAGAAGTACCAGCAAAGTTTGTAATATATTTTAAATGGAAAAGGCTGTTAATTAGTCTCTTATAAATTAAGGTTAATTTCGAACAAGCCGAAAGATTCTGCTTAAATTTTGAAAGTGATGTTATAGTACTTACCCCCCCCCCCCCTAATGTATATAGCCTAAGACATAGCCTGCATAAATGATTGCCATTGTTCATGATAAATGGGGACTTCGTAAGTTTCGTCAGATATAGATTAATCTTATTTAAAGATAAGAATGTGTTGCATCATCTAGCCTATATAGCCTAATGATTCCTTTTAATAGGCCTATTTCAGTTAGGCCTACTATGGGTTAGGTTAGCCTATAGGCCAGTTCTTTCTTTAATGTAAATTATAATGAACTACACAGATCCTTTATGTAAACTTCAGCTATCTATATAACCATGATACAGATGAAAGTTAAATAATCTATATTTAGCCTATACTGAACTGTTAGGCCTATGAACCTTTATTTAGGTCTAACTTTAATATAGGCTAATTCATCAATCTTGGAAGTTGCTCTCTTTATTAAACATTTCAGTTAGTATAGGCTAGAGTTTGTTCTCTATTATAGGCTAATTATGTGCTATTGTCTTTTGTTAATGTTTCCAGTTCATATTATTGACTTACAAATAAAGTAAACATACCATTTGGTGCCTTTTTATGCTCTATACAAATATAATAATCTTTTTTGTCTCAAATGGATGTTACCCTTGCCCCTATACATACCAATTCAGGGTAGGCTATATATTTGACCATTAGGGGAGCAGGGGGAGGGTTGCCACCCTAGTGATTTATCACCAGCCTATTTCTAGTGATTTTCTTCTAGCTAGTGACTTATAGTGAATTATGTTCTAAAACTAGTGATTTTTCCTAAATATAGTGATTTTCCACAATATAGTGCATAGATTCATGATTCAATCAAATAAATCATGCAAGAAGCTAATTAAAAAAAAAAAAAAAAAAAACACAAAACACAAAATAGTGATTCACTACAGTTCCTAATATGTTCCAGATTAACATTTATGTAAATATACTGCCTTTGAAACTTCCAATTTCCCACCATGTGTCTATAGCCTATTAGATATAGACCCCAAAGTGTTATCATCAAGATAAAAGTCAAACCTAGTTAATTGCAAAATTGGAAAAACATTAGGCCCATTTTTTAGCACTAAGATCTTACATCTTTCTGCAAAGATTATTGTTTTTCAACTCATCTTTGTTCTAAGATCTTACAGCTTGCTGATGTTGGCAAAATACATGAAAGACGCCATCTTTCTGCCATATAGAACAATGATGAGAGAACTTTGATGATCTACTCATCATTGTTCTCAGACTGCTGATCAGAGCAGAATGATGAAAGATGTTTGCACAAAAATGACCAAAGATTAAGATCTTTGTTCAAAGATTTCACTTTTAAGCGTTTTCTGACAAAAGATGTAAGATCTTAGCACATTGATGAGTGAAAAAACAGGCCTATTCTATTTTTCATATTTTACAACATTTGCTCAGGTTGAATTTTTGTCTTCCTATTTATAGTTTTTTTTTTTCTCTATAATTTATCAGTTCTAAATTGGATTTTCTTCTGTTAAAATATTTGAAAGTGGAGTGAATGGTGGATATGAATGCACCCTCTACATCTGCAAATAGAACAGAAATTGAGTTATTAAAAAATAAGAAGGTATAATAAATATAATTTTTGAAATAAAAAAAAGAAATCATTAAAAAAGAAAATAGGACTTGGAGTTTTTTTAATAGGATTTGTAATATAACTAGATAGATTAAATCAATTGTAGTTTGATAATTGAATTTGGTTGGGAGTAAAGGGGGGGGGGGTATCTACTCTGGGAATTGTCTAATGGTTTTAATGTTTACTTCTAATATCTAATCAAAATTCCAATAATTCTCCAAATTCTCTCATTTGTAATTGAAATACCTAATAAGCACAGATAACATCCTATTCTTTAAGTTTTTGGATTTGTGTGCTAATATATCAAACAGTTTGTGGTAACAAACTAAGAATAGAGCAACACAGCTCAATAGTAACTGAAACTCTAGAAACAGAATTTTGATACCAATAAACATATCATCAGCTTATTATGTTAATTCCAAATATATAAGATTTAAGCTTCATTTTACCCATACAAGGCTAAGAAACTGCAAAAATTTACCTGATGTTCAAAAGAGAAAGGAAACACCCACTAAAAGTAAAAGAATTTCAAGTAAAATCAAACCATTACGTTTAGTGTATCAGAGAACCTTACTGTAGAGGCTTCAAGCCCCTATCTGCAAAAGTGTTGAATTTAGTATTATATGCCAGAAGGAAAATCATTGATGTGTGTTCTCTTTTTTTTCAGTGGCAATTGTATCAAGCCAATGGTCCTAGAACATTGGGAGAGGGCTAATTTGAACCAAAATTAAAATTTCTGGTATCCCTTTTATTTGACCAAAAAGATCTGATGGCTACTATTCCACCTCCCATGTCCCTTTTTTTTCCAAAAATTGTATGATCAAAAGTTTAAGATATCCATTTTGTTTAGGATAGTTGAGAGGTTCCAAAACTATACTTCTAGATTTAACATGACCCACACAGCTCCTGAAGATAGGTCTGGGGATGAAAGTATGCTAGGGATAATTTTCTAAGGATAATGTATGATCTATGAAAACCAGTTTCACAGCCAGAAAGACAAATAACAGGTGACAGAATCCATTGGACTTGTATAACTTGGGTTATATATTTGCATATTAAGGGGAGGAGGCTAAGGTTAGGTTACTTTGCCCTAATGTGCAAATATATAGCACAAATTGTATTATTATATAAACTAAAGTATTATATTTTTATCATACTTTGGCATATTTCATTAGGATTGACATGACTTTACTTGTTAAGTGTGTTTTGTATAATTAACAAGTACCTTTTTTTTATTGAAGAAGCAATAAGACCAATGCTTATCAAAATTTTTGAAGGATAGGACCAATTTTTTCCATGAAAATATACATAGGTTATTTTCAAAATTGTCTCTGATGTTTCAGTAATTATACTAGCTCAACTGGAGTAAAAAGAAAATAGTTCCTATATTTTTTGGAAAGAAGCTGGGGTTTTAAATTGATAAGATCACCCAATAACCAATTTTCAGTGATTTGGGTATAAGCCAAGGGTACTTCTCTGGGAAAATACAGAGAAGAAGCAAGGATTTTGCTCTACTCTGCATAAAGATGTAAAAAGGCATTTTTCAAAATTTCAAGGGTAATTTTTGCTTGAGCAAAAAACAAAATGTCAATCTAAATGTATTTTTCCATGTCTAGGGAGTAATTTTACCCCCTTTCTGTTGGTGTGCCTATATAGAACATGGTAAAGAAACAAAACAATTGCTAATTACAATTAATAAAGAGTATATTAATTAAGATCAATTAATAATAAGTTTAGAGTGTTATAACTATAGTGATTTCTAGTTATTTTTAGTCAATAATCCAGTGATTTATGTGCTGATTTAGTGATTTTTTTTTCAAGAATCTAGTGATTTTTATTTTCACCAGGTGGCAACCCTGGGTGGGGTAAAGTTTAAACTTACCTCTCATTTGCATCAAAAATAAACTTTACCCCCTTCCCCTAATGTGCAAATATATACACCGAATTGGTATATAGAGGGGTGGGAGTAAAAATTGTTGTGTATGGAAAGAGCAAAAAAAAGGCATCAAGTGGTATGTTTACTTTATTTGTAAGTCAATAATATGAACTGCAAAATATTTACTATATTATTTAGTATTAGACATTATTGTCTCACTAGGTTGCTAGCTACTACTGCAGCCAAGATTTTTCTTAAAACCCTAAAAGAATTACTGCATTCTATATAACTATATGTACAGGCTTTTTATAATGTTAAAAATGTTATTTTGATCTTCATATACAAGATGTCAACAACATTTGCTACTACAGTGTTGTACAGACATGCAGTTTTTTGTGAAAAAAAAATTGATTCTATTTTGAATTTTCTTTTTAATTACAAAAGGCACTAGATGTAGCAATTTCCTTTCAAATGAGTCATTAAGCAGCTCTCTATAATTTTCCAGTGCACCACTAGCTGCACAGAAAAAAAGGGAAAAAGATGCCATCAATAGAGAAAGTTGTGCTTGAAGCCTCTTTTCTTGTTTTTCAAGCCAATGACTTTTCCTTGTTATTCAAGCCAAGGGACAGTTAGTTTCCTATATAAGGGTATTAGACAAGGTGGTTTTAAAAAGGTACTTCTTTTTTGATCTGACTTGTTTTAGGAGTTATGGGCTATTAAATTTCTTAGTATAGGATGTGATTGTCTCTTACTAGGTAGCAAGCTACTGCTGCAACCCAAACTAGATATATACCAGATTACAAACAGGAAACAACCTTAAGCTTTTTCTTCTTTAGAATAGTACAAGACAAACCTCATAATACTTAACTAAACCAATCCTTTACATAACTAAATCCAAAATGTGCTATGTTTTTTTTACCAGGTTTCAGCCATCTGTACAGCCTTGATACCAATTAAACTTAAATAATTCCCATTTATAATTAACTAGATTTATCCTTTATATAATTCTGTATTATATTCTAAACTTTTACTAGGTTTCTAGCTACTGCTGCATCCCAGATATAAGTAACTAGGCTGATGCTTTATGTTAGTCTAATGGTGTGCCTCCTTTCAATCCCAGGAAAGTTGTTTGCTCTCATAATCCTCAACAGAATAAAACCACATATTGGCAGACACCTACATTCAGCAGCAACACAGCTTCTGTCCAAACTGCTCCTGCACTGACCTCATATTTGTCCTCAAAATGCTTCTGGAAGAAACCAATGAGGTGAGAAGGAAATTGTACCTTGTGTTCATTGATTTTGAGAAAGCTTTTGACTCAGTAGGTAGAACAACACTCTGGAAAATACTTTTACATTATGGCATACTGGAAAAAATCATTAAATTTATCATTGATTTTTACAAAAATACAGAATGCTGTGTACAAATGGGACAAGGGAATACCAGATATTCAATTTAATGACAGGAGTAAAGCAGGGATGTGTCCCCCCTCCTAATGTTCATCCTTGCTGTTGACTACATCTTAAGTAACTACAAGGGATATGGGATTGATATTGGTGAGCCAGCCAGACTTGGAGATCTCAATTTTCCTGATGATGTAAGCCTTCTTGCAAGCCTACTGCAGACCTTTATAAATAGTGTTAAAGATGCAGCAGAACAATTTGGACTAAAAATCAACTCAAATAAAACAAAAAGCATGGCTACCAGTGGATCTCCTCTTGATATTAAGTGTGGAGCAGACCAAATAGAGCAGGTGGTTGAGTTCAGATACCTGGGCAGTACAGTTGAAAACACTGGCTCACACACAAGAGAAGTCCAACCTAGGTTGGGACAAGCACACTGGGCATTTAGCCATCTCAAACAAGTTTGGAAATCTCAAAAATACTCCTTGAGGCTAAAGATATGACTGTTCCAAAGCAATGTTCTGTCAGTACTGCTTTACAGATCTGAGGCCTGACATCTCAATCAACAACAAGAGAAAAAAATGCAATCATTTGATTCACTTGCTTCAGAAGAATCCTAAATATAAACTGGACCCAGAGGATAAGAAATGATGCCATCAGGCAACAGGTCCAGCTACCTTTAATAACAGATGTTATCTGTCAACGTAGGTGGCTTTATCTTGGGCATATCATCAGGATGGGCAGAAATTGCTTGCCAAACTCCATCTTCTTCTAGCAACCAAAAGGATCAAGAAGACAAGACCATCCTAGAAACACCCAAAGACGTTCATGCAGAATAGACTTGTCAAATGTACATGCATCCCTACAGCCCAAATGGGAAGACATACTAGCTGCAGCACACCTCCAAGATGACTGGAGACTTTTTGTGGATGCCCTAGGTGCCTCTGGAGGCACAGGAGAAACTTAGGTCTAAGGTAAGGTAATGGTGTGCTTAGTAGTTCAGTAGTTACTATAGGCTATAGTTTGCTTTTTAATATAATTCTATATACAGCAATTTCCTGTAAAATGAGCCATTAAACAGCTCTCTTTTATAATTGTAGGTATTTAATCATCATACCTACAATTATGACATCATTCATCAATCTTGAACTGGAAATGCAGTTTTTTCATAAAAAATAATTTTATATTAAAAATTGTTTTTGTTGATTATAAATGGTTTCTAAATGCAGCAATTTTCTTTAAAATGAGGCACTAACAGCTCTCTATTATGTTCTAGTGCCCTGCTAGCTGTGGAGTAAAAAAAAAACGGGAGAAAAAAAAACCTGCTGTCAATGCAGAATATTGTAGTTCAATAAGCTTTTCTTGATTTTCAAGCCAATATATTTCCCTTGTTGTTCAAGCCAAGGGACTATTAAATTTCCTATATAGAGGTTTTATATAAAGGCTTTTTCTTCTTTGGAATAGTAAGAGATGAACCTCAAAGAATCAGGCAGCTAGCTAAGTCCAATATGCACAATGGTTTGTTCTTCTAAAGATTCTCTTTTTATATACGACTATTTCAATCCTTTATGCAGCTTTGATATAATTTATCAATCTCTGAAGTTGTTCTTTATATTAATCATTTCAGTAAGTATAGGCTAGAGTTTGTTCTTAATTATATTTTTTCTTTTGTAATTACAAAAGCGTGTAGAGGTGACAAATTCCTGATGTTAATAACATAAGCTACTACAGTGCTATAGAAAAATGTATATTTAAAAAATGTTTTTTCCCCATCAATCATAGGCAGTGCAATCACGCTGCCTATGTAAAGAACAATGTTGGCACAGTGTATTATTTGTTTTTTGTTTTCCATACCAGAGCACTTTGTATCAAAGGAGTTGTTTTAGAAACTTCGAAAAGAGCTCATTCAATTGGAAATTGGAATGGGTAGTGCCCTTTTTAATTGTTGAAAGTGATTAGAAGGCAACTATCACCCCTTCCATGCCTGCCATTTCCCCAAACACATCCAATCAAAATTTTGAGATAGCAATTTTGTTCAGCATAGTTGATTTCCAGATAGAAATTAAGTTTTTGAGGGGTCTTTAGTCTTTAGGGCAAGGGTTGTAAGTTATGCCCTGGGGGCATATAAGGTTTTTATAGAAAGCGTTGTCATAAAAACTTGAAAAACCCCCTCTCACACCCACTGTTCCCCCAAAAATTTCTGGGGGACTTCATATTGAATTTTTTTTTTCCACACCAGGGCACTTTGTATTGAAGAAGTTGTCTTAGAAACTTCAAAAAGGGCTCATTCAATTGAAAATTGGAATGGCTAGTGTTCTCTTTGATATTCAAAGTGATTGGAAGGCAACTAACACCCCTTCCACGTCCACCATTTCCTCAAACACATCCAATACAAATTTTGAGATAGCCATTTTGTTCAGTGTAGTTGATTTCCAGATAGAAATTATGTTTTTGAAGAGGACACTCCCCCCACAGCCCTCAGGGCAAAGATTGTAAGTTATGTCCTGGAAGCATATAAGGTTTTTATAGGAAGCTTTGTTGTAGAAACTTCAAAAAGGGCTCATTTGATTGGAAATTCAAAGGGCTAGTGCCCTTTTATAATAGTCAAAAGTGATTGGAGGGCAACTAGGCCCCTCTCACACCCACCTTTTCCCCAAACACATCCAATCAAAATTTTGACATAGCCATTTTTTTCAACGTAGTTGAAAGTTCTGGAAACTAGGTCTTTAAGGTGACAACCCCCCCCCCCACAGCCCTCAGAAAAAGGGTTGTAAGTTATGCCTTGGGGGCATGTAAGTTCTTATAGAAAACTTTGTTGTAGAAGCTCCAAAAAGGGCTCATTTGATTGGAAATTGAAATGGCTAGTACCCTTTGTAATAGTTGAAAGTGATTAGAAGGCAATTAACACTCCTTCCATGCCCACCATTTATCTGACACATCCAATCAAAATTTTGAGATAGTCATTTTGTGTAAGGTCCGTCCAAAGTAGTTGAAAGGTCCGGAATTTATATCTTTGAAGATGACACTCCCCCCACAGCCCTCAGGGTTAGGGTTTTAAGTTATGCCCTGGGGGCATATAAGGTTTTTATTGAAAGCTTTGTCTTAGAAACTTGAAAAAGGGATCATTCAATTGGAGATTCAAAGGGCTAGTGCCCTATTTTAATAGTCAAAAGGGATTGGAGGGCAACCAACCCACCTCTCACGCCCACCTTTTCCTCAAATACATCCAATCAGAATTTTTAGACAGCCATTCTGTTCAACGTAGTTGAAAGTTTTAGAAATTAGATCTTTGAGGATGATAACATCCTCAGAGCCCTTGGGGCAAGGGTTGTAAGTTATGCCTGGGGCATATAATGTTTTTATAGATAGCAATGTTGTAGAAAGTTCAAAAAGGGCTCATTTGATTGGAAATTAGAAGGGCTTGTGCCCTTTTTAATAGTTGAAAGTTATTGGAGGATAACTAACACCCCTCTCACACCCACCATTTTCCCAAACCCATCCAATCAAAATTTTGAGATAGCCATTTTGTTCAAAGTAGTTCAAAATTCCGGAAATTATGTTTTTGAGGATGACACTATCCCCCACAGCCCTCAGGGCAAGGGTTGTAAGTTATGCCTTGGGGGCATATAAGGTTTTATTTTTTATAGAAAGCGTTGTTGCAGAAACTTCAAAAAGGGCTCATTTGATCGGAAATTGAAAGGGCCAGTGCCCTTTTAATAGTCAAAAGTGATTGGAGGGCAAGTAACCCCCCTCTCATGCCCACCATTTCCCCAAATACATCCAATCAAAATTTTGAAATAGCCGTAAATAATTTCTTAGACCACACTGCTTTTCCATTAAAAACAAAAAAAAATAAATTTTTAAACAAGAAAAACGGGTTTTAATTTTCTATAAAGCAGTGAAATACAAAACAATTAATTACGCACAAAAGCTCCGAATATTTCGGCCCCACATCCGGGAGCCTTTCTCAACGGAAAAAAAAAATAAAATAAAATAAATAAATAAAAAAAACAAAAGACTTAACTTACATCACAATACTAAACACATAAAGAGAAAGAAAAAAAAAACAAAAGAAAAAATATAAGTAAATAAGAAACAAAACTCACATATTAAATAAAACACTTCCATGCACTGAATGTCTATAATGATTCAACTGAATCATTATAGACATTCAGTGCATGGAAGTGTGTATTTAATATGTGAGTTTTGTTTCTTATTTATTTATATTTTTTCTTTTGTTTTTTTTTCTTTCTCTTTATGTGTTTAGTATTGTGATGTAAGTTAAGTTTTTTGTTTTTTTATTTATTTTATTTTATTTTTTTTCCGTTGAGAAAGGCTCCCGGATGTGGGGCCGAAATATTCGGAGCTTTTGTGCATAATTAATTGTTTTGTATTTCACTGCTTTATAGAAAATTAAAACCCGTTTTTCTTGTTTAAAATTTTTTTTGTTTTTGAAATAGCCATTTTATTCAATGTAGTTAAAAGGTCCAGAAATTATGTCTTTGAGGATGACACTCCCCCCCACAGCCCTCAGGGTGAGGGTTGTAAGTTTTGCCCTAGGGGCATATAAGGTTTTTATGGAAAGTGCTATTGTAGAAACTTCAAAAAGGGCTGATTCAGCTGGAAATTGAAAGGGCTAGTGCCCTTGTTAATAGTCAAAAGTGATTGGAGGGTAACTAACCCTACTCTCACGCCCACCATTTCCCCAAACATGTCCAATCAAAATTTGAGGCATCCATTTTGTTCAACATACTTGAAAATTCTGGAAATTAGGTCTTTGAGGATGACAACCCCCTCAGGGTTAAGGGTTGTAAGTTATGCCCTGGGGACATATAAGGTTTTTTTTTATAGAAAGCGTTGTTGCAGAAACTTCAAAAAGGGCTTATTCGATTGGAAATTGAAAGGGCTAGTGCTCTTTTTGATAGTCGGAAATGATTGGAAGGCAACTAACCCCCCTCTCAAGCCCACCACTTCCCCAAACACATCCAATCAAAATTATAAGATAGCAATTTTGTTTAACATAGTTGAAAATTCTGGAAATCACGTCTTTGAGTATGACAACCTCCCCCCCCCCTCCCCAGGGCAAGGGTTGTAAGTTATGCCTTGGAAGCTTATAAGGTTTTTATAGAAAGTGTTGTCATAGAAACTTCAAAAGGGCCCATTCCATTGGAAATTGAAAGGGCTAGTGCCTTTTTTAATTGTTGAAAGTGATTGGAGATCAACTAACACCCCTCTCACGCCCACCATTTCCCAAAACACATCCAATCTAACTTTTGAGATAGCTATTTTCATCAACGTAGTTGAAAGTTCTGGAAATTAGGTCTTTGAGGATAACAACCCGCTCACAGCCCTCAGGGCAAGGGTTGTAATTTATGCCCTGGGGGCATGTAAGGTTTTATAGAAAGTGTTCTCATAAAAACTTGAAAAAGGGCTCATTCAATTGGAAATTCAAAGGGCTAGTTCCCTTTTTAATAGTTGAAAGTAATTGGAAGGCAACTAACCCCCCTCTCACGCCCACTGTTCCCCCCAAACCTTTCTGGGGGGCTTCATATTGAATTTTTTTTCTACAGCAGGACACTTTGTATTGAATGAGTTGTCTTAGAAACTTCAAAAAGGGCTCATTCGATTGGAAATTGGAATGGCTAGTGTTCTTTTTGATATTCAAAGTGATTGGAAGGCAACTAACACCCCTTCCACATCCACCATTTCCCCAAACACATCCAATAAAAGTTTTGAGATAGCTATTTTGTTCAGTGTAGTTGATTTCCAGATAGAAATTATGTTTTTGAAGAGGACACTTCCCCCACAGCCCTCAGGGTAAGGATTGTAAGTTATATCCTGGAAGCATATAAGGTTTTTATAGGAAGCTTTGTTGTAGAAACTTCAAAAATGGCTCATTTGATTGGAAATTCAAAGGGCTAGTGCACTTTTATAATAGTCAAAAGTGATTGGAGGGCAACTAGCCCCCCTCTCACACCCACCTTTTCCCCAAACACATCCAATCAAAATTTTGACATAGCCATTTTTTTCAACATAGTTGAAAGTTCCGGAAACTAGGTCTTTAAGGTGACAACCCCCCCCCCCCCACAGCCCTCAGAACAAGGGTTTTAAGTTATGCCCTGGAAGCATATAAGGTTTTTATAGAAAACTTTGTTGTAGAAACTTCAAAAAGGGCTCATTTGATTGGAAATTGAAATGGCTAGTGCCCTTTTTCAAGTCGGCTCATTTGATTGGAAATTGAAAGGGCTTGTGCCTTTTTTAATTGTTGAAAGTGATTGGAGATCAACTAAGGAATAGTGCCCTTTTTAATAGTCGAAAGTGATTGGAAGGTTTGACATTTTTATAATAAAGAGCAATGTGGATACAATGTATTATTTATTTTTTTTTGTTTAGACCAGGGCACTTCGTATTGAAGGAGTTGCCTTAGAAACTTCGAAAAGGGCTCATTCAATTGAAAATAGAAACGGCTAGTGTCCTTTTTAATAGTTGAAAGTGATTGGAGGGCAACTAATCCCTCTCCCATGCCCACCCTCCCATTTGCCCATCATGTTTGAAAACTAAATGTTGCCTTAAGATTAAATCAAAATGCACTGTGTTAATGCTAATTCCCAATACGGCATCTCAGCAGTATCCCAAGAACGATTGAGGGTATTATGTTCAAGCTTTTAGGGCTACTTCTGCTCTTAAAATTTAACCAAATCAAAATAGCGTAAGTGTATCCAAGATATCAAAGAAAGTACACAGATATTTTTGCGAATGGTATCAAGTTTTCTATTTCAGGTCAACTAGAGGAGGTATGAAACTAGATTAAACCCTACTATTTTTGTCCAGATTTTTAAAAGGGTGTATGTTGTTAAAAATTGCTGAAAAATGTTCTCCAGCATACAAATAGCAGGCCAAACTATAAAGTCATAAAAAAACGAAAAGATTTAAACTATTATTTTTTTTCCCTTGAAAAGACTGTTTCGATCTAAAACGAACAGAAATTAATTAAAAAAATTTTTTCCACAAAATAAGTTTTTCAAAGAAAAGTGAAGAACTCCATTAAACCAAAAATGAGCAAAAATAAAATCAAATAATCTACCAAGCATGAAACTACCACAAATCAGCGTTGATAAATAAATGAAACCCAAAACGAACAGAAATTACAATAAATAACTGAGTCTAACTCAAAACGAGCAGAAATTAACATGAGTAGGGCTCAAAACCCCTATGCCTTCCCAAGGCCAAAACATAATTTGCACTTTACTGAAAAAATACAAATGAATGTGCATTGTCAGTTTAATATACATACACTGATATTTAGTAATCAAAATGTTAATATTATTTATATATACCCCCTCCCCCTTAAAAGTAGTAATAACCTGCTCCTGAGTATTGCCTAGTGGAAAATGATAAACAAAAATTAAAAAAAAAAAAATTCATGCAATCATAAATATTTACTTAAATCAATAGTAAAAACCCATTGATTCAATTACCGTCCACACCTTCTGGATGGATCAATATACAGCACACATACAACATTCTAAGTATTTTTACTATAGGGCAACACCCCAGTACTTGGACAGTGTCTAATCTGATTAAAATGTATCTTTCACAATCATAGACAGATGATTCTGAGTCTAGCATTAGCTATGAGAATCAAGTATTAGCTATGATGTAGATAGTTTTAAATAGTTTGAACTGGAGTAGTTAAAATTGGTTAACTTCAATCTAGGAAAGCTTTTTCTTTAATATTCAAATACCCTTACATTGCAACACATTTAAATGCAATTATTCACCAACACAATGCTTGTCTTAAGCTAGATTAAATGCACCCTTAATGGAGTCAATCTATGATTTAGATACTTAGTTCTAACTCTAAGATCCCATGTCCAAAATTGGGCACCATTTTCCAAGTTTATGCTCAAGTCTAAGGTTGTGTGTCCAAGATTAGGCTCCACTATTGACTATCAGTGTATTTAAAATTGTTAGTCTAGTGTGGTATATGGTTAAAATGTTTAAATCAATCACATTAATATTAAGAAAATTTAGGCAAATCCAATGGTGAAATAATCCACTTTCAGGGCAGCATATTAGAGTTATATAATGTGATTGTTATATAAATGTTGAAGTGGTGATTAAATGCTCAATTCCTAGGTATGTTACCCTGCCTCAACTCTCTCTTCCATGTCTGGTGGTAGTACAGTAGGTTTGATCTCAGCTTGGTAATACAGGACCCAGCTGCAATAACACACTGCAGGGTGGATGCAAGGACCTTAATAGTCAAGAAGCATCATTAATCTGATGCAATACAATACTCTTTCTTCCTACCAATTGATTAGCATTTTACTGTAATTACCTGAATTCGCACTTTGAAGTGAAATATGGTCCATGCTGGATCTGTTTTGCTCTGCATCAATGATGGTAATTTGGAACATCACCATGATATGGGTCCAGTGATGTTGCATTAGTTGGCAGCTGAGAGGGATGGACTGTCCCATTTATATTTCCATGGCTTGTTATTCCATTCTTTGTCAAGTCTTGACTTATATACTAAAATAATGTAGAAAAAATTGTGGCCCTATTACAAAATATTGTTTGAATTCTAGATTGGAAGGTTTTTGACTGTCTTGGAAAATTGTTGTGTTAGGAGAATGAACCTTTCAGGACTGAATTCAGAATCTAAATTATGTCCAAGGAAGGTATTGTCAAGCATCTCTACTATTTCTCTAGTTCTAAGGTGTAGGAAATCATAACTTTGGGGAAAAAAAATATATTTTCTCTTCAACTTGGTTCATGTGTGCTTCTCTTTGGCTCTAAGCCTTGGATATACTATTCTAACGTTATGAGCAGGATTTTAATCCACGTTAGGATTTTTTTGGTAAATTGTATACTGTTCCAAAGAATTTGATAGGTAGAAGATGGACATAACATTGGATGCTTTCTTTTTATGCTCTTTCCAAATATACTAATCACTTCCTACACATATTTTATTTTGAGTCCTTAAAGTAACGCATTGGTTGATAGGCTTTAATTTCTACTTAGTAGGGCACTCATATTTGGACCATGTTTTAATTAATATATACCTTGATGGAGGTTCCTGCTACAATGTTAACTTGTTTTTTTTTTGTTTTTTTTTTTCAAAAGATCTTTCTACCCTGAAAGCCCCAACCAAGCCAATGTGATATATGCTTCCAATTAATTTGCTATTTTAGAGTCCATCTTTTCCTCTGGAATACATTTTTCTGTATTCCCTCCACCTGCACTGCCAGGGTGCTCCACCTGTAGTGACCAGGGTGCTTCTGTATTTTATTTGTAAAAAATAGTACCCTTTAATCTGGACTTGGCAACAACTATGATGTTTGTTTTTGGTAATGAATGATTTGGATTCTATGGTAACATTTTAACTGCTCCAAGATGTGATTTCAGTAATTTAAGAAATTTGATGAAGATCAAAGTCATTAGTAAAACATACCTAAGGATATAATTATTTTGTTCACTCTGTTATTTAGTCACTTTATTACTTGCACCAGAAGAATTTTGTGCTCTCCTTGATTAATTTATGAGTTGCCTGAAGCCAATGGTGCTACACATGCAAGTTCTTTACATTGCTTTGTTCAAGTTCTGGATGTTTTTGTTGCTTTGAAGTTTTTACTATCCTTTTTTTTTAGGACAGCACTGTTGGTGATCCTTGGTATTGTTTTGATTCAAGCTTTTTTGAGAGTAACTGAAGAGAGAGAGAAAAAGAAATCAACAATGGATGCTGACTTGTATGACGAATTTGGTAATTATATTGGACCAGAATTAGAGTCTGATGAAGAAGAGGCAGAAAGGGAGCCCCAAGAAGAAGAAGAAGAGGTAATTATAGAAAAATCTAAATAATTTTTTACTAAAACTTAAAGCTTCGTTTTGTGACTTATGACCATTTAGTAAAAGTTTTATCAGCTTGTTAGTGATTTTTATCAAAAAAACATCCTCATTTTTTAAAACAGTCAAAATAAGTTGGGGATCCTTGGACAGGGAAAACTCTGGCTTCAGTGCAGTTTGATTCTTTACTTACAGCCATTGTAAAACAAGAAAATAACTAAATTGCGAATGTAGATACTGTCATATTTTAATTTAATGAAACAAACAAAAAATGTGTAATGGCGCATGCCAATGCATTTGCCACATTTATCAATTTTAAAGATGTGAATACTTTATATAATGTAAAGATAAATAATTATAGATTGCTAGAATTTATTCTTTTAAGTTTGACCTTATTCTTCACTTGCATTAAAATGTACATTTCCTGCAATAATATGTCTATTCTGCATCAAATATGACATATCATGCCTTGCAAAGAAGTACTTATCTTTGTGCAAATTACTTCATAACTAGCCTCTTTCAGAGGTAGTTATTAGAAGGAAACGCTACTGCAAATGGAACAACCAAACTAATCAGAGACAATTTGGGAGTCTCATCTTGTAAAGGATTGACAGATCCCAAAAGCAGAAGGAATTCCATATAACACAGGAGTTGTGTGTATGACAATGTGATGCTTCTGCTCAATTGTTTGTACAAACTGCCATCACTGAGATTTTTGGTTTTTGCCAAAAGTGTTGATCAACAAAAATTATGTATGGTATGTAATATAGTAGGATTTTGCTACTCGCAATCTTGTCTTACAAGAGGGACTGTGAAAAATCACCTTTTATGCGATAAGAAATCCCTGTTTGAATTTTTCTCTTTCTAGTCTATGTATTCTAAAAAAAATTTTTTTTGTGTTTCAGTAAAAAATGTAATGTGTCTGAATCTTGGCAAAAAGTTTCCTGCAAACAAACCTAATGGTTTGGTTTTTCAGCTGTTGTAGTATTGAACCTCGCTCAGCAGAGTATTTCTCTGCTAAGGCAGAAACATTCTTATTTGGTATTGTACAATTAAATAAAGTAGAAATTACCTTTGTGTGATTTGATTCTTGTTGATGTTTAGGATGAGAGAGACTTAGAAGAAGATATGGAAGAAGACGTAGAAGTTCCTGAAACAATGGCAGTTGTTCTGCATGAAGACAAGAAGTACTACCCTTCAGCATCCGAGGTTTATGGTCCCGAAGTTGAGACTCTTGTGCAGGAGGAAGACATTCAGACGTTAGAGACGCCTATCATAGCTCCAGTCAAGAAAAAAAAGTTTGAGTTGCTGCACCAAGAGCTTCCTGAAACAGGCTATAGTATTGAGTAAGTATTTATTATTGGTTGCTTTCATTAGATGAATTCAGTTCATTTTAGCAACAGTTTTGACTGTGTATCTGTCACTTCTGTGCTGGATGTTTCATTGCTGTTTTGTTTGCGAATTTTCGATTGCGTCTTAAGTTCTCAGAAGAAGCAAATTTTGTTCTACATTTTGTGGTTTTATAGTAGCAGTAGTATCAGATTAACGACGCTTCTTGACTACTAAGGTCCCTGCGTTGGCCCTGCAGTGTGTTGCTACAGCAAGGTTCGATCTTTGGGTCCCGTATTATCAATCTAAGGTCCAACCCACTGTGCCACTACGGGACTTTTGTGGTTTTATATTTCTTCTTTGCCAGACAATTGAAAAACGTGCACAAAAATATTGATCCTTCATTAGTGCTAAATTAGCCAGCCTAATGAAAAGACTGCTAACCAGCGAGGACTGATCAATTCCAAGTCCTTTTTATTTCTAAAAACACATAAAACCATCATCACGATGAAACTTATTCTTTTCGTCATAATGCTTAAAAAAAAAATACCCACAAAAATCAATTAATCTATTCAGATTCAATATTAAATTCACACAAGTGTAAAGTACATAGCATTTTTTTGCACTTCAAAACTATAAAATGGCATAAAAAAGGGGGAAAGAAGCTTCTATATTTTGCATGTTGTGGGACATTTGGCTGTAGTATGGGATCAGGTGCTCCCGCTTGGGAGGGAGTTGATGAGTAATGGAATGATACAAGAGGAGGGGGATATTTACAGTGAACCGCCCGAGTATAGCCCTGGGATAACCCGGAGCTTTGGCAGAGATTTTGACGGCGATGATATGGGATCCCAAGTTTTAAGTCTCTAGGCAATCCTAGAAAAAAAGAATCCTGGCTCCCTAGGAGCAATCACTAAGGCTCTAAACTGAATTTTCCCTCAACGAGTTAGACTCCTGGTGGGTTAAACCAAAGTGTTGCACTTAACAAATACTTCACAGATATAAGTTTTCAGATAAGGCAATTACATATAGAAGTTTTATAAATATGGAGGGGGTGTGGGGAAAGGACACAGTGCTTGGAAGGAATTTTTGATGATTTAAGTCTCCCAAATTTCCTTTTTTAAGTATGGTATTGACTTGTTTCCCCTTCGGTAGTCGAAAGTTATTCGAACCCTCAGTTGTCTTGTTTCATTGACCCTTCAAGACGCCAAAAGAGTTGACGTCAGCACTGTCATTGAAGAAGCAGAAGCTGAACAGACTTGTCAGCAATAATAAACGTGTCTGCTGTCTCAGCTTTTTTTATGCATATTTTTAAGTATGTCCCCTGCTTTGCTACGGATACTTATAGAGTATTTCTCTAGTAAGAGTAGATCGTCCGTATATTTCTACCCATTTAGATATCCTATCTCCAATTTGTCTGCCCTAACAAGAAAGAATGTGGCCCCAAAAGAGTACCTTATGGCACACCACAGTTAATCTTTTGCCATAAAAATTGCCATGGATCTTAGTTTTTACTTCCTATTAGTGAGGAAGCTAGTAAAATTCTTGCCAAAAAAGCCTCATCAACAATCAGATAGATTCTTCAGGAGGATACCATGTCTAATCAGATCAAATGCCTTATGCAAGGCAATTGCAATACTGTTTAGTCATGTTACTTGGGAGTCTAGTTCTTTAATCTTATCAGGAAGACCTACCAGGTAGACAGGGAGATGTCTCCACGCATCATCCATGTGAGGGGGAATACTCTTTTGGCTGAATAAATTTATTGAGCTTATTTGCAGTAACAGCTATTTTACTGAATGGCTTTTTGCCATTCAGTGAGAAATAGTTCATATTCTTTGCTAAAAGTTGGGGACATTGTTACTGGACAGACGTATTTAAACTCGTTTGGAGTTCTTTTTTTTTGTATTAGGGTTACATGTCGGACCTTCCATAGGGTTGGGTATTCACCTGTCTGATTATTAGTATTGTTTATATCGGCAAGGTCCTTGACTAGCTGTTGATCCATACCGTTAGCCGCGTTTCACGTCTTCAACCTAATTTTGTAATCTCTTATTCTTCTCTTACTTTCTAAAGTGTCTCTTTTTTATTGATGGAAGACCGTCATTTGAAGAAAAAAACACTGTTTCTTTACGGAATTGTTGTTTTCTCTAGTTATTATGTAGATGTATTTTGTTTCTAATCTCTTATATTCTTCTCTTTACTTCCTTAAAAGTGTCTCTTTTTTTTCTTTTTTTTTTTATTCCAATATTTACGGCGCCAGGTACTTCAAAGTATCTGATATGCCGCTATTCATTTACCTCTTTCAATGGCCTCGAGGTTTTAAATGTCTATTGAACCTTCTTTTGAAGGTGTCAACAGAGGGATTTGCAGGGATAATATCCCCAGGAAGATCGTTCCAGATAGAAGTGCAACGCCGGATGAAGCTGTTCCTCAAGTACTCGGTTTTCGGCGTATCCTCCTTTAGATAATTGGACCGAGCTGTGTGCCTTCGTGTCTGCCTTGTCGGCTGGACAAAGGGGGGCACAATTCGAGGGAGCTCGTCTGAGGGAGGCGAATTCATGTACTTGTAGAAAACAGCCATCGTCGCTACATCAAACCTTTCATTTAGAGGCTGGAGCAATTCTTGTGTAGAGGCGCAGCCCGCCCTATTTGCCCTATTCTGGATCTTCTGAAGTGGTGCCAACAGCGTTTTCGGAGCACCAGCAAATAGTGGGCATCCATATTCAGCTATGGGTCTGATGCAAGACTTGTAGAGTGGGATGATCGAGCTTGATGGAAGAAGGTTTTTGCAGTGAAGAGTAACTCTCAGCTTTCTTGCGCAGGAGGTTCTCACCCGATCAAGGTGGTTGTTCCAAGAGAGATCGGTGGAGAAATGAATCCCCAGTAGACGAAGCTCGTCGACTCTCTTTATAGCTTCATTTTTGAAGATGAAACTGGGGTGTTCACGTGGCACCTTTGATCGGGTAATTAGAAACTCCTTTGTTTTCGATGCATTGAAGTTGATCATCCATGCATCAGACCCCTTTTCAATTTTCAAAAGATCCATCTGTAGGGAAAGGGAGGCTTGTGTTGGGTCTTCGTGTTTAGGGACGGCTGAGTGTGTCGTGGTATCGTCGGCAAAGTAATGCAGAGGGTTTGCGAGGTTGTCTCCCATGTCGTTTATGTAGATAAGGAAGAGCGTAGGTCCCAAGACACTGCCCTGGGGTACCCCTGCTTTCACTGGATATTCGCGTGAAATAAACCCGTCAAGAACAACCCGCAGTGAACGATCGGAAAGAAAGCTCTCAATCACTTTTAACAGACATCCACGAACACCATACACATAGAGTTTCTTTAGTAGGCCACGGTGCCATACTCTGTCAAAAGCTTTCGCAATGTCGAAGGATAGTAGCCTGATGTCGTATCCCATTGCCAGTAGTTCTATCCACTCCTGATACTGGGCCACTAGGCAGTCTAATGTTGAGCGTTTCCGGCGGAATCCATATTGGCGATCGCCTAGAAGGTCATTTGATGCCAGGTACTGATGAAGTGTTTTATTGGAGACGTGCTCGTAGACTTTGCCAACACAGGCGAGAAGGCTAATAGGCCTGTAGGAGCCCACGCTCGTTGGATCGCCTTCTGGCTTTAGAGTAGGTATAACATGGGCGAACTTCCTTGTTCGTGGGAAGGTTCCGGAGCAAAAGCACAGCCGGAAAAGCAATGACAAGGGTCCAGCTAGTTCGGCACTGCAGGACTTGAGGACAACATTTGGTATGTTGTCAGGACCCGTGGCTTTGGTCACATCCAGATGTTGCAGAATGCGAAGGATCTTGGGAGCAGAAAAATTCACGCGTTCCAGGACAGTGTCGGTTCGGTCGGAGAATTTTGGCACTTCTCTACCGTCATCGTCTAGATTCGAGAATTCGGCAAAAGCCATAGCAAGAGCTTCAGCCTTTGCCTGTGGATCTTGTACCACTGTCCCGTTACTCTGGAGAGAAGGAATTGCGGTCCCCTTGGACGACGGTAAAGCCTCCTTGACAATTTTCCACAAACTCTTTGCCGAAGCAAGTCGAAGCTTGGAGGCGAATTTCTCCTTATACTGAACCCGGGACTGCCGAATCGCTCGAACTGCATCTTTGCGCGTATTTATGAATGCAATTCTGTCCTCTTCGCTCTTCGAAAGTAGCCATCGCTTGTGTGCCTTTTGCTTTGCTCGGATTGTCTTCTTACACTGGGCGTTGAACCAAGGTTTGTCCTTACTAGACACCTGGATCCGCTTTGAAGGGATATGCTTTTCGACAGAGTCAACTATGGCCTGCTGGTACTTATCTGCAGCTTTCTCTGGGCCTTCCAGGAGGAAGGCTCTCCACTGCTGAGAAAAAAGAGTGTTTCTCAAACCGTCCCAATCACCTCTTTTGTATAGCCAGATTGTTCGTTCATGCTTTACTGGAGGCGGAATACGTAGGTTTCCACGTGCAACGACGGCAACGGGGTCACTGGTGAAAGCATGAGCATTTACCTTAAAGGAGTCAGGGTGATCTGTAAGGAATAGGTCAAGACGAGATGATCCGTTTGGGCCGTGATAAGTGTCGAAATCGACAAGTTGTTCCAGCCCGTAAGAGAGAGATAGATCATACAAGTCCGACCCTTCCCTATCAGTATTTTTGCTGCGAAGCCACACGCTATGATGGACGTTGAAGTCTCCATGAAGGATAATGGCAGACTTAGCGTACTTGCCCCGAATATATTCAAGGGAGGTTTCAAGGTAGCTGGTAATCTGGTAAGTTGGAGGGTTATACATGGTACCGACAATCACGGATTTATTTGGGAGGGTCACCCTGACCCACAGAGCTTCTTCGCCTGCTGAATCTGGTATGTTCAGGCATGAATAAGGTATATGGCTCTGTATATAAACAGCAACACCTCCTCCCCCGTATTTAGTGCCGTCAGTACGCTCTCGATCCCGCCTGAGGAGCGTGTGTCCCTGTATGGCAACCTCACTGCTCTGAATTTCTTGGTTTAGATTGGTCTCAGTGATGCACATGATAGATGGCTTGACCGAGCTCTCTAAATGTAGGAACTGATCAAACTTAGATCTGAGACCTCGTACATTGCAGTGGGCTACCGTAAACAGGTCCGTTTGGATGGTCGGTGGACGTGCTGCAGGTCGTCGTCGGTTTGGTCTGAGGTTTTTTGTTGTTAATCATAACCAGGTAAAAGAATCTTTGCCGGGTGGTTAGCCCAACAAAGCCCATAAATCCATTGCCATGCATCATTAGACGGGGAACGGTGCCACCTGCCACGCACCTCATTACCGCATCTTCAACATGGAGGTGGTACCCCATAATGGGTTAGGATTCGGCACAAGTGCCTCCCACCATGGCAATAAACAAAACCGTCTTTTGAGGCCATAATAAAGCATTGCATATATTAAATACGTTTAATGTGTATATTAACCCATAGACAGATACCCGGTTATAATGGTTTGGGCAATAACCCCCGTAACATACGGAACAATTTCTTATCATTTTAGGTTTTAATGTTACTCTTACTTCCAGTTGATTTTTGTTTATTTAATTTGTGACGGTTTTGAAATTATACCAGGAAATCCCCCTCCCCCCTTGTAAAATTTCTCCCAGAAAGTCCTCCAGAAGCTTTCCTTCCCATTGAAAACTCTTCATTTGGAACCCCCCCCCCCCCCCACTACAAACATCCTATCCAAAAAATGTCCTAATATTTCCTAATGACACACACTAGGCTATATGCAAACAACGGGCAAATTGAACAACTTACAACCCTTTCTTTTGAGACCTTAAGCTGCAAAGACATCAGCCAAGATTTTGTTGTTACCCGGGATCCAAATTGAATAAATCCTCTGTTTGTGATTGGTTTATGGGTAATAATTGGAATTATTTAATTTACTTATTCACTTGATTGCTTTCATGTTACTTCCAACAGCTTTTAGTTACTTTCAATTGCTTTTGTTACTTTTGACAATCATGTTGCTGGTATCTAGACGGGATTCTAGCTTAGTCAAGAAATTGGTCCCATTAGGGGCATAAAGCTAGTAAGGCTTTATAGATGTGGTAAAGCACTAAAACTCTTTATTTTCTGTTTTCTGGTGTTTTTCTCATTTTTTAGCGGTTTGGTAATCAAGAATAGGGCTGTCATCAATTCAGCATTATGGTCAGTGATTAGGTAATTTATAGAAATGGTAGTCTAAAAACTAATTTAAAAGGATACAAAAAAAATAAGTAGAATTTCAAGTTATCTTTTTAGTATCATAAGCTTAAAAAATGTGTCAAGGGAAATTATTTCCATAAAAACAACGCATTTTAGCCATAACGGAATTTGTTTAGTGGGTTAATGGGCAGGTCCACTATGAATAGTGTTTTCTATTAGAACAACAATCTTGACTGTATCAATAACTTTGAAAAAACCGTTAAAGTATGCAAAAATCTATTACGTTTGCCTAAATACTTACTTTTTCTTAAAAGCCCTGCTCCCACCGTCTCTGGAATTACCAACTGTCTTCTGTTACCTTGCTGAAATGGAACCATTAACCAACAAAACTTTATTAGTAAGATTTTACAGGAACTTATTAATTGGGCAGTAATTTTAAAAAGGGGGATTTAAGTATTAAGGTTTGTATTCTGTGCAGTATCAATTGTGTTATTTTTCAGCTCTTTTATGGTATCGATATGTTAACAAACAACAATTTTTTTATATTATTCCATTGCTAAGATTAAGCTCTATCCATTTGCCGAATTACGCTTATAAAATTTGGTGCATCTGGCTTGTTTAATCGAAAACACGTTAAAAATTGATTGCAAATAGTTGAAAAAAGGACAATCTTTATGTATTTTAAGCAGGTTTAGATTCTACTACCAAAAAAATTGTAAGTAATATCACAATCCTGAATGGATAGATTTGTGACTAATGAATCCAATGATATAAGTATCTTGTCCTTCTGGTGGAAGTTACAGCTGCATGCTTGTTAAATTACTTGTTTTAGAGGAAACATATACCCTAACAAATATTTGAAAGCTAGGGCAGTGCTGCAGTAACGAGACTATCCTTTGGAGTCAGATATAAAAGAGCCTTTCAGACTTCAAAAACATAAGCAAACATGCAATATTGAACTGTAAAGCAAATAAGCCACCCTCAGTTATTTTTCAACTGAAGCAATTTGTAAGTTTTATTTGTATCGTTTGATTTTGTTCTTATTGTTGTGGTCAGTTTTGTCCAATGTTTCGAATTGCTTAAGTTTTGTCCAACGTTTCGAACGTTCGATTTTCACTGACCCTTGATAGTTCGGTCGTGGAAATATGAAAGGTATTATATTATGTGGCATATCAGTCAAAAATGAGTTATATATCGATTCTACTTAAATCAAGTACGCTTTATCGATTTGTTGAATCAGAATGCGCGTATCCTCTTTCGTTCTGGAGATATTCTCAATTTTGCAATACACTCAAAACGCGTTATAACCAAATTACGACCAGCTTTACAGACCAAAAAGCGTTATGTGCATTGTTCTTCTACAACCACGAAGATTGTCACTTAAAGCCCACTTAAAGCATATTTGCCAGAACATTTTTCTGCTTCTCCTGAGCATTTTGGAAAATGTCACAACGCCTTTCGTATTCCCACAACCGAGTTGGGATTTTCTGTCAGCCAGGGGAAACGCAATTATCAGTAAAATTTTGCTAATTATTTTTGTTAGGACGTTAGTAGCTATTTTTCTAGGACGACATAAACGTGTCTAAATTGTCAGTGAAGTTTTCTTATGTATGTATTTTTGCTTAATTTTAGGAATTTAGGTATTATAATTTAGCTAATACCCGGCATAAGACGCACTTTTTTAAGCACCTCGCGACAAGCATTTACGTTAATTTTTTATCTCGTTCTAAATCTAGGACTGTTTATTTTATCAAATCGGTTTAATAAGTTTACCAGGGGCGCTAGCTTAGGGGTAGGACAATTGCCCTCTTTTCCCCGATTTTCACAAATATCTTTTTTGGTATTCTTCATTAAAAGAAAAAAAAAATGGGGTGGACGAAAATTTCGGGTCGATCTATCAATGGATAAAATGTACCCAGACTGAAACCGAATATGAGGGGAAAGCGCAAAATTCAAGTATATGCGTATTTTCCTAAAGAACATGCAATTTTTTCTGATTAAAAAGTAATTGGAAACGATGCTTCTTGATTACTAAGGTCCCTGCTTAACCCCGCAATGTGTTACTACAACAGGACTCAATCTCTGGGTCCCGTATTACAAAGCTAAGGTCAAACCGACTGTGCCACCACAGGACTGACTTTCCCGATTTGAAAACGGAAAAACAAATACCAACTGTTCATCCTCCAGACAGGACACATCACTCTAGATGGATTAGCTTATTTGCTTCATTTTAGGTATTTAGCAGATATGATGGATAATGCAGACTTGATTAGGAACGTTGCGATTATCGGTCATTTGCATCATGGAAAAACAACATTGGTTGATTGTTTAATTCAGCAGACTCATCCTGATGCCAAGCTGCTGCGGTCAAGTGGTGAAGAAAAACCTTTGCGTTATACTGACACTTTATTTACTGAACAAGAAAGGGGTGTCAGCATCAAAGCTATGCCTGTGACATTGGTGTTGCAAAACTTGAAGCAGAAGTCCTATCTTATGAACTTTTTTGACACTCCAGGTCAGATTCTTTTTTTTTGTCTAGGCAAAGGAGGTTCATTCTCTTTAATCTAGGTTTAAAATGGAGATGATATTGTACCCATAAGGGTAAAGAATTAACAAATTGCATGGTATTTTTGGGGTATTTCACTCACTCAGTCAGTGGTATTTTTACTCCTGACAGCGCTAAGATCCGTGATTTTTAATTCGTCTGTCCATCCAGGGGTGCCAACTAATGGAATTGTTTGGAGGGGGGCAAAGATCTTTTTTTCGATGTTGTTTTAATGAAGATGGAATAAAGATGCGTTTCCAAAATTTATGGAAGGGGGTAGTTTATTATTATTATTATTATTTCAACGGGGCTAGTGCCATCAACAAAAATAAAAGAACTATTTATAGCACGAAACATGGGCCAACTGTAGGATTCAAAGGATCACTCCCAACCTTCAATTTTTTTTTTTTTAATTCGATAAGATATTTTATGCGGTCAATTCAATTTTTGAATTAATTTTGTTGTTGCGTTTCTTTTTTAGACACAATTAAGCGTTGTATTCGTTGCTTTTTAGACGTTTTCAATGGTATCTTCTTTGCTTTTGTTTTTTTGGAAAATAACTTGTGATATAGAAAAGACTGAGGAAGCTAAAAAAAGGGGAATGATAAAGCACCACTATGTCTAAAAAAAGGTTTTAAAAAAGCGCTTTATAAAAATTCAGTATCATCCTTGAATAGTTATTAAATATGTATTGCCCCCTCTTTATTGTTTAGTCTTAAAACTTTCTGTTTGGTGCGTTTGGAGATGAAATAATTATATATTGTTTATATATATATATATATATACTATATATATATAATAATATATATTATATATAATTATATATATATATATAATATTTATTTATATTTATTTTTGTCTGTTGGAGATTATTTACGACATAGATTTAATTTTTTCATGAGTCACTTTGAAAGATTCTTTTTTTTCTACTAAAGAAACTCGCCTGTAAAACTGTGTCGAGACCACACTTACATGTCCTCCAGTTGCAATGGCTTTCGAGCTTTTTGAAGTCTTGAGAATTTTCCCCATTATAGTTTGTGGTAGATCACGTCGGTTTTAACTTTGGTTTCATTATTCATTTTAATTTATGTTCGTTAAGTTTCATTCATTCATTTGTAATAATTTCTGTGGGTTTTAAGTTAAACTTACTATATGTTTTTATTTGTCCTCGTTTCAAGTTTTAATATTGCTCTTTACTTTTTTTTAAAGTCTTTTTAGTAGAATGTTACTTTTGTCATGATCATTTCATTATAGACATATTCGGGTGGGGGATGGGGGGAGGGATGGTAAAGTCCCAATCCACTTGGGAGTGCTTCGCTTATTAAACACTATATATATATAAAAAAAGCATAAAAATTGGAAAGGATTTTTACTAATGTACTTATGCAAAAAAAAATTCATGTAAAGCCAAATTTTACACATTGTAGCATTTGTAGTTAAAATATGGGGGTGAATAGGTAGTATGTATACAACTGTTTCTCCAGTCAGATCCAGCTCAGAAGTACTGCATCACTTAGGGGCAGAGATTACCCCTTTCAACACTCTGTCTGTGCTGAAGTTATTTGAATAATAGGATGTCGAAGAAGAATTTTACAAAACAGTAGACACTAGGTGTTTTTACGATGAATGATAACTGTATTTTTTTTTATTCTTTATTTCTCCACGTATAGATTTTTCTAGGTCATGTCAACTTCAGTGATGAGGCAACAGCTGCTATGAGAATCTCAGATGGAGTCCTCCTTGTCGTTGATGCAGTGGAGGGTGTTTTACTAAATAGCGAAAGACTTATCAAGCATGCCGTTCAGGTAAGCTCTATATCTCCGTGTCTGTGCGAAAGTCCGTTTAGTCAGGAATTATTAATCGATTAACAACTTTTTGTTCGAAATTGCTTTTTTCAAATATTAATTTCTTTGTATTCTAGCCAGGTTGGGGGTTTTTAACTGAACCCCCTGTGCAACTGAACTCCATTTAACTCAACCCCCGTGCAGTTCAACCCCATTTAACTGAACCCCCAAGTGACTGAATTGCCGTACTCAGTTTTTCAGTATTCTACAAATAGGAACGATATCAATTGGGTAAAACACAAGTTAGAATATTTACATGTTCAACCTTGTTTGAATTTTTTTTTTTTTTTTTTTTTTTTGTTATTTTAAAGTCATGATATAAATGCCTGTCACGATGATTCATAAAAAAGCTCTGTTTTGTTGTCACAAAATCAAAAGAAAATTGGACGTCAGAAACCATTAAAGCGGGATTTATTTCTCCTTTTTTTATGTCTGTTAATGGGGGCCCCAAAAAAACTTTAAAAAATACATCAGAAATTTGAAATCGATATTTGATTCCTCTTGATTTCTGGGAATATTTCTGGTCTACTCTGTTATTATGAAAGTAAAGAGTAACATTAAACTCCAAAATTCGCAGTTTATTCCGTATAGGAGGGGGCTGCCCCTTCCTCATGCTCACCTCCGCCTCATGGTCGTAGAAACTTGGCTCATTCGATCAGAAATTGAGAGCTCTAGTCTTTTTTTATAAGACAAAAGTGATTGGAAACCAACCAGCCATGGAGGGGGGGGAGGTATTTTTCATCAGTTATTTTTTGTAGGGGGTACTTTCCCGGGGGAGTAAACGCCCAGACCCGTAGACAGTGACAGGGCGAATTGAACCCCCATTAACAGACATAAAAAAAAGAGAAACAGATCTGGCTGTTGATCTTTGATCTTTGTTGAACAGATCTTTGAGGATCTGTAAAAAGCTGTGTGTTACAAAAGTGAAAGCTAATGAAATAGATGTTCTGCTCAAGTGAGACACAAGCCAAGTCGTTCTTTGCCCAATACCAATTTATAAGATTTTGAAGGTTTATAAATCTGTTCCTTGGAAAAAATCCTTGATATGGGTTTAAGTTCTGCTGAAATAACAGAGTTAAATTTTCCAAAACTAAAGCCAATGAAAAAAGAAATTGAAAACTTAAACTAAGCTGAAAACGTTGATTTGTCAGAATTTTGATGGGTATGAAGTCTTCTAGCCCCCCCCCCCCCCAAAAAAAAAAAGGTGGACATAGTATATTGGCAATAACTTCCCAGGATACATTTCTGGTCCTCACACAAGAAGTGTCATTTGTCTCTTGATCGAGGCCCCTTCCCGACTGTATTCGTCCCCTCGTCTCCAGGACACAAGGTCTAGGAACTTAGCCATGGAGCTAGGGCTCAAAGTGATAAATAAAAAAGATAATTATTCGTTTGGGGTTGGATGACTTCTTGTGTTCGAGCTCTCTGTTTCAAGTTTCATACAGGGGTAAGATGAAAATTCTTATGCGGGAGTTTTATCACCGTAATCTGGGAACGAAACCATCTGGGACCATTTAATAGGGCAATATGAGAGCCATTTGTAAACACCTTAAAAAACAAACAGTTCCAACAAGGTTGAACATGTAAAGATTCTAACCTGTATTTTACTCAATGATATTGCCTCATATTTGTAGACTAGGCTACTGTAAAACTGAGTACGGTGGTTCATTTGCACGAGGGTTCAGTTACACGGGGGTTCAGTTACACGGGGGTTCAGTTTGCACGGGGGTTCAGTTGTACGGGGGTTCAGTTACACAGGGGTCCAGTTACATGGGGGTTGAGTTGCAACTTGCACGAGGGTTTAGTTAAATGGGGTTTAGTTTCAGGAGGGTTCAGTTGCACGGGGATTCATTTACACGCACACTTTGGTAGAGGGATACGATATAAAGTTATTGTCACTCGATATAACTATTTAAGGGAGATACAGCAGACACTTGCAACGTTGAAGTGGAACAAGGCAAGAGTATAGTGGCATATCATGTGCAATCAAGCCCCACAGCTTTGAAAATTAGGTATTCAAAAAAGAAAACTCACTAGTTGTGACGGTGTTAACTCTCTGCTAACTTAAGTTTTAGCCAATTGAATATGTATGTCATGAGAAAGTTGTTGAAGTGGCTTGTGAAAGCCCCTGGCCTGTACAAAACCTGTACACACAGAGTAGTTACATAACTACCGGGGTATAATAGAAAGCTGGTATTAGGCTAGCTGCCAAGGAAGGGTACCAAAGCAGAAGCTGCTAGCAGGGTGCTATGGAGGAGTGGTATTTACAAGGTTGTCTGCCTCAGGCAACTTATTCCTGCGATAAATTTATAGTAACATGAACTGACCATATATCATTACTTCTTATGTTCTTGTATCTGCTTTCCTCGAATTTTCATCATAAATAATCTTTGAATCTCTTTAAAAAAAAGTGTTATCCAATAATAAATTTTTCAGTAATCCTGGCTAATAAGAATTTAATGGAAAATAATAATTTTTTCGTAATGATTTCACATGAAAGTTGGCTTGGAACCTTGAACTTCCTCTATGACATGTCTTCTTAGATTAAAACGGAACAATGGCCGAATTAGTTTAAAACAAGTTACTGCGTCCCGCCAAAACATAAATACTTACTTTAAAATTGCATTCTTGACTTATAAAATTAAATGTACTTGTAATTACACTTAATCAACTGATCTTCATTGCACATTAAGAAATAAATAAAACTAATTTGACACAAAAGATAGCTGTAAAAACCCCTGTGAAAAATTGTTGCTAATTATAGAGTAGAGTAGAGTAGAATATTTTTATTTATAACACGTACATAAATAAATGTCACAAAACAGCGCACATGCCTGGTGGCATACTTTAGCGCTGAAAATATTGCCAACAAAAATACACAGCCATTTTCTAACTAAATTTTACAACAACGAAAAAGAAAATCCTAATGAACAAAATGCTTAGCATGTCATAAGATATTTCTTCACCAGTCTTAGAAAATGTCGCTTGTTGCTGCATTCTCGAACTGATGCAGGAATTGAGTTCCAGATTTTTGGGCCAATGTGACGGATGCTGAATCCCGCTCTCGATGTCGGGCGAATTTCGCACGAAAAGTCTGAACGATGCGTGGTAGGATAATTATGAAATTGAGAATTAGTTGAGAAAATGCCGGAGAAATTTACAGGTAAATTACTATATTGATAATCATGACAAATACTAGAGATAGAAATTAAATGAAGTTGGTCCAAAGAGAAAATTCCTGAAGTCCCATATAGGTGTCTAACTGAAGTTCTGCAATCAACATTAAAAAGAATCCTCATTGCTTTATTCTGAAGTATTTGGAGAGATTTGAAAACAGACGGAAAGGTAGATGCCCAAACCGAAATGCAATAGAGAAAATATGGGTGGACGAAAGAATAATAAATAGATTTTAGAATAGCTTTAGGAAAAAAGTGACAAAGACGAGTTAGCATGCCAATATTTCGGGAAATTTTTAACGACAGTGTTTTTACATATTTATGAAACGACAAATTTTCATCTAAAATAATCCCAAGATATTTGAACTGATCCACCCGTCTTAATTCAAGACCATTCAAAAAAAAAGAGAAGGTATCTGACACTACTGATCCAGTTCGCGAAAATAACATATACTGGCATTTTTTTTCATTAAGAGCTAGTAAATTCCTTGAATACCAATCAGATACAGTTAGTAACGTACTTCCGAGGTTCTGGAAAAGAACTGATAGGTCCCGGTGAGAAGCAAAAATTACTACATCATCAGCAAACATTATAATTTTACAAAGAGGCAAAACTTCTGGCAAATCATTTATAAAAAGAATAAATAGAATAGGCCCAAGAACAGAGCCCTGAGGCACTCCGTAATTAATTGGAAAAGTTTCGGAACGGAGATCACGAGATTTATCAACACAATCTAGTCGTCTCCCAGAAAGGTAAGAGGAAAAAATTTAACAGCTTGTGTTGAAAACCCATAAGACTTTAGTTTAAAAAGAAGCAACGAATGATTTACGGTGTCAAACGCCTTTGCGACATCAAGAAAAATCGCCAACGCGTGTTGACCATCATCTAGTGAATCATTAATATTTAGTAAAAGCTCATGAATTGCCAGTTCAGTTGACTTTCCTTTTATAAAACCATATTAAGACGTGTGTAAAATCTTACTATCAAATAATATTTTTGTAATTGACTATTTGCAAGTTTTTCCAAAATTTTGCTGAAAACCGAAAGTAGAGAAATGCCTCTATAATCTGAAGGGTCAGTTGAACTCCCAGCTTTAGGTAATGCTATAACATTTGCTTTTTTTAAAAGCTCAGGAAAAACCCCATGCATAAGTGATAGATTAAAAATATGTGCCAGCAAAGGTGAAATGCTTGACGCTATTTGCTTTACGGTTTGAGCCGAAAATCCAAATTCGTCCTTAGAAAAACTCCGTTTAAGCTTCAGAATAACTTTTTCAATCTCATGAGGCTTAATCTCAGAAAAAGAAAACGAATTTTCCGCATGTTGCTCATTAACTGGAACAGAAGGGGAATTCAGTTGCATATTCATAGTCAATGCAAGTCTAGAACCAATATTACTGAAATAATCTCCAAAAGCATTTAAAATTTCATTGGGCTCTGTAACATTTTCTCCCTTTAAAACAAGGCAATTAACACTAGTATTCTTACGACTATGAGGACGTATCTTTTCATTTATCAATTGCCATGTTTTTCTCATATCCGATTTATACTCCAAAAATTTCTCTTTATAATATTTTCTCTTCTCATGTCTGATAATTGAATTTAGCTTATTCCTATAAACTCTGAATTCTTCAAACGACTCAGGTGTCTGTAATTTTAAATAATTCTTAAATTTTCTATTTTTATGTTTTAACGATGCCAAAATACCTTCAGTAATCCATGGGTCAAATTTCTGCGCAAACTTTCCATGCGAAACTCGTGTTGAAGAAGCCCGATCCCGCAGTCGCATCATTTGATCAATAAAATCTGAAAACGCAGCATTTGCGTCATCTGAGCCATAAACCGAACTCCAATCATGGTCACCAATTAACTGACGTAGAACTTTACAATCAATCCATGTATATCGCTTTTTGAATTATCCATTGTTGAATCTCGATGTTGTTTATTACTATTATTTAAATTTAAAAGAACACTCACCGGAAAATGATCTGACATATCAGACAAAATTACTGACGATTTTTCAGCATCAAATAAAACAGGAGAAAAAAATATATTATCTAATAATGTAGCTGTGTTAGCTGTAACTCTTGTCGGCAGAGAAATACTTGGAAGAAAATTAGAACACAACATCATAGTTAAAAACTCCTTATTATTTCCAACATCGAGATTCAAAAGATCAAAATTAAAATCACCCGAAATAATAACCGGTTTTTTCAACGCTTCCAGATTTTTCAACAGCGGTTCAAAACTTCAAAAAATATTTTTGGGTTACCCGACGGAGATCGATAAACAGACCCGAAAATAAATGGATTACAGCCCAAAGGTACAACTTCAACAAAAATAGTCTCACATAACCCTTCATCAAATACAGACAAATCACTGAGAATACTAAAAGACCAGTCATCCCGAATATACAGCATCTGACCTCCTCTCGCATTCTGACACCTTGTACGCGAAATATACTTCATCCCGGGCAGATCTAACATTGTAAGGGGTGTATTAGCAGACAGAAAAGTTTCGCAAACTCCAACAATGTCTATAGGACTAGATGCAAGCAAAAGCTTCAGTTCATTGAATGCACTGTGTAGCCCCTGGGCATTTACATGTAACGATCTGATCGGAAAATCACAACTTTTTGTTTTATCTGATAGAAACTCGCCTGAAGAATAATCACATTCAGGTAGATTATTTACATAAGGCATATCTTTATCACTTCTGGTAGCTGAATTTAGAATAACATCTAATTTCAAACAAGTGTTATACATGGACTTCGATTTAAATATCCTTGGTTGTGTTTATTACTGTTAAAGAAATCAAATATATTTATTTTTTCTTGTGTTGTTTTGTTTTTCTTTGCAAATTAGTTTGCCGGCATCAATACGGGTGTGTACTACGCTACATGTCTATGGGTTGTTCGTTTAAAAGGCCTGCTCTGTGGGATCTTCAATTACATTATGTTTCACATTGAAGCCTATGTCATTTTTTCATTTTTAAAAAAATATTTACAGGATAAAATATGGATATTGAATATGTTAATTATGATCCACATGTAAACATCAGTAAAGATCATCCATTTCTAGTCGTCAATTAGTTTTTTTTTTTTTTTTTTTTTTTTTTTTTTGCTATTTGCTTTTAAAGTCAAGATCTATAGTGCCAGGTGAGAAAAATAGTGTTTCGTTGTTTTTTTTTTCTCTCTACGTTATAAAATAAAAAATGAATCAACATTGTTCCTGTACAGAACAGCCATGTCCAAGTTTAAAACGATCCTTAATACTAACCAAATAAGGCTTATAACTGAGTTCAGTAAATAACATTAAAATGCTCGGTACCAAAAATCAAAGTTTCTTGAAATGCCCTTTTTTTGGCTTTAGGGAGCCAACTGTGGAGCCAACCAGCCTTTTGAAATAAAAGCCATATGCCGCCTTGTAGTGATTTAAAGTGATGCTGACCTTTAGTGGACGCAATTGGTGGGCAAACATCGTGGTTGCAGCGATAGCTGCAACTGGTAAAAAGCGAACCACGGCCCATAGTACCCAAAAATTAAAAGAGGCGTAAAATAAATGGCTAGTGAGAAAAAAAATTGCCCTTTATAGCTTATACAGGAGTGGTAACTATTATCTCGATAAGTCTTAATAGCATAAATTCGGCAAAACAAACTTATGGGAATTTTGAAAAATAGCCTGTAACCCTACAAAAATGGGGTCAATTCGAAACAAATGTTACAAAACTTTTGCGATTAGCCTTAATAATAAAGTTTGTTGCGAAAACAAATTTATGGGAATTTTGGAAAATAGCCTGAAAACCCTAAAAAAAAGGGGTCCGGTCAAAACAAAAAGCACACCTTTGGAACTGCCATTGCCGAAAACCCTATATAGGAAAGTTACAGTCCCCAGGCTGCAACAGCAATGAAAATCACTTTTTGCATGGGTAGCACTGATGTGCTATTTTTTTTCTCCTCTATATAAAACTAATGATAAGAGTGGATATAGTAATAAATAAAGAGGTATTTGCTTGATTTCAGTAGAAAACCATTTACTTGGCCCGATGACACTTTTCAAACAGTTCGTGGGAACGAACTGTAAGTAAGGAGCGAAACGGCTCAATAGTAACCGAAACTCTGAAAACGAAATTTTGATATCAATAGATATATCAAAAGAATTCGCTTGTTATGCTGATTCCAAATATATAAAATGATTAAGTTTAATGTTACCCATCAAAAGCTACGCACCTGAGAAAATTTGCCTGATTTTCAAAAAAGGGAAGAAACATCCCATAAAAGTCAAGGGATCTTAATGAAAATCACATCATCAGATTCAGCGTATCCGAGAACCCTGTTGTTGAAGTTCCAAGCTCCCATATGCAAAAATGTGGAATTTTGTATTTTTTGCCAGAAGAAAGACCATGGATGCGTGTTTATTTGAGTGTTTTCCCCAGGGTCGCGTTGAACCAATTGTCATAGAATATCGGGAAATGGCTCATTCGAACGGAAATTAAACGCTCTAGTGCCCTATTAAGTGACGAAAAAAATTAGAGGGCAACTAGACCCCCTCCCATCCCCTTTTTTCCTCAAAGTCGTCTGATCAAAATGTTGAGATAGCTATTTTGTTCTGAAAGATCCAATAACTATGCCTTTGGAAATAACATGACCCCCCACAGCCCCTGGGAAATGGTCTTTAAGTTATAAAATTTGCCCATTGGTTACGTATAGTAATTGTTATTGGGAAGTATGCATACATTTTTTGGGTGGAGTGGTTCGGTTCTACGATGACATGGCAATAGTATTTTTAACAGTCTATCATAATATAAATTACCTTAAAACAAGGTTTATAGACCACTTCTGTATGCCGACATGGCAAATGTTATTTCAAGTCAAGCTTTACTTTTAGGAACGTTTAGCCATAACTTTATGCATCAACAAAATTGACAGACTTATTCTGGAGTTGAAACTTCCACCAAATGATGCTTACTTCAAACTAAGGCATATTATCGATGAGGTTAATAATCTACTTAGGTAAGTTTGTCTGATTATTCAGTATTTGTAGCGACGTTTCAAAACAGGTTGCTGCCTGGGATTGCTGCCGTATCCAGGTTTTTTTTTAGTTTTTAAAGAAACGCATAAAAAATATATTTATATTCATTTTTGTTACGTTTTTGCGAGTTGAACGAAAAATTTCGGGGAAGGGGGAGGTCAGTCTAACCCCTAACCCTCTCCCTCCCCCCTGGATACGGACTTAATTGCTGCACTTAGTCTTTCTTGAGAATATAATTTTATAAGCTGATGAACATGAAATCAAATTATGTCTTATATCCTCCAAGTAAAGTGGTATATTTCAAAGGGGTTTTCTAAAGTCGGGTTTTTTGTTGCGTTTAGCCAGTTTTAAATAGGCTTTCTCGGTGCAATTTTGTAGGTTTTGCTTCAGTGAATTGCGAAACAATAAAGATTATCAATCAGTTAAATTTAGTAATTAATGTTTTGGAATTTGATAATCTTGCAATATTCGTTATGTATCTTGAATTTGACTTTTATCACGAGGCTTTCTTTTGTGTACATGGTGCTGCAAGTGATGTTGTTAAAGTGAAAAAATTCAGAGGCTACCTGCCTTATCTTGTCTCCGAAACTTCTTGTCGTTCTTTTAAGTATATTATCATTGTTTTTCTAAAGCCAGTAATAGAATAGAATGGAATGCATTCATTTTCTTCAATCTTTTTTGCATGTTAATAAAACAAAAAATGGCAACAAGAAAATTTCAATTTTATAGCCTGAAGCTATTATTTTAAGAAAATTCAAATGACTGGGCTATCGACTGTCATTTTGAAAGTAACTTTCCCTGCTTTGAACTTATCAGCCAAATATTGTGAATAAATATAAAAACTTCACAAATTTATGAAAAATCAAGAAAAGAGTGTACGGAAATGTACATACCGTTTACTTACCTCTAAAAATTTTAAAGTTGGGTCTCTGATGGTCCTGAACCTGACTATTTCGGCAATCGGGACGGGGGGCCACATTCTGCCAACGGTGATGCGGTTGGCCCCCCTTGAATGTTTTTTTGGCCCAGAAAATGATTTTTTTCAAATCTTTAACAGATTTGACTTTAGATATGGTTTTAATCACTTTTTTGCCAAAAAGATAATCAGTACCTTTGTCCTCAGGCGCACACAAAGCTGATGCTAACGCAGCTTCTGAACTCGGTTCGGATATCATGGCACGGCCTTTTTGTAAGCTGAGGTCATAATATGTAAGACCAAGCAAATGCACCGCATCTGTTAGGTTTTTAACCACCTTTTCTTTAATATTTCAAGTACTATATTTGCTGCTTCTAAAACACAGTATCTTGAGTGGGCAGTGCCATGGTATCTCTCTGTTTTGCTTGTGAGAATAGAATAGCCTTTCACTGTTCGCCTTTGGGATAACAATCTTATCGGCATTGCCGGCCTAGGAAGACGTTCCAACAACTCTTCGATTCCTCGATGGAACTTTACGGTTCCGAGAACAATATTGGCTTTCATTAGTATCAGTTTCACTGTTCGTATCAAGAATCCTACGCCGTGAACGACAACAAATTTCTATGATCTTTTCACTGTCACTCTCCTCTGCCTAACTGTCTATTAAGCCAATCGCTAAATTTTCTTTTTCACTCATTTTATAATTTTTGGTGTGTCAACTCAAGTGAAAGCAAATGTAAAAACTGGTATTGTGTTGGTCAGCCCAGGCCAACGTAGATGTCTGTCTAAGTTGAACTCGAAGGCGGAACTAAGGCGCCCCCCTTTGGAGTGGAATTACTTTATAGAACGAGTGGCCGGGTTTCTCGTTGCCCTATAAAGATGATTTTTTCCTGTGGGTGAATGTTTCGTTCGCTCCCATTTCGGATAAAATTTGAAAAATTGGTTATTCCGTACAGTAAATTGT
The DNA here is from genome assembly GCA_027921565.1 of Artemia sinica. Lineage (NCBI taxonomy): Eukaryota > Metazoa > Arthropoda > Branchiopoda > Anostraca > Artemiidae > Artemia > Artemia sinica. The sequence continues at coordinate 69,208,513 of CM051260.1, read as the reverse complement.
TAGAATGAATAAAGGCTTCCTGATTACGAAGTGGGAAAATTTTCTTTTTATGTAGGTATTCAAAGGAGAAAAGATAGGTATATTTTCCTGTTTCTTTTTTTTAGAGATGTTCTGGAAAGACTTGAGTGAATTCCAGCTGGAAGTCAGAGAGTATCATCGCTTTGTCACTTGCGCTTAAAAAGATTTATTGTTTTATCTTAGAAGTTACCGTTACTCGATTTTAATATTGTTCCTTCTGTTTTAGATTTATTGGTTTCCTCCTTTTTTCTTCTTGTATGTGCCTGTATTTATCATTATAATAGGTTCGGAAACTTTTTTTAGTGTCTATAGTGACGATGAACGTCCTCTTTATGTATCTCCATTGCTTGGAAACGTATGTTTTGCCAGTAGCCAATTTCAAGTGTGCTTCACCCTTAAATCTTTCGCTAAATTATACTCAGAGACGTTTGGAGGAGACTTCAATGACTATGAATTCAGTCGACGGCTATGGGGTGATATCTACTTCAACAGCAAAACGTGAGTAACCTGTTTCTAATGTGTAACTTTAAAAATTCAGTTTTAAAATTTATAGAATTCTGTATATCGTTGTAGAAACGAGTTTGAATTTGTACCTGAGTTGCACTTCTCTGTACATTTTATAAATAACCAAAATCTCTTATAAAACTAACTTTTAAATAATATAGTTTTAAATTAATGGGCACATATGCATCAATAGATATTTGTAATTAGCATCATAATATTACGGTTACATATTTTCGCCAATTACAAATCTGTATAATCGACAATAAAAGTATTTGAGGAAAAGTTTCGTCGAGATTTAAAGGCCAACGTTGTACATGATGTTTTTTCTTCGTGTATGGGATATTCATTCACTTTTCGGCAAAGCTTTAAGTTTATTGCCATCCACAAAGAAATGACTCTTGGAGATAGCTTGAAGATAGTGTTAGCAAGTGTCTTTAGTAGTCTAAGATCTTTGGTAAGTACACATTCTTTTGAGCAGATTTGGAAATCTGTGCACTGTGTTGTAGATTGATGTTGCAAAGTCTTCTACCTCACCACCTATAATATCGAAGATGATGTAGAACTAGTAAATAACGAAAATCTAAAGAATGCATATATAAGAAGAGAAGGGGTCAGAACCGGTCTCAGGAAGGAGGGGGGGCAACTGTAGACTTTGATGACGCCTGTCGCACCGTCAGGTCTGTAAATGTTATAATTTTGCCCAAAAATACTACTATTTAGGCTTGTTTTGCCGCCCCCGGGCGTGCCGCCCGGGGCACTTGTCCCCTTAGATCCGGCCCTGGGAGGGCTTGAACCCTTTATGCACGCTTGTTAACCATTCAATTCAAAAATTCATTGACAGATAAAACAATAGCTATATGGTAAATAATTCCATTTTGAACACGACCGCATTCCTAATATGAGGGGGAGGGGGGGGAATTTCGTTCAACTACTGCAATTGGTTCTATGGTAGAATTGTTAATGACGCGACTGCATTTTGGACAGTGGTAGAAATGATTTGAAGTTGGATCTGGGTCGATAAGGTATCATTGATTGTTGATAATTTTGATATTGTGTCGAGCATTGGGCAACACTATTCAGTCTGGATTAGTCACAATATTATTTGAAAAGGTTTATTATATTAAAAAGTATTTAACTTTTTAAAAGCGCGGGTGGTGAAAATTGTGCCATTATAGCTTTAGTATTGAGTGTCAGTTATATCTTCTTTCTGCCTTTTTTTTGCTTCATATGCAAGTTTGCTAAATATTAAAGAAACTAGTGTCTGAGGATTATTGCTAAAGAAATTTTAGGTTCCAAAGGATAAACTATTATTTATCTTCTTCAAAAAATCAATAAAGAAATAATGTCTAATCTTCTGCATTTTCATCCATATACTACTAGAATATGCGTATCCCGTCTGGCTTTACGCTGTGACAAAAGAAGAAAGTGATAAAATTGAAGAGGTATCACTGCAAATCATCTATGTGTTTTCCCCGTTGCCTTACTCTTTTTATCTAAAAGCATTTAAACTTGGTCCTCTTTGTCCGTCGTGAAAAATTGTGCCTAAAATTTGGTTCAATTTTCCTTCTCCATTCCACCTACAAGAACCTCCTCCTGCCTTCCTTTGTCTCTTCATCCGAACTTCTTAGAGAAGTGGCTGTGAAAGTTCAAAAACTGACAGCAGGCTACTCTAGGTTCATAGCGTTATTCTCGAAGCTCATCTGTCCAAGTTGCCTGGCATAGCGGCGAAGCAACTTGACAAACCGGGCATTAGTGCCGAGTTCCGTTCCTGCCTTTAACAATCTGTAACATGTTCGTTTTATCGTATCTTTTGACAATCCTTTCTTGTGGTGACCGTTTTAGCTTATGTAGTATTTTTAACTTTATCACTAATTGATTGACTACAAGATACGATGTTAGATCCGTGCCTATGAGAGTGTGTCTTCTTTGCAATAAATGATTTGGTTTGGCTAGAATTGAAGTTCTTCAAAAATACATTTTATAGGCATTTTATTGAAAAATGTCTTATTTGATATTTACATACAAATTGGCCCCCACTAGATATTGATAATCTCCTCTTCTTTTTTTAGCTTGCTGTATGAGTTTATAAAATACCAAACAAAGTAGTATCTGAGAAGTGATTACTGCTAAAATATATGATTACTGCTATATATAATATATATATATATATATATTATATATATATATAAATATATATATATATATATATATATATATATAATAATATATAATATATATATAATGTTAATTTTAAAGATGTTCTACAGTTGCTAGTTTTTCTTACATATTAAATTCCTTTAATTTTGTATTTTCTTACTTCTAAGGTACTTAACTGACTAAAAATTTGTCACAATTTTAAATTCAAATATAAAGTGACATATTTATATAACCCACGGCATCAGACCTCCTAGCCCCTGCATTTGCGGAATAGAGCTAGAGCTATTTTTACCTGCATTAAGATTCACATTGTTGGGGTTTAAAGATGTTTTACAACTAATAATCAATTGCTGTAATTTATAGCTGATAGATAGTTGCCATTCTTTTTACATTACTCTGCTTGCATATCAGATTCTTCTACATTTGCGGTTCTCTTTTGTTCTTAGCAATGTAATTTAGTCAAAAATAAACATTCTGGAAAATATTCTCTCATATTTAGCTTCTTTTTGAGATTGGTATATATTGCAAAATGATTAGAACGTATTGATATATGGAGATGACTGCATTGTTCAGCTTTGCGTTGCATGTTTTTGTTAATTTTTCGGTATTTTGTTAATTTTTCTATTATTGCCTTCTATATTGTTCTACCCATTTTTCATTTGCAGTCGGGGCTTCATTAAAAAGGCACCCCATGGAGGTGCCCCAAGGACGTTTGTGGAATTCATCTTGGAGCCTTTGTACAAGATATTTGCACAGGTCAGTCATAATAGTTTTTTCTTAATCGTATCAAAAACAAAATTATTGAATGTTGTTAAGGAGGTTTTTTTTTGCCAGTAGCTTTGTAACGGTAATAAATGGAAATTAAAACTTTGTTCGTTATGGGGAAGAAGTGGACAAGAAAAGGTCCTCTGAAGTTGGCAAAATTTTCGGTAGTTCTCCCCCACCAAAAAAAATGCAGAATCTTTGTAGTAACTATGCTCCAAGAGCCAGTAAAATTACATATAAACCAGAGACGAGATAGATTTATTATGGATGGTAAACGTACCTCTAATGCTTACCTTTAAATAATCTAGTTCTAATTTAATAAAATTAAATAAAAAGAAATTTTTTTCAACTGAAAGTGAGGATTAACATTAAAACTTAAATTCAATGGGCCTTGTGTTTCAGGAGTTGTTCTTTAAGAATTCGACAAAAATTCAAACTTTAGCGTAAAGAGCAAGGGACAAGGAAGGGGCTGAAGAAGTTCTGACTTAATTATTTTGGCACTTATTTCTCATTAACAGTCGGTTCATAATTCAGAATAATGCCAACTCGCTTTTAATTTACGTATCACAACAATTATGTAAGCTAAAGATCCTAATAGAGCTAGAAAACAAATGTGTAAAATTCATACTGGATTTGCATTTTACTGAAACTATATTAGAATGTAACACATACAGCCGTTTGTTTGTTATGTTACAAGAGGATATTTAAATTCTTTTTATCCTGTCACCTACTGAAATGTTTGAACTGAAAATGTTAGTGAGTAAAGCAAATAGACCTAAGTGAAGAGCCTTGATAAAATAATAGTCAAACCTTAATTTAAAGAAAAGAGGAACCGGTGAGGGTTACCAGCCCCCTCATTTTTAGCGTACTCTTTACTACTACTACTAGCAACTTACTTGCAGCACCAAGTTGCATGAGACCAACACAGCTGCGCACGCTCCTCCTTCATCCCAATCTATTCAAGGCTTCCCTCTTTACATCCTCCTAAGAAGTCCTAATTTCTGTTAAATCATTTCTTACGACTTCTTCTCAGCCCTTAAAGAACGTGTTCTAGCCATCTCAACTCTTCTCTTAATATAGCCCTAAAAAGCGGAATAGAACCATATTTTTCGGCAGATTATTGTTTGAAATACGGTCAGTCAAACGAGTACCCAAATGAATCCTTGGACAATTCCTGTGGAAAGCACCTAACAAAGGTCCTAGCCGGACCTTTGTTTGCATGTAGCCGGAAGACCTCGGTCTTCCGAAGCACCCGCGTTTCAATGCTATACTTGACCACTGTCATCACTATAGCTTCTAATATCTTAGTCTTGGTTCACAAGCTTATTTTCTTATTCTTCCAAACTTTTTTCAATTTTTAAAAAACTCACTGGGCCTTGGCTATTTTACTTTAAAATTTTCACTGCGTTTAAAATCTTTACTAATAATACTACCCAGGTAAGTAAAGATATCCACTTGATCGATCATCTCGTTACCCAACATCTCTTCTGCATATTCATTTAATATCAGTACAAGTGACGTAATCTGCATAACATTAATTTTCAAATCTATTCTTACACTCTGAACTCTCAAAACCTCCAAGAAATATTCATTTTTCTAACCTATTCATCTAGGACATCCAAATAAACAGCATAATCTAAGTCTAGAAGAGTTTTACTCTCCCATTTAATTCCATGCTCTCCCATAGCCTCTGTCATGTTTGTTAGGACAAAGTCCATCAAAATGATCGATGTAAATGGACATAGAACGCAACCCTGTTTAACTCTTGATTCAATGTGATACCAGCTACTAACACCATTTGTTACCTTAACCGCAGCAATGTTAATCTCATGCGTAGCACTGGCCACTGTAATGTATTTATCTAATATAGCATACAAGAATAAGACCTTCGCTAAAGCTCTTCTATCGGCTGTATCAAAAGCTTTTTCATTATCTATTCAACTGAGGACTAAAGGGGTCTGATGACTCAGGCATTTCTCAACTATAATCTAAGAGCCAAGATTTGGTCGATGCATCCTATCCGCTTCCTGAATCCACAATGTTCTTATCTCGAAACTTTATCTACAGCATCTTTAAGTCTAAAAAGTATCATCAGACTAATTAATTTGCCTCCTACAGGAACCAAGCTGATGCCTATGTAATTACCACACTCAGTCTTATCAACTTTCTTATACAGTGGTTTAATTAAAGTGTTCCTAAAATCGATGGGTGCGTTCCCTTTTTCAAAAATCATACTCATAATCTTGATTAATTTCACCTACCTTCACAACCACCATGTTTGAAATCTCATTTACCGCAGCATTAGCATCTGGAGCCTTATTAAAGTACTATGTCTAATTCGTCCTCGCAAATCAAATCTTCCTCACTTCCAGAGTGTCACCAACTTTTTCATTCTTTTCTGTATCGTTTCCTGTAATTTTATCACGGTTTAGCACATTTTCAAATTTTTCTTTTAACACTTTACTTATCACTAATTGTGGCCCCGCTTCTATCTTTAACTGGGATAAGTCCAGATTGACTATTCCATCTCGTTTTTTAACATACCAATACAATATTTTACTATTATGCCGTCTGGCTGTATATTCTAGATCTAGGTCTTCAGCAATTTTATCCATGACCTCCACTTTAATTTTCGTTCATCCATATTTAATCTTTTTCAACTTTCCTTTCAGTATTCTTATTTTCATATGATCTATCGATCAAATACTTCTTGTAAAATTCCGTTCTCTTTTCTACTAAACTTAAAGCGTTTTCTCTAATATTCCTAGCTGCGTTTCTAAGTGTAATCCTTGATTTAGGTTATCTGACGTTAAATTGTTTTAAGGTATGGATTTTTAATATTAGAGGTTGAGCAAGTAATTTAAAGCTTAGGCAGTGCCGAGTGAAGTGCCACAGAAAATGTTTTTTCGGAATCGGGAACTTGTGCAAAAGACAGAAGGTTTACTGAACATAGCCTCTCTATTTGGATGCAACTTTGCTACCCAAAAAGGAGATGGACTTCAATATAATATTTTCTAAGGTTGCAAATATGATTCCAGCCCTATCATTTTTCTAGTCCATTCCCGGTCAACAAGGCATGTTTTTGGTCTTAAATACATCTTAAAGTGAATGCCGCTATCTTCAGGGTAATAACTTAAACGTCGGGGAGATAATAATATAATAAAAAATAGAAAAATAGTATAAAAAAGTAGGGATTTGGAAGAGAGCCAGTTCTTAAGCCCCCTACCTCCTGTGCATCCAAACTAGGTTTTTTTTAATTCAAAAACAAATGGAACTGGAAGCGTGGATATACTCTTTAGGAAATGAAATACATTCAGCCATAGAAGGTGTAATAACTGTACAGAAACACAGTGATAATAAGATAAAAAAGGAAGAAATGGAAGAAAAAGGAGAGCTTGGGATTTGAAGAGGAGCCGGTTGTTAAAACAGATCAAAAGATTTTACAAGAATAGCAAAAACAACAACTAAAATTGGAAACATAAAACAGTAAAATAAGTAAAATGAAATGAATGAATAAGAATGAAAAAGCAAAATGAATACATTCGTCACGCTATAAACATTTTGACCCTCTGCTATTCGATGTAACTGTCTTTTAAGTTGGATAGGACGATAAGATAACGTGCTCAAAGTGTCGTAGAGATTTTTATTATTAACTATGAGTTCGACAGAATCTGATCGTCAGAATTACTCTTAAAGATAGATACTAATTAAAAAAGGTGATTTGGAAATATTTTACAGTCGAGCTATTTAACTCTTTTCCTTTCAGGACAATAATTAAAAGTCCTTTAAAGCTAAGAATTTGATCGGCTTCACTTTAAATTGTTTTGTTTTTTTTTCTCTTTTATATTCATTTAAATTTTGTTTCTTTTCGCGTGTTCAACATTCTTGCATGAAGAACGATGTGGGTTATTTGTTCATTGGATTTACCTTTTGTTAGAAGAAAATTTACCACTGAAAATTTTAAATCAGGAAAATATTTATAAGTCGGAATATCTACTTATTGGCTGCTTTGCTAAGCTTCCAACAGGGAAAGGGAGTAGAATCTTTCGCAAGATTCTGTCTCTATTAATAAATAATAACAGAGTTTGACTAGATTGCCTAAGCCGGGCCCTGTTCCGTTTTTTTTGTTTTTTTTTTTTTGTCGATGAAGCAAGAACCTAGCAAAAATAAGTCGACGAAAATAGAATAATCTGCTAGAAAAATCCATTCAAAGCTTAAATGAGTCCGATTTGGACTCCAGTGCAATTGTTTTCAGAAGAAAACATCGGATTACTAAATGGCAGAAGGCGCTTTAAATTGTGTAGAATAGAATAAAAACATGCTGTCTAACGTGTGCTATTTCAAACGGGGTATTTTTTTTTTTTTTTTTTTTTTTTTTTTTTAGTGACAACAGGCTCTTTAAATTGCGTGGAAGTAAAATAAAAACATGCTCTCTAACGTGTGATGTTTCAAAATGGGTCTTTTTTTTATTAGAGTGACAGCAGACTCTTTAAATTGTGTAGAATTAAAATAAAGACATGCTCTCTAACGTGTGCTCTTTCAAACGGGGTCTTTTTTTTAATAGAGTGACAGTAGGTTCTTTAAATTTCGTAGAAGTAGAATAGAGACATGTTGTCTAATATGTGCTGTTTCCAAGGGTCTTTTTGATTAGAGTGACAGCAGGCTCTTTAAATTATGTAGAAGTAAAATAAAACATGCTCTGTATCGTGTGCTAATTCAAACAGGGTCTTTTTTTATTAGAATGACAGCAACTCTTTATATTGTGCAGAAGTAAAATAAAAAGGTGATGTCTAACGTGTACTATTTCAAATTGTTTTTTGTTTTTTTTTATTAGAGTGACAGCAGACTCTTTAAATTGTGTAGAAGTAAAATAAAGACATGCTCTCTAACGCGTGCTCTTTCAAACAGGGTCTTTTTTTTATTAGAGTGACAGCAGGCTCTTTAAATTATGTAGCAGTAGAATAAAGACATGCTCTGTAACGTGTGCTAATTCAAACAGGGTCTTTTTTTATTAGAATGACAGCAACTCTTTATATTGTGCAGAAGTAAAATAAAAAGGTGATGTCTAACGTGTACTATTTCAAATTGTGTTTTTTTTTTTATTAGAGTGACAGCAGACTCTTTAAATTGTGTAGAATTAAAATAAAGACATGCTCTCTAACGCGTGCTCTTTCAAACAGGGTCTTTTTTTATTAGAATGACAGTAGGTTCTTTAAATTTCGTAGAAGTAGAATAAAGACATGCTGTCTAATGTATGCTATTTCAAAGGGGCATTTTTGACTAGAGTGACAGCAGGCTCTTTAAATTATGTACAAGTAAAATAAAACATGCACCGTAACATGTGCTATTTCAAACAGGGTTTTTTTTTTATTAGAATGACAGCAGGCTCTTTAAATTGTGCAGAAGTAAAATAAAAACATGCTCTATAACCCGTGCTATTTCAAACCGGGTTTTATTTTATAAGAGTTACAGCAGGCTCTTTAAATTATGTAGAATGAAAATAAAGAGATGCTCTCTAACGTTTGCTATTTCAAATCGTCTCTTTTTTTTTGTTTATTAGAGTGACTTGTTTTGGTGCATTACTAGTAACTTATCCTCTTATATTCCCGATACGATTTTGTTGCTGTTTAGGTTGTTGGAGACGTAGACGTGAATATAGATCAAGTGTGTGACGAATTAGGGATTAAATTAGCCAGCCAAGAAAAGAAGATGAATATACGACCTCTTTTGAAGTTGGTGTGCAACAGGTTTATGGGATCTTGGAATGGATTAATTGAAATGCTGGTTGATCACGTGTCATCGCCTGCCAATCATGCCAAAATTAAGACAGATCATATTTACACTGGTCCCGGTGACAACATTATGGCTGAAGATATGGCCAACTGTGATCCAGATGTGAGCTCCTCTCTTCGTCTTCTTTTTCCTTCCGTATCTCTTCTCTCAGTGACTTTAATGATAGCAAAAGATTATATTTCTGTTAGTATGCAATCAGTTGAATATCAAAAACAAAATCTGTCAAATAACATTTATGGGTATTGTAAAATTTGGGGCCCACGTCTCCTTAATATCAAGAGTATGATTTCAGATATAATTTGTTATTTATTTGTATGAAGGCTATTTTTCCCGAAATTTCGAAATATTTGGAATTTCGCTGTTTTTGTAGAACCTATAATCAAGAAAATCTTAGTAAAATATAAAGTTAAAATTTGTTCCGTTTATTCATTTTATGCAGCTGTTATAGTTATCTTTTTATTTTCTTTTTTCTTTTCTTTCTCCGTAAATCCTGGATTAAAAATATGCTTAGTTTTAGAGAGAATCTCTTGATCTTGAACAAGTCAGTTTAAAAACGCTCAAGTGAACGTCAATCCAGAATGAAATCAAAAAAGGTTTGAATTGAAATTTCGCCTTTTTTGTAGAGCTTATTATCCAAGAAAATCATTGCAAAATTTACGGTTAAAATAATTTATTTAATTTATTCATTTATTAAAATATATTACGGTTTATTACGTTAAATTATAATTACATTTACGTTATATTATAATTATAATATAACTATAATATATAATTATAATTATAATAAATTATAATTATAATTACGTTAAATTATATATTACAATTTATTACGGTTAAAATAATATAATAATTTATTCATTTAGTACAGCTGTTTCCCTTGTCTTTTTTCTTTCTTTCTTTTTCTCCCAAAGGATTGTCAGTGACAAAGAAAATGTATTCTGTACATTATTGCTTATACGATCTTTTGTCTTAATTTTTTTTAATGTTATTTGTTTAAGAAATTTTTTTTTGTTTTAAAGACATTCCGGAAAGAATAAGCTCTTGTACCGAGCACTGAAAAGATATGCAGCATGTCCTTTAAGGATATGCTAAATATTCACTTGCTGTTCTCACAGATAAGATATTTTTACATAAATAGAGAAAAGGAAGTCTTTCCATGAGAGCCCACGAAAGGGCAATACACAGAAACATTTCCTTTAAAGCAATTAAATTAGCTATTCCTTCAGGCGGGCAAAGTTCCCATGGATGTCTTTTTTGTTAAAGACATATTTTAATTCCCTTTTAATTAAGGTCATGATGGGACCCCGTGCATGCCCGAAGTAGCTTTCCAAGAGGGTGGTTTCAAACATTTTTTGGAGAGGGGGAGGGGGAGAAAATTGTTGGGAAAAGTTTTTTTTTCAAAAAAAGTGAATATCTTTTCATGAATGTGGCAAAATTTAGTACCTTCTGCATATTTTGATTTGCTCTTTAGGGAGAAGACGGGAACATTGGAAAACATTAGTAAAACTGCATTTTCGGGTAATTAGTTTTTTCCGAATTGGGTTCTTTAGACCCGTTCATTGGAGTGAAAACAAAATTCTCATTGTGTGTGAGATGTTTGACCTTTGTCTAGCGCCCCAAATGCACGTCCAGAAACCCAAGTAATGCTCCACGTATCATAGATTTGAATATCTTTGAAAGGACTCCAAAAAAGACGTGTCTTGTAGTATTGTAGTTATTAGTTGTTCTCCATGTCTTTCTTTCATTTCTGTTTTTTTGTTGAGTTTATCTTCTGTCTACGTATGTTTATGAACGTCTGCTTGTGAAAATGCAGAATTATCACGTAACGCTAAGTTTCCAATGTTAAATAAATGTGTTTTCTCACTTTGTCTTTTTTGGGGTATTTTAAGGAAGAATTGCTTGTTTGTTTTAGCCCTAGAGGTTCCTAAGAGTCCTATATCTAGTATACTTATTACCCTTTTTTAATAAATTGAATATCTTATTTAATTAAAATGTCCGTATATAAGTGATTACACTATATTATTATACGCTATTCTGACAGCATTACTAAGACATATGTAGCCAAGTGATTAAAATCAATTTTGTTTATCAGGGTGCTTTGGTAGTTCACACAACAAAACAGTATCCAACTGAAGACTGCACCACTTTCCTTGTCTTTGGTCGTGTGTTTTCTGGAACACTGTACGCAGGTCAAGATGTAAAAGTGCTGGGTGAAAATTATACCCTCACTGACGAGGAAGACTCGAGGGTTTTGACAGTGGGTCGACTTTGGATTTACGAAGCCCGCTATAAAATTGAGGTCAATCGAGTTCCAGCTGGTAATTGGGTGCTGATTGAAGGGATTGATCAACCAATTGTAAAGACGTCAACGATTGTGGGAGTAAAATTCGATGAAGATCTTTATATATGTCGGCCCTTAAAGTTTAATACCTTAGCCGTGATTAAGATTGCAGGTATTTAAAATTTAGTATTATCTTAATTTGATTGACATAATAACTGACCTCGTTTGACATATGTAATTATTGCTTTTTTAAATTAGCTACAATAACTACAAAATCTTCCCAAAATGGGGTTTTCCCAATAACCAATACTATGGGGATGGGAGGATTTTTGAGGGAGAGGGAATATTTCATACGATTTCGTCGAGAAATATTAAAAAATATTAAAGTATAAATATTTTATTTCCTACAGCTGAAATTGCTCCTTACTTTCAGTTGTAAAAACTTGTTTTTTTATTCAATTTCTGATCGTTTTTTTAAACAATGCTGGGAAATCCGGGGCCCTCTTCATAGAACTGTCCCTTCCCCATGAAAACATCCTCCATGAAAAGATCCTCCCACATAATTTTCTCCCCCCGACCCCAACTAGAAAAAATTCCTCCTGAAAACGCCTGTATACTTCCCAATAACCAATACTATATGTAAACAATGGGCAAAGTCCATAACTTACAGCCCTTACCCCGGGAACTGTTGGGGATCATGTCATCCTCAAAGACATAGTATTATAGCGCATTATATGCTCTTTGATGCACCTGGTACCCCCCCCCCCCCCGCTTACAAAATGATCCACTACCCCTCTTTCATAATAGCGGATATGCAATTGTACATTATTGTACATAGTTGTCTGAAACATCAAGTGAATCAACTTAGTTAAATGAAGCTCTAAAACTATAAAACAAAATTTAATGTTTATATTTACGGGTATTACTTTGTCTGAAACTGGGAAGCTCAGTGGATACTTTTAAATCAGTTGGCTATCTCAGTTGGCTAAATCAGCTGGCACAATCTTTTCGGTACGATCACCCCCAGAAAAAAACAACAAATAAACACGCATCTTGATCTTCGGAAAAAAAAAAGCAAAATTCCACATTTTTATAGATAGGAGCTTTACACATTTACGATAGGATTCTATGATATGCTGAATTTGATAGAAGGATTTTCATCAAGATAACTCGCCTTTTTTTGGGTTTTCCACCTTTTTTGAAAATCAAGCAAATTTTTCTGGCGCGGAACTTTTGACGGATAACTTTTAACTTAATAAATTTTGTGTATTCAGAATCAGTATACAAATTCGATTCTTCTGTTGCATTAATTTATGCTGTATCCGGGGTAAATTTTACACAGAGGGAGGGGGAACAGAGAAGATGATTTCCTGTTAAAATTTGAAAAATTGCCATAAATTAAATAAAAATAAAATGTTTTCAATTGAAAGTAATGAGCAACATTAAAATTAAAAGCGAATAAAAATCGTTCCGTATATGAGGGGTACTTCCCTCTTTGTCGACCCGTGCTCTTTACGCTACAGTTTGAATTTTTGTCAAATTCTTTAAGAAAGACTGCTTAAACACAATGGCCGTTGAATTTGAATGAGAAGTATTTTTAAAGAATTGTGACAAGAAGACAAATTTTAACGTTAAGAATGAGGGTTGAGAAAGGGGCAGTCCCCCTCAAATACGGAACGATTTCTATTCGTTTTAACTTTTAGTGTTGCTCCTTATTTCTATTGAAACGACATTATTTTTTTTTATTTAATCAGCATATTGAAGCCCTTTTTTTAGTTTTATTTTCCAGTGGGATGCAAGCCTCGTGAAAGAAGGCTGGCTAGCCTCACAGAGAAGTTGCGAGCCTCTTAAAAAAATTTACATGGTTCGTATCAAGACAAAATTTTTGTACAAAAAAAAGGATGATGGAGCATATACTCATCAGCGCTTTAGCGTCAATAAGAGAAATGAATCTTTTTTAATTCAAAAGTCGATTCTTTTATCGCGGGCCAGCTTATTATTATCTCTATTAAGAAAAGAAAACATACAATTTCTTTAGCAATGAGAGAATGATTAAAGTTTAAAAGAAAATGTGATACCATTCCTCGATTTCGGTCCCCCAACACACAAAGTGAAATCACAAACTCAACGAAAGTTCAAACAGTTCGTGGTAACGAACTGTAAGTAAGGAGCGACCGGCTCAATAGTAACCGAAACTCTAAAAAACGGAATTTTGATACCAGTAGATGCATCAAGAGAATTCGATTTTTATGCTGATGTCAAATATATAAGTTTCATCTAGTTTAGTCTTGCTCATCAAAAGTTGCGAGCCTGAAAAAAGTTGCCTTATTTTTGAAAAAAGGGGAAAACACCCCCCTAAAAGTGATAGAATCTTAATGATTTCAACACATCAGATTCATCGTAACAGAAAACCCTACTGTATATGTGTCAAGCTCCTATCGGCAAAAATGTGGAATTTTGCTGTTGTTTTTTCTTGCCAGAAGAAAGTATCGATCCAGTGGTCCTAGAATATCGCAAGAGGACTCATTTGAACGGAAATTAAAAGTTCTAGTGCCCTTTTTAAGTGAACAAAAAAATTGGAGGACAACATGGCCCCCTCCCACGCTCATTTTTTTCCCGAAGTCACCCAATCAAAATTTTGAGGTAGCCATTTTTTAAGCATAGTCGAAAATCTAATAAATATGTCTTTGAGGATGACATGATCCCCAACAGTTCCCTGGGGAAGGGCTGTAGGTTATGGACTTTGCCCATTGTTTACATATAGTATTGGTTATTGGGAAAGCCCCATTTTTGCTCGTTTTTCTTTTTTTATGTTGGTTATTGGGAAGTATACAGACGTTTTTAGGAGGGATTTTTTCTGGTGGGGAGGGGGTTACGTGGGAGTATCTTTCCATGGAGGATGTTTCCTTGGGGGAAGGGACATTTCTATGAAGGGGGTGCTGGATGTCCCAGCAGTATTTAAAAAACGATCAGAAATTAAATAAAAAAACAAGTTTTTTTCAACTGAAAGTAAGCAGTAACATTAAAACTTAAAACGAACAGAAATTATTACATATATGAGGGGGTTCGCCCCCTAGTCAATACCTCGCTCTTTACGCTAAAGTTTTTTTAGTACTTTCAAAAGAGCTATCTATTCTAATTAAACGTTCTTTGCGATTCAGTAATTTGTGATTCAAACAAAATTCGAAATTTAGCGTAAAAAGCGAGGTATTGACTAGGGGGCGAACCCCCATATACGTAATAATTTCTGTTCGTTTTAAGTTTTAATGTTGCTCCTTACTTTCAATTGAAAAAGTGTTTGTTTGTTTTTAATATTTAATTACTAACAGAAATGGCCTGAAGTGCTTTTGGACCCGCTAAAAAATTCTCCTTTTTCTAAATGTTCTAATTTTGCTTTTTATTTTTCTAAGAAAATATTTTGGAAATTGAGCCAGGGAATGGTCGCACATCTCAAGCATCATTGGATCTTAATCTACCTTTAATTTGAAACGCACACTTTCCATTAAAAACCCCGTAGGTTAAACTATTACCACTTCCTGCTGCAAATAAACTGAAATTGACGGTGCAAGGAAACAAACAGAAAAAAAAAAACAAAGGGCTGCCCGGGCCCTCTAAGATTTTTTCTGACGTCCTCATTCCTTGCTTTTTTTTTCTGTTTTTACTCTTTTTTTTAAAAATAAATTTGTCAGTTATGGTCAATTATTGGCGCCCTTGTCACATTGCCCCCCCCCCAAGATTTTCCTCGTTGGCGCCCTTGTCACGTAGCCCCCTCCCAAGATTTTGCTCTAGATCCGCCCCTGGCTCTCGCTACACTATAATTTCCAAGGTCCATATCCGGATAGTCAAGGGGCATCGGCTATATAATAATTTTTTTCCTGGTACTTTCCCATTATATGGACATTTCTAAAAAGTCAAGTTTGGTTAATTCTAATGAAATAAAGTAAAATAGGATGAATATATAATAGTTTATAAACAAATTTGGGCAATATATATTTGCACATTAGGGGGGGGGGAGGGTCGGGGGTAAAGCATTGCATATATTAAATACCTAACCTAGGTATCCCCCCCCCCCTAAACCCCAAAAAACAACAGTTTAAATATCGTATACGCAATGAAAACCACGCTATGGATTGCATTACTCTGAAGTGTCGCTTGAATTAATCCGTTAAAAACGGGTTTTTCGTGACTGGTTTCCTCGTAAATGCCCATATAATGGGAAATTACCTTTTTTTCTTTACATTATTGGGGGGAGGGCAACTGTCCACCTCCCCCCCCCCCCAAACGACGCCCCCTGCTAAAGCATTGTATAAACTAAAGTCGAACTTCACTTTTTCGACGATGTTCTGTTTAACAGACATGTACCAAATAAAAAAAAAGGAAAATTATCCAACTTGTGGATATAGATAGCCTAGTTTAGCTAGAAGATGATTTTGATCGGGAATGGCCCGTCCTGTTTGAACAAAAAATTAAATTCAGAATTGATTGAGTCCTTATCGTAATTTCAATTAGTAATTAAACGTTTATATACAACAAGCGATGGTGGTATAGCGGTTAGCATAGCTGCCTTCCAAGCAGTTGACCCGGGTTCGACTCCCGGCCATCGCATTTTTTTATCATAAAATATTGTGGTCGATCCAAGCAGCAAGTTTCATTGCGGAAATAAAAAGAAATTTTGTTTTGAAGTTGCATAAAATTCAAATAACTATTGACTTTGTTTTCTTGTTGTAGTATTTTTTTTTTATCTTACATTTTAATACTGGACTTATTAATAAGAGCTGCACAAAAATCAATCCTAAAATATGAAATTTGTATTATCGAGTTTTTTTTCTAAAAAAATGGACTTTCAGGATTAGTGAAATTCTCGAGTTTTTTGTAATTACAGACACTTTTATTTTTAACGCTAGATTTGTTTTATGAGGGGAGGGGGCTTCAGCCATGAGTATTTGAGTAAGTTTGAAATGCTCTAATTTTTTTGCTTGGGTTTGAATACTTTTACTTAGCAGTTCTTGTATCTTTTTTGTACATTCTATTTCTTTTCTTTTTACCATTATCATTCTCGCTACAATACTGATAATCGTACTTTGTATGAAATGACGTTATATTTAACTGATCTACTATAGTTTCAACCTCTCATAATTTTGTTTAATGAAGATTCAAAAAATTGCATGTTAAAACAAAGCCAGGTCACGTGATGTGTATGCTTTTCTTTTCTTTTTTTTTCCTTTTTTTTTTAAGGGAAAGCTTTTGTTTTATAAAATCTAAAGATGATTCGGGAATAAAAATTAAAGAAAAGGTAAGAAAACTAATAGGTATCAGAACTATGAATACCTCAGTAGCTCTTGCATATTATATGCATATTTACTCCTTGAAAATTATGGCCAGAATCAGAACAATTAAGTATTTTTCGTTGTTTCTTTGTATTTTATTATTCCTATTATCCCTTTTCGTCGCCCCCTCTCTGTATTTCTCTGTCCACCACCTCTCTTGTTTTCTTCCTCGCTCCTTTTCTCTCTCCCTCTTCTCTTTTTTCTGTTTTTGTTTTTTTATCTTTGTGTCTTTTTGTCTATTCTCTCTGTAATGTGCTAGAAAACACAATACTTACTAATATTGTCATTAATTATGTAGTAATGTAATAAATGATGCACTTAATCAAAGAAGGACAATAAGTGTTTAATGATTATGCGGAGTTCAAGTTGCTTGTTGCAACATGCAAGTTGCTTAGAAAAGGTATTCTTAGTGTGCTGATTTAAAGCCTTGTCATCCCTTGAAAATAATTTGCAAGCCTTATCGTTGGCGGGACCGTCTCAAAGACAAAGGGTCCACTAATGAATTCTCCCAAGGGACTAGCTATCGTCAAAAGCTGTCGCGAATTTGCTGCTTGGCTGGGAAATTTGACTACAAAGATAGTGAAATTTAATTCCCTTTTGTCAGTGAGTTTGTCAATCAAAGGGGATGCCCCACAGTGAACTGCCAAAGTGGTCGAATTACTCTATTGATAATTATTTTGAACGAATTTTTAGTGTTTTCAAAGGAGGTGTGCTGAACTTTTAGCTGGTTTGAGGAGAGGTAACTGTACTTCGAGATTATCGATAGTCTGTTGAAGCTAGAGCTAACGACAGAAGTGTTTTATATGGACAGTATGGCAGTTTACAGCAGTTAGAAGGGTGCCAATGTAGATAAACCTGTCGGCTGTTTTTGACTATCTTGTCGTCAGTGTTTATGGTAGAGAATTCTATCGCTCATGACAAAATTTCACTCTGACTTCGGTTTAATTGGCGTTTATATTCATACCGAAGTGTATGTTGGCTGAGTCAATCCACCTATCTTTTGAGTTCTGTAGCAGTTGTAGCCATCAGCTCGAAATCGTCAGCCCATCCGAGTCTGTCAAGAAGGACCAACTTTTTGACTCCGTATTCAGTTGGTATGAATTATAGTGTGACATGCAGAAACAGATAGGACAGAAGTGGTGACAGAATATAACCTTTCCAGACGTCTAAGAAGGCTGAAAACGTATCCGAAAGACCATCCATGGTAAGTATTCAGCTTCTGGACTGTTCACACATATCCTCAAACATCGGTACAATTTCATTTGTCTTCAATGCGTTTCTTCCATTGTTGGAGTTTTATTTCCGCATCACTACACCATTTCCCTGTTGTTTTTTTTACTATTATTGATGAGGGGGGGGGGGGTTATTTTCCGAGTTGCGATTCACCAGCTGTTCTGAAAATTTTCGTGGCTGCTCCTCCTCTTTTAGAAATAACTTTCGTTGTCCCTACACTCGGTAATATAGTTTTTAAGTGCTTTTCTAATACTTTTTGTGTGTAGGTGGCTCGTCTGCTGTTGTCAGGCTTGTTGGTAGATTAGGTCCTTAAGGATCTAGATCATTAAGAATTTAGAAAATTTTGTGGTCTTGGGAGGACATATTAATTTTAGTTTTAGCTTGAAATGTAAAGTTTGATCCGAATCAAAATCTCCAACAGCTAGGGAAGTAGGCTAAACTGCGGATGACTTGCATCTTCTGGATGGTAACGCGTAGTCATTTCTTTTCTTTTGTTCTTTTCTTTTTCGTACTTACTTTTTTTTGTCAAGTTTTATTGTTCTCAATTTTTTCTTCCATTTCACATTCTATTTTGATTTTTAGTTGAGCCTGTGAACCCATCAGAGCTCCCGAAAATGTTGGATGGATTGAGAAAAGTGAACAAGTCTTATCCAATTTTATCAACAAAAGTAGAAGAATCTGGAGAACATGTTATTTTGGGCACTGGTGAACTCTACTTGGATTGTGTTATGCACGATTTGCGGAATATGTATTCTGAAATTGGTATGTATGAATGAATTGGTGGCCGGCGTATACCCCGGTGGCCAGAATAAAAACCTCAGAAAATAACCCCCCCCCCCGTGGAAAATAAGGCTTTCCAAATTTTAAAATTTTATTTGAGTGTTGTTTTTTCCGTAGGAGAAGGAATTTTGGTACTTGTGTATTATACGCCACTCACTCAAGTTTACGCTGTGTAAAACTCCAGAACAAACCGATTTCTTCGTTAGTTTCTTTCAGCTTAGCGGGAGGAGCGGGTGAAAGAATAGATGGGAAATATATTTTATACTTTCTTTTTATGGAATTTTAAAACAAAGCTTATTATCAAACAGTTCGTGGTAACGAACTGTAAGTAAGGAGCGACCCGGCTCAATGGTAACCGAAACTCTAGAAAACGGTATTTTGATACAAATAGATACATCAAAAGAATCACATTTTAATGCTGATTTCAAATATATAAGTTTCATCAAGTTTAATCCTACCCATCAAAAGTTAGGCGCCTGAGAAAATTTGGCTGATTTTCGAAAAAAGGGGTAAAGACCCCCTAAAAGCTATAGAACCTTAATGAAAATCACACCATCATATTCCGCGTATCAGAGAACCCTACTGTAGAGGTTTCAAGCTCCCATCTACAAAAATGTGGAATTTTGCATTTTTTGCCAGAAGAAAGATCATGGGTGCGTGTTTTTTTTTTTTTTTTTTTTTTTTTTTTTTTCCAGGGGTGATCGTATCGAACCAGTTGTCCTAGAATATCGTGGAAGGGCTCATTGGAATGGAAATTGAAAGTTCTAGTGCCCTTTTTAAGTGACCAAAAAAAATGGAGGGCAACTAGGCCCCCTCCCACGCTCATTTTTTTCCCAAAGTCACCTGATCAAAATTTTGAGATAGCCATTTTGTTCAGCATGTTCAAAAAAATATTATAAGTATGTCTTTTAGGAAGACTTAATCCCCCGAAGTTCCCGGGGGAGGGCTGAAAGTTATGAACTTTACCCAATGTTAACATATAGTATTGGTTATTTGGAAGTATACAGACGTTTTCAGGGGAGATTTTTCCTGGTAGTGGGGGGGGGGGTTGTTCAGGGGTTATGTGGGAGGATCTTTCCATGAAGGAAGTTTTCATGGGGGAAGGGACATTGCTATGAAGGGGACGCCGGACTTCCCAGCATTATTTAAAAAAAGATCATAAATTTAATATAAAAAAACAAGTATTTCAACTGCAACAGCAGCAACATCGAAACTTTAAACGAACAGAAAATATTACATATATAATTGGGTTCACCCCGTAGTCAATGCCTCGCTCTTTAAGCCAAAGATTTTTTAGTACTTTCATAAGAGCTATTTATTCTAATTAACGGCCTTTGTGATTAAGCGGTCATTTCTAAAGAATTGGAACAAAATTTGAACTTTCGCTTAAAGAGCAAGGTATTGACTAGGGGGCGAACCCCCTAATAAACGTATTAAAAATATATGAATATAGAAGTTCGTTACGTAAGTTAATTCGTAGGTCGGTTCGTAAATAAAATTAAACAAGTTTCGAGAAAGCTATTTAACTAAATAAAAGTAAATTAATATGAAAATTTTGTTTTAATTATTCATGTACGGTGAGCCAAGATCAAAACCTGCATTTATTCAAAAACGTTCAAAAATTAAATAAAAAAAAACAAGTTTTTTAAACTGAAAGTAAGGAGCGACATTAAAACTTAAAACGAACAGAAATTATTCTGTATATGAAAGAGACTGTCCCCTCCTCAACGCCTCGCTCTTTACGCTAAAGTTTGACTCTGTCTCACAACTTTATTTTTTAAAACAATAAAAAACTTTAGCGTAAAGAGCGAGGCGTTGAGGAGGGGACAGTCTCTTTCATATACAGAATAATTTCTGTTCGTTTTAAGTTTTAATGTCGCTCCTTACTTTCAGTTTAAAAAACTTGTTTTTTTTTTCATTTTTCTAATTAAACGGCCATTGTGTTTCAGGAATCATTCTTAAAGAATTAGGACAAAAGTCGAAACTTCAGCGTAAAAAGCAAGGTCTTGCGGAAAGGGCAACTCCTTTCATTTACGTAATAATTTCTGTTCGTTCTAAGTTTTGATGTTGCTCCTTACTTTCAGTTGCAAAAACTTGTTTGTTTTTTTTTTATTTAATTTCTGGTCGTTTTTAAATATTACCGGGAAATCCGGCTCTCTCCTGAAACATTTCGGCACTTGTGTATTATACGCCAGTCACTCAAGTTTACGATGTGTAAAACTCGAGAACAAACTGGTTTCTTCGTTATTTTCGAAACAAATTTGGGCTACATATTTGCAAATTAGGGGGGGGGGGATAAAGTGTAGCGGCTCTGCATGCAAAATGTGTTAGGTACAATTATTCTGCATATTATGAAGTAAGAATTGTTTTCTGACTTCAAACTGTCCAAATACTCCCCCCCCCCTTATGTGCTACCCAAATTATATATATTCTTCCCATCTATTCTGTAACGTGTCTTTGTCTTGTCTCGCGCTACGCTGAAAGAAACTAACGAAGAAATCGGTTTGTTCTCTAATTTTACACAGCGTAAACTTGAGTGAGTGCTGTATAATCCACAAGTACCAAAGTTCCTTCCCCCTACGGAAAATAGGAAAACAAAACTCAAATAAAATTCTCAAATTTGGAAAGCCTTATTTTCCACAAGGGGGTATTTTCCGCGGGGGCATTTTCCAAGGGGGGCTATTTTCCGGGGGGACGGGGGTAAACGCCTAGTACCACCTGAATTCTAATTTCTAGGTCTTGAATTTTAGAGTTCTAGGTTAGTTGTGCTGAGGATGTTGTAAGGTGCTTTATTTTTTAAAGCCCATGGGCTGGCGACAGTAAGATAAAAAATATTGTGGGAACTGGTTAACGACTCAGACAAAATATAAACTAGCATTTTATCTTTATATAAGTTAAAATTGAAATCATGATATATTAATTAATTAAAATAACAATATGAACTAGGCATAGTGATAATATAGCTGTTGATTTAGGTCATTGTACCCATTCTTCATTTTAAATGGAGCATCTGAGTCTATCTGTATGGAATTCGCTACCACTGAGAATTGGGTGGCGGAACACGCTCCTCGGTCTAAAAAGGTTTAAAGGGTTGAAATATATTTTTATCAAGGTTGTTTGTTGTATTTTAGTAAGAGTAGTAGGCTGGGCATGGGAGGAAGAGTGAGCTGGAGAGGAAAGGAGGGGTAAGATGGAGTTGGAACGTGTTAATGAGTAATGGGGATTGGATCTGTTATTGTTATTTTTTGTTCTATATTTTTGTTTTTCTATAATTAGCTTACCCCCCATGCGTTGCAGCAGTCTGAAAAGAAAGGAAATTCAAGGAAAATTTTCCATCCCCCTGGAAAACTCCTCTCCGCGAAAATTTCACCCTGCAGAAAATTCTACCCGCGTATTAATAATGATCGTATTTTCAAATTTATTTTAAAATTCCTCCCGGAAAATCATACTCCCCCCCCCAGGAAATCCCCCATGCGGACTCCATTCATCGTCGAAAATTTTCCACCTAAAAACCCCCCTCCCCCGCGCTGATTTTTACCCCGAGAAAATTCTCCTGGGAGTTAATCCCAGGCAGAATCAAGTTGTATTTTGCTCTAAATTTATATAAATTACCTTATGAATTTTATTTTGATTACATATGCAAAGTTTCAGTAAAAGACATGCAAATCAAATTCGTTTTAATATGGAAGTTCCCTTTCCCCTCCCCCCCCCCTCCCGCCAATAGTTCCCCCTTTTGGGATTTTTTATTTCTTCGAGTTACGAATAATTCAACTTATGCATTATTCGACTTACAGAGGTCACTACATAAAATTTGACTTATTAAGGTAACGGGTTATAGAGGTAAGCCAAATGAAAATTCGAGTTACAGAGGTATAAAATCGCCAAATTTATTTCCTACAACCACTACAAAGTTAAGCATAACTTTATTTAGTGTATTATAGACTTGACATATCAAGGCTTTACTTTCAAATGTCAAGACTTGACTTCCAAATGTCACTAATAAATTTAGTTTGCTAGGAAATACACACCTGAATATTAACAGAATCTGATCATAGGCAGCGCGCTAGCGCTGCCTAGTAAAGAACGATGTGGGCACAATGTGTTTTTTTTTTTTTGTCCATACCCGGGCACTTCGTATCGAAAGAGTTGTCGTAGGAACTTCGAAAAGGGCTCATTCGATTGGAATTGGAGTGGCTAGTGCCCTTTTTAATAGTCGAAAGTGATTGGAGGGCAACTAGCCCCCCCCCCCACGCCCATCATTCCCCAAACACATCCAATCAAAATTTTGAGATAGCCATTTTGTTCAGCGTAGTTGATTTCCAGATAGAAAATATCTTTTTGAGGAGGACATTCCCCCACAACCCTCGGGGCAAGAGTTTTAAGTTATGCCCTGAGGGCATATAAGATCATTGTTGACACAATGTACAGTTTATTATTTTTTTTTCTTTAAAGCAGGGCACTTCATATAGAAGGGGTCGTCGTAGAGACTTCAAAGGGGCTAATTCGATTGGAAATCGCGAGTTCTAGTGCCCTTTTTAATAGTCGAAAGTGATTTGAGGGCAACTAGCCCCCCCCCCCCCCTCACGCCAATCATTCCCCCAAACACATCCAATCGAAATTTTGAGATAGCCATTTTGTTCAGCGTAGTTGATTTCCAGATACAAAATGTGTTTTTGAGGAGGACACTCCCCCACAACCCTCAGGGCAAGGGTTTTAAGTGATGCCCTGGGGGCATATAAGATTTTATAGAGGGCGTTGCCGTAGAAACTTCAAAACAGGCTCATTCGATTGGAAATTCAAAGGGCTAGTGCCCTTTTTAATAGTCGAAAGTGATTGGAGGGCAGCTAGCCCCCCCCCCCCCCACGCCCATCATTCCATCAAACACATCTAATCAAAATTGTGAGATAGCCATTTTGTTCAGCGTAGTTCATTTCCAGATAGAAAATATGTTTTGAGGAGGACACTCCCCCACAATCCTCAGGGCAAGGGTTTTAAGTTCTGCCCTGGGGGCATATAAGGTTTTTATTAAAGGTGTTGTCGTAGAAACCTCAAAACAGGCTCATTCGATTGGAAATTCAAAGGGCTAGTGCCCTTTTTAATAGTCGAAAGTGATTGGAGGGCAACTAGCCCAACCCCACGCCCATCATTCCCCCAAATACATCCAATCAAAATTTTGAGATAGCCTTTTTGTTCAGCGTAGTTGATTTCCAGATAGAAAATATGTTTTTGAGGAGGACACTCCCCCACAACCCTCAGGGCAAGGGTTTTAAGTTATGCCCAGGGGCATTTAATGTTTTTATAGAAGGCGTTGTCGTGGAAACTTCAAAAGCTCATTCAATTGGAAATTCAACGGGCTATTGCCCTTTTTAATAGTCGAAAGCGATTGGAGGACAACTAGCCCCCCCCCCCCCCCCTACGCCCATCATTCCCCCAAACACATCCAATAAAAAATTGAGATAGCCATTTTGTTCAGCGTAGTTGATTTCCAGCTAGAAAATATGTTTTTGAGGAGGGCACTCCCCTACAACCCTCGGGGCAAGGATTTTAAGTTATGCCCTGGGGGATATAAGGTTTTTATAGAAGGCGTTGTCGTAGAAACTTCAAAACAGGCTCATTCGATTGGAAATTCAAAGAGCTAGTACCCTTTTCAATAGTCGAAAGTGAATGGACTGCAACTAGTCCCCCCCAACGCCCCTCATTCCCCCAAATACATACAATCAAAAATTTTGAGATAGCCATTTTGTTCAGCGTAGTTGATTTCAAGATAGAAAATGTGTTTTTGAGGAGGACACTCCCCCACAACCCTCAGGGCAAGGGTTTTAAGTTATGCCCTGGGGGCATATAAGGTTTTTTATAGAAGGCGTTGTCGTAGAAACTTCAAAAAAGGCTCATTCGATTGGAAATTCAAAGGGCTAGTGCCCTTTATAATAGTCGAAAGGGATTGGAGGGCAACTAGCCCCCCCCCAACGCCATCTTTCCCCCAAACACATCCAATTAAAATTTTGAGATAGCTATTTTGTTCAGCGTAGTTGATTTCCAGATAGAAAATACGTTTTTGAGGAGGACACTCCCCAACAACCCTCAGTGCAAGGGTTTTAAGTTATATCCTGGGGTATATAATGTTTTTATAGAAGGTGTTGTCATAGAAACTTCAAAAGGGGCTCATTTGATTGGAAATTCAAAGGGCTAGTGCCCTTTTTAATAGTTGAAAGTGATTGGAGGGCAACTAGCCCCCCCCCCCCCCACGCCCCATCATTCACCCAAGAACATCCAATCAAAATTTTAAGATGGCCATTTTGTTTAGCGTAGGCTAGTTGATTTCCAGATAGAAAATATGTTTTTGAGAAGGACACTCCCCCACAACCCTCAGGGCAAGGGTTTTAAGTTATGCCCTGGAGGCATATAAGTTTTTTATAGAAGGCGTTGTCGTAGAAACTTCAAAACAGGCTCAATCGATTGGAAATTCAAAGGGCTAGTCGCCCTTTTTAATCGTCGAAAGTGTTGGAGGGCAACTAGCCCCCCCCCCCCCCACGCCCATCATTCCCCAAACACATCCAATAAAAATTTTGAGATAGCCATTTTGTTCAGCGTAGTTGATTTATAGATAGAAAATATGTTTGAGGAGGACAGTCCGCCACAGCCCTCAGGGCAAGGGTTTTAAGTTCTGCCCTGGGGCATATAAGGTTTTTATTAAAGGTGTTGTCGTAGAAACCTCAAAACAGGCTCATTCGATTGGAAATTCAAAGGGCTAGTGCCCTTTTTAATAGTCGAAAGTGTTTGGAGGGCAACTAGCCCAACCCACGCCCATCATTCCCCTAAATACATGCAATCAAAATTTTGAGATAGCCTTTTTGTTCAGCGTAGTTGATTTCCAGATAGAAAATATGTTTTTGAGGAGGACACTCCCCCATAACCCTCAGGGCAAGGGTTTTTAAGTTATGCCCAGGGGGCATATAAGGTTTTTATAGAAGGCGTTGTCGTGGAAACTTCAAAAAAGGCTCATTCGATTGGAAATTCAACGGGCTATTGCCCTTTTTAAATAGTCGAAAGCGATTGGAGGACAACTAGCCCCCCCCTCACGCCCATCATTCCCCCAAACACATCCAATAAAAAATTGAGATAGCCATTTTGTTCAGCGTAGTTGATTTCCAGCTAGAAAATATGTTTTGAGGAGGACACTCCCCTACAACCCTCGGGCAAGGATTTTAAGTTATGCCCTGGGGGATATAAGGTTTTTATAGAAGGCGTTGTCGTAGAAACTTCAAAACAGGCTCATTCGATTGGAAATTCAAAGAGCTAGTACCCTTTTAATAGTCGAAAGTGATTGGACTGCAACTAGTCCCCCCCAACGCCCCTCATTCCCCCAATACATCCAATCAAAATTTTGAGATAGCCATTTTGTTCAGCGTAGTTGATTTCCAGATAGAAAATATGTTTTTGAGGAGGACATTCCCCCACAAACCCTCAGGGCAAGGGTTTTAAGTTATGCCCTGGGGCATATAAGGTTTTTATAGAAGGCGTTGTCGTAGAAACTTCAAAACAGGCTCATTCGATTGGAAATTCAAAGGGTTAATGCCCTTTTTAATAGTCGAACGTGATTGGAGGGCAACTAGCCCCCCCCCCCACGCCCATCATTCTCCCAAACACATCCAATTAAAATTTGAGATAGCTATTTTGTTCAGCGTAGTTGATTTCCAGATAGAAAATACGTTTTTGAGGAGGACACTCCCCAACAACCCTCAGTGCAAGGGTTTTAAGTTATATCCTGGGGTATGTAATGTTTTTATAGAAGGCGTTGTCATAGAAACTTCAAAAGGGGCTCATTTGATTGGAAATTCAAAGGGCTAGTGCCCTTTTTAATAGTTGAAAGTGATTGGAGGGCAACTAGCCCCCCCCCCACGCCCATCATTCACCCAAGAACATCCAATCAAAATTTTGAGATGGCCATTTTGTTTAGCGTAGGCTAGTTGATTTCCAGATAGAAAATATGTTTTTGAGAAGGACACTCCCCCACAACCCTCAGGGCAAGGGTTTTAAGTTATGCCCTGGAGCATATAAGTTTTTTATAGAAGGCGTTGTCGTAGAAACTTCAAAAAAGGCTAAATCGATTGGAAATTCAAAGGGCTAGCGCCCTTTTTAATCGTCGAAAGTGGTTGGAGGGCAACTAGCCCCCCCCCCCCTCACGCCCATCATTCCCCCAAACACATCCAATAAAAATTTTGAGATAGCCATTTTGTTCAGCGTAGTTGATTTATAGATAGAAAATATGTTTAGAGGAGGTATAGTCCGCCACAGCCCTAAGAGCAAGGGTTTTAAGTTATGCCCTGGGGGCATATAAGGTTTTTATAGAAGATGTTGTCGTAGAAACTTCAGAAAAGGGCTTATTCGATTTGAAATTCAAAGGGCTAGTGCCCTTTTTAATAGTCGAAAGTGATTAGTAATATTTTTGTTGTTGTTGTCGTTTAGATCAGGGCACTTCGTATCGAAGGAGTTGTCGTGGGAACTTCGAAAGGGGCTCATTCGATTAAAAATAGAAAGGGCTGATGCCCTTTTTAATAGTTGAAAGTGATTGGAGGGCAACTAATCCCCCTTCCACTCCCTCCCTCCCATTTGCCCATTATGTTTAAAACTAAATGTTGCCTAATCAAAATGCACTGTGATAATGCTAATTCCCAATAAGGTATTTCAGCAGTATCCCAAAAACGACTGAGGGTATTATGTTTGAACTTTCGAGGCTACTTCTGCTCCTAAAATTTAACCAAATCAAAATAGTGTAAGTGTATCAAACCTATCAAAGAAAGTGAACAGATTTTTTTGCGAATGGTATCAAGTTTTCCATTTCAGGTCAACTAGAGGAGGTATGAAACTAAGTTAAACAGTACTATTTGTGTCCAGATTTTTAAAATGGTGTATGTGGTTAAAAATTGCTGAAAATTTTTCTCCAGCATACAAATAGCAGGCCAAACTATAAAGTCTTAAAAAGCGAAAAGATTTAAAGTATTATTATCTTTTTCCCTGAAAAGACTATGTCAATATAAAACGAACAGAAATTAATTAAAAAAAAAACTTTTCCACAAAATAAGTTTTCCAAAGAAAAGTCAAGAACTCCATTAAACAAAAAATGAGCAAAAATAAAATCAAATAATCTACCAAGCTCGAAACTACCACAAATCAGCATCGATAAATTAATGAAACCCAAAACGAGCAGAAATTAAAATAAATAACCGACTCAAACTCAAAACGAGCAGAAATTAACATAAGTTGGGAGCAAAACCCCTATGCCTTCCCAAGACCAGAACAAAATTTGCACTTTACAGAAAAAATATATATGTTTTTACTTTTATAACTTTAATAAGTCAAATAATTTTAACATTTTGATTTCTAAATATCAGTATATGTATATTAAACTGACAATGCACATTCATTTGTATTTTTTCAGTAAAGTGCAGTAAAATTTTTCAGTTTCAGTAAAATTTTGTTTTCTTTGAAAAACTTTGTTTGTTTTCTTTGAAAAAACAAATTTTGTTAGAGTTTTTCGATCATGCCAGTATTATGGAAGCCAAAAAACTGCTGTGGGCTTACTATGAGGGGGAACTCGGATATGACGAACGATTACGCGAATGCAAAAAAGACTGTGATAACTTGACGGATATTGCGAAAGCAATATGGCGCTGTGCTAAGGACGGTAAAGAGCTTCCGACTTTCGTTATTCTCGAACCGGAGTCTGTTCCCACGTGTGGTGAAGAAATTGCAGTCTGTAAAACTACCAAAGTGAACGAAATGACGAGAAAAATGGACAGTGAGCTGCAACAGTTTTCCCGCAAGTTAGATACTCTGAACAATGGTTTGAAAGTTATTGCTGATTCCAAGAATCAGCCTACAGCCTCCTCGTCAGTACCTAAAACACCAAATGTGGAAAAACAGCTGTTATCGGTTGTCCTGAAGAATATGCCTCCTGAGTTAGACGATCTAGGAAAGCGTAAGGACTTTATAACAAGTTTGGCGCTGGGTGATACAACATTAGCAGATGCTGTGTTCAGGCGGAGAAATAAGGAATGGCAACTGTCAGTCTCTTCGAAGCAGGTAGCAGAAAAAGTCTTGGCTGCCCTCAAAAGTACCCATAAAATTGACAATCGACTTGTTAATTCCCAGTTCATCGGTATAGTGAAACGTCTCCCCAGCAACGTGACGGAGGACCTTCTGATAAGTCTGTCAAAAGACTGTGAAAAAGCAATCAAGTGCGGCAATTCGCAAGCGTTTAAAATGTATTACCCTTCTAAAAGTGCATTGTCCGCTGCCTTAACAAACCCGATTAAAATTGGTTTCGAACTATTCCGTCTAGAAGAATTCTGCTTTTTTGCCTCGAAGGTGTTATCGGTGCAATCGTTTGGGGCACATAGCGGCGGACTGTAAGGAAGCTGAAACTTGTAGCCGCTGTGGAGAAACTGGCCACACAAGCTCCCCTGAGAGCCCTTGTCAAAATCCTACTCGGTGCCTGAATTGCAATTCGACTAGGCACACATGTTATTACTATGCCTGTCCTGATAACAGAAAAAGCTTGAAAGATGGATCACGCTCCCAAAATGTGTAGTATTCTGTCTTGGAATATAAATGAGAAAGCACTTGAGAAAACAGTTCTGCTTGTTAATATGAGCCTAACAAATGAAGTAATTTGTATACAAGAGCACCTGCTTTCAGAGGACAATATTAGCCGCTCAAGTTCTCAAGTTCACTCCAGTGTTTTTTTTTTTGGCCAGCTGAACGTGTGAAATCCAGAGGTCGTCCATCTGGTGGTTTAGCCACTTTAGTGAGAAAGTCTCTTCAGGCTGAACTTTTAGCATCAAGTAAACACTTCCTCGCAGTTAAAGTTCGCGATACTGTGACAATAAACGTCTATCTTCCTACTAATTATAGGTCTAGCCTCTCGGACAGCAAGTTCACGGCTGCATGTACTCAGCTAAGCCGTTTCGTGAAGGCTCAAATTCCTGGGAATACGTAAGTTCTATTAATAGGGGACTTCAACTGTGACCTACTTAATACCGAATCTGAAAGGACTCAAATCGTTATAGGTTCCCTTCCTGATCAGTTAAATGTCGTTGATAAGGACAAAGCTTATACATTTATCATTGTTGCCAACACCGTCTCAAATCTTGACCATGTGTCAACGAACTTCACGGTGAGTGACGAAGCAAAAGTTGCAGCTGATGGTTCATACTCTGACCATTTGCCTTTGTCATTGTCAATAACACTGGACTGTCCAAAGTTGTCGGGCCCGTGCAAATCCCAATGGAGAGTATACAGTGACTGGAAACAAGTGTCGAATGATCTCTTTGCGGCTACTTCTGGCGATATCCTGAGTAAAATAAAAGTTCACTTCCATCTGCTGCAGAGAAATGCAAACTCGTATTGCAGTGAAAGTGAAATACGTCTGCAGATAAACATGTACCGTGCAGAAATATCGCGTGCTCTGAGTATCGCGGAGAGTGTAGTTATTGTGAAGCGTATCCGTAATAGATCGCTGGTGAAAGGCTGGTCTAGAAATCCGGAGCTAGCGGCGGCTTGTGCGTCGGCGAAACTATGGCTGAAAGTTTGGCATGATAGCGGGAAGCCACGGAGTGGAATAGTGAACGAGATTCGAATCCATAATAAACGAAAGTTCAATAAAGCGTTAGATGCCCACCGTGCAACCCTCAAAGAAATTTTTTTCAAAAGCTCAGTAAGAATCCGAACCTTTTTTGGTCGCTTCGGTCTAAGCCTGAAGAAGCTAAGCCTGCGTCTAATATTTCTGCTAATCAATGGAGTGCTTACTTTGAGTCCGAGTTCAAAGCGCCTGATCCAGTTCTGCAGTCTAATTACGAGAATGAGCTGGTTTCTATGCTTACCGACACCTTCGACGATTTCTCAGTGTCACCGGTCTTAATTTGCCAGGCCGTTAAAAAGCTGAAAACGGTATACTCAAAAGGCTGCGATAGTATTTGTGCTCTACATCTTTCTTTAGGAGGTTATGTTCTTTACCATCACATTGCCCTTTTGTTTCAGATGATTTTGACACAAGGGATAGTCCCGAGTTGCTTTAGTGTGGGTATGGGTTATCCTGATATTAAAGAAGGGGAAGCCAGCCGAACAGCCTTCTTCGTATCGGCCGGTAACGATATCTTCAGTATTTTTTAAACTATTCGAGATCGTTTTGTTTGATGAGATTTATGATAAGTGTGAGATGCCTCCACACCAGTTTGATTTTCGAAAAGGCCTCGGGTGCACCCATGTACTTTATCTTCTTGCTAACATATTACTTGATGCTCATCTCTCGCGAGACACTTTGATCTTAGGTCAGTGTGATGTCATGAGAGCCTTTGACTCTGGGATTCATGCCCAGATTTTGGTTGAGCTGTGTAAGCGAGGCGTGCGTTCTTCTATTGTAAGGTCACTACGTGATATGTGTAGAAACCTCAAGCTTCGTGTTCGTTTGCAAGATGGTGAGCTTAGTGGGGAGATATCCGTACATAAGGGAATTAAGCAAGAGCTATAACGTCTCCTACTTTGTATAATAACAGTGTTAATGATGCACGACAGGTTATCTCTCCGAGTTATATTTTCAAGCATATTGACTTGTCACTTCTGGGTTTCGCAGATGATCTTTTAAATCTGTCTCGGTTGCTCTCTTCATTGGAAAATAATTTCTCGCGTCTTGAAAAAAGTTATGCTGATATTGGTTTGCAGTTTAATGTAGAAAAAGTCTGCTGTTTTTGTTTTTAATTGCCCTGAAGATAATGCTACAGTCAGGCTTGGTGGAATTACCGTAACACCGTCTAGTCACATTACGTACCTTGGCCTGCCGATTGGTCGTAATCTTCGAGACACCCAGTCTTTGCTTAGTGAACACCTTTCTAAAAAAGTGCGCATTGCCTATGTGGGTGTTTTCACTAGCCATCGCAATTCAAGCCGTAAATATATGGCTCGTCTTTATAATGCAGTAGCTTTGCCTCATGTCTTGTACCTGTCTCCTTTTTGGGAGCTCCTGAGTGCACGAAACAAGAAAGACATAAGGTCGGTATTTTTCAAGTATGCCCAATATCTTCTTAAAGTGCCGCCTTTTGTTAGAAACCGCCATATTATTGCGAAATATGGAATTACTGAGCCTCTGAGTGCCGTGGAGGAGGTAATTCAGAATTACTTGAAAAACTGGAGCTTCTGGATCACGAGTGGGCCCACCTTCTCAAATAGTTATGTTATTATGTAGTTCTTTCTGTTTGTATTTGTTTTTCTTGTCAGTTTTTGCTTTTTCTTTCTTTTCTTATTTGTGCTCTGTCTTTTTCTGTTGATTGTAAGATGGGTTATTAATAAATTCAATTCAATTCGAATTAAATTTGAAAATAATTGCTCCAAAAGTAAGTTGTTGTGAAACTGGAAGTATATCTAGATAAGTATATAAAGATGCTGTAGAAGACTTATTTGGAAGTGTAATAGGTGATGGAATAAAAGTTTCAGGATTCTTAGGGCTTTATTTTGTAAAATCTGTATTGGTTTAATATGGCTTTTAAATGTAGATAATATACTAGAGAACAATAATTAATATTAGACTGAATCAGAGCAAAATAAATGCTTCGTAAAGCAGAGTAGGACAAATAATGCTTCAGCCTCCGCATTAAACCAACATACCTTGAAATCTTTAAGTGTATATTTTGAATGTGTGTTTTAAAAGATAAGCTTTCATCAATCACAAGTCCAAGGTACTTTATCATTTTCACCCGAGATATTGATAATATATACTTTGAAGAAGTAACTCGGGTAATACGAGGGCATATATTTGACTTTCTGGCGTAAATTATGAAATTAGTTTTTGATAAATTCAAAGCACTAAAATTTGAAGAACACCAATCAAGAACATTAGAAAATGCAATATCAAGTTTTACCTCCAACTCCTCGTCATTCCTCTCAGAAATTGAAACTGCAGTATCATCAGCAAAATGTGTGCTGAGACACGGGATTGCCAAAGCGCGGTGAAGATCATTTATATAAATTAGAAAAAGCAGAGGACCTAGGACCAGGGTTGCCAACTTGCACACTTTTCGTGTGAAATGCACTCTTTTTTTTTCATTGCACTCTTTCACACCACGGACCAGATTTGCACTCCTTTTGCCCATTATTTGCTCTTTGCACTCTTTTTTGCACACTTTTATGAAATGATGACAGAAAAAGTATTAAGCGAAATAAAAAATTAAAATTAAACTGTTTAAGCGCAAAAGATAGAACAGCTAACCGGTATGATCTTTGTTATCTATGCCTGGCTCGTCCCCCAGGCCTCTTTCTCGTGTTTTCAGCCATTTACCAAGAAGTAGATCAAAGCATAGATAACTAGTGAAAACGTGGCAAATTCAAATCAAGTTTTATAGAAGGAAGTTGAAAGCTGTTGAGCACAACTATTCTTCATGAAAATGGAAAAGTGAGCATGAAACATGAACTAAGGCGATGTAGAAGCAACAACCAAAATAAACCTACT
Organism: Artemia sinica; assembly: GCA_027921565.1. NCBI lineage: Eukaryota > Metazoa > Arthropoda > Branchiopoda > Anostraca > Artemiidae > Artemia > Artemia sinica. The sequence goes on along the minus strand of CM051260.1, from coordinate 69,175,155 downwards.
AAAATCTAATCTCAAACGGATAAATTTCTGCAAAAACTTTAGGCCTGTGCACCATTTTAAAGCGTGAATGATCCATATTTTCTTGTGATCGCCATTGTCTATGAAATAAACATCTTATCTTACAAGCCAGGGTTCCAAGAATTTGCTTTGGATGAAACCCATACTATCAAAATGATATAAAAGGGTAAATTAGGAAAATATGGGGTAGCCTAAAATTGTAATTTAGACTTTAGACACTTCTTGCTATCCTGGAAAGAAGTGGAGTTAAGTGAATGACACTTTCAGAAATGAATCCAGGGCAAAAAATATTCGAGCCAATTGAAAATGACAATGAAAACTGGGCAAATACTGAGCAGTTCATATTTTTGACCTATGAATAAAGTGAACATACCATTCGATGCCTTTTCTTATGCGTTGTCCAAATATAAGGTAAATTTTTACCAAATCATATTATTGACTTAAAAATAAAGTAAACATACCACTTGATGCCTTTTTTTATGCTCTTTCCAAATATAATGATTATTTTTGTTGGAAATGAATTTTACCCCCACCCCTATTTATGCCAATTCAGGTATATATTTGCACATTAGGGGGTGGGGGTAAATTTTGTTTCTGATGTAAATGAGAGGTAAGATTAAACTCCCCCCCCCCTCCCTAATGTGCAAATATATACCCTGAATTGGTATATTTGGGGGTGGGGGCTAAAATTCATTTCCGACAAAAATGATTATTATATTCGTAAAGAGAATAAAAAAAGGCAACAAGTGGTATATTCACTTTATTCGTAAGTCAATAATATGATTTGGTAAAAATTTACCAATTGAAAAATTTGAATTGAAGTTATCAAGTATTTTGCAGTAGGTTGCATCAAGACATGGCTAATTGTAGACAGAGAAAAGCCAAGACAGATAGTCCAAGTAACTGAGAGGCAAATGTTTACCCTTGAAGCTTCCGTCAAACTGATCTTTGCGCAGTGGAACCCGCTCCTTTTATTCTTTACCAACCATGGAGAAGGTGACTCCGCTGGAGATAGAGGAGCCAAAGAAAAGGCTAATAAAATTCTTTCTTTTATCCGTGATTCATCTGTGAAAGTTATTTTGTATTTTCTTTCATTTGTCTTACAAAACATCAATATACTAAACAAAGAATTTCAAGCTGAGGGAACACGGATTCACAGGCTTTTGGAAACATCGTGACAGACGTATCTGTTGCTCCTCAAGTACTATGTAAAAAAGAAAGAAATAGGGCAGGTACAAGATCCATTTAAAGTTGGGTTGAGCCCAGCTCATTTTCTTGCACTTGATTGTATAAAGTTGGGACCAAATGCACTGTGCCTCATGAGAAGCCTGTAAAACACTGGCCTATTGAGTGCTCAGCAGGTTCATTGCATCCAGATGAGCTTTCCGAATTTTTTTTGGAGTTGTGCTCACAAATGAGCAAACGATTGACTACAATGACCTAACGTTGGAAAATCTCAAATGCTTAAGTCCAAATGTTGCCTTATCTGGAGATGTGGACACTCTTGTGCATTTTCTTCAACGGTTTCCGAATTTGCTGGGTGACACTGAGGCACAACTTGATAAAATGCAAATGAAAATGCAATAAACGCGCAATTTTGTGTGCTGTTTGAAGGCTGATAAATCTGTTTGTTTCTGCTTCTATTTTTTTTTTTTGCTGTGCTACGGTGCGGTACTTGACTTGACTACAGTCAAGTCAGCTATAGTTCACGACTAGTTACTTGGACCTCTTATCTCCCTTTCAAAACACTTGGATAAAATGGCGACCAAACTTTAACTAAACATTGGATGCAGTCAACTATAGTTCAGTTAAAGATCTAAGTAATCAAAATAAACATCTGAAATTTTCAAGCAGAGCATTACCTTTTAAGCTAAAAAAGAATGATAATCAATATCTAACTTATTATTTAGAGGTTGATTTCCAAACTTTATTTTAAATACAGTTGAAAAAATTAAAGATAATAAATTTATCGATCGAAGAATAACTGTTAATTATATGTAAATGGTGTAAGAATGGTCAGAACAGTGAAAGGGGCTGCGTGCGCGGCGGCAGCCGCGCGCGCGCAAATTTTTGACTTGCACACGCTTTTAACAACTTGCACTCTTTTTTGGCCTTGATTTGCACACTTTTTTGAACGTCGGCAGTTGGCAACCATACCTAGGACAGAGCCCTGAGGTACCCCAACCATCGAGGACTGAGGGACAGGCGAAGAGAGGAAATTACCTCCATCTATTCGTTGCTTTCTCTTATCAAGATAAGATTTAACTGGGTCCAACGCCGGTCCGCGCACACCCCAATTATCTAATTTACGAAAAAGAATACAATGGGATATTGTATCGAATGCTTTTTTTCAAAATCTAAATATATTGTTGCTGGAATTTCACCTCTATCTAAGCATTCATGAATATATTGGATGAGAGCAATGATAGCGTGTTCAGTTTTGTGTCCAGGCCTAAAACCAAACTGGGAATTTGTGAAAAAAATAGACGATTTAAGAAAGTCATAGAACCTCTTATAAATTGCCTTCTCAAATATTTTAGAAAATGCTGACAAAATAGAAATAGGGCGGTAATTTGATGGGTTTTCAGGAGAGTCGCCCTTGTGAAGTGGAATTATCCTCGCTTCTTTCAAAGCAGACGGGAAAACTCCAGTGAGAGTTTTCCCACACTCCAGTTTTCTCACTCCAGTGAGAGTTTCTTTACCTCCACAAGTTTAACTTTTGGAGGTAAAGAAAAAAATAAATAACGACTTATCTAGTGAATATCGAGTTGTAGAGGTAATTTTCTGGTCGCTTGAACTTGCAGAGGTAAAATATAACCGCAAAACTATTTCAAGTTATGCATGGTTTTCTCGTCGACTTACAGTTTTTTCCAAGGGGATTGAAAATAATTCGAGATATCGAGAATCGCCTGTAATTAAATGAAAACGGTCAGGCCTGTTCTGAGATAATACCTTGATATTAATTTTTATTATATTAATATATAGGATTCGTTTCATGGACCTGACTAATTTAGTTTTATTGATTTGGAAAGGAACTTGTATTTTCATTGATATTAATATTTCTATTCAATTTTGTTAGCTTTACTTGGAAGACGGTCTTGTCTTTGGGGTAAACAGATTGTTAGTGTTTCAATTTGTTAAGGACGAGAAGCATTATCGTATTTTTCTAATTAGTTTTATTTAATTTCGTGGTTTAGTATGGCAACACCGATGAAGCATGGTACTACCCTAAAAATATTACAATCTTGAACCAGCCGAAAGTAACATCTTAGAAAATCGGGGTTTCATTTAGGAATAAACCTAGGATTGGTCCTTGGGTAAAAAATGTTTTCATTTGTTGTTCTTGGTACTTAAGCACCTATCAAAATGGTATTACTGATTTGGTCTCTTTTTTTTGTCAAGATATTAAAGTGGCGGATCCAGTGGTATCATTTTGTGAGACGGTGGTTGAGACATCATCTTTGAAGTGCTTTGCAGAAACCCCGAATAAACGAAACAAGTTGACAATGATTGCCGAACCCCTTGAGAAAGGACTCGCAGAGGACATTGAAAATGGTGTTGTACAGATTGACTGGAATAAGTAAGCGTCTTCCTTTTTTCTTTTGCTTGCGCGTGAACGGAAAATAACGATTGTTGTTCTTTGCTTGATTGTCTTCGGATTTTACCGCCGATCTGGTGGCAAAGTTTGTGCTAGGTGAGGCCTACTCATCTTAAAAGTGGATTAGGATATATATTAGTAAACAACGATGGGTGCAATGAAAATGTTAAAAATAGAATAGCCAAGGGCCAGGATGTTTTTTCACAGTTGAAAAAAAGTTTAGAAGAATAGGAAGATAAGTGTTCGAACCAAGATTAGAATATTGGAAACTAGAGTAATGACGGTGGCTTGTTCCAAAGCATGAGTGCTCCGAAAGACGAATGAGGATTTGCTAGATATTTTCCAGAGAAATTGCCGACGAGTTGTTTTGGGCACCACTGACTCCGTGTCTCAACATAGTGTACGAAAATGTGTTCATCCGTTTAGGCTATATGAGAAAGTTGGATGGCAGAACGTTCTGTGGATGATGGGTTGCCAAAGATAGTCCTTGTCGGCCAACCATCTTGGGCCAAACGAAATGTAGGTCGTGCTTGAATGGGGTTGGAGGATATTGTATGGAAAAATTTAAGGGAAATAGAAACTTCTTGGGAGGTTGTAAAGAGGGAGGTTGTAATAACAATTTAAATTGATTCTAGATCTCTTTTTGTATCCCTTTTCTCTTTAAAATTTATGAATGTCTAAATTTCTTTAAATCTCCTTTTGATTGGTTCTCCCAATTATCATAATTTCTGGTCAATTAATTCTAACCAAGATCAGCACTATTTTCAGATTAGTGTGGATTAGTAATTTCTTGTTTCTTCATCTTCATCAATAAATGGTACGTTAAGTATTATACATCACAACATATAATGGCAACAAAGCGTTGTTTTTGTTGAAGAAATGTAATTTAGAAATTTTGCGCTGGTGGTTTATTTTTGGTCGTACGAATTCATATTATACTGAACGGAACCAGAAAGACATTGAGGAACTGGTTGGAATTAATTCCTAGATTATCGCTTAACTATAATATAGTAAAATTATGTGAAAATATATAAGTTAATTATTTTTTCGGTGCTAAAACTGAATCGTGTTGCAAGTGTCTTTAAGAACTGTTCTAAAGGGCGGGATTGACAAAGCTTTTGTAAGCTTAAAGCTATGTTAACGCTCAATTTTGCAGTTTTTTGCCAAAGTCTTTAATATTAAAGTTTTAATTAGCAAAATAAAACAACTAATAAACATACCTGGTCTATTATTACACCATCTCGTAATACTTTGTCGTTTTTTGGTGTTAAATTATTCGTTAGTTCAAGTAAAACATAATTTTTATGACTACTTGTGTGCTCTATTTGCGCCCTTTTGACTAAATTACATTTCAATGGAAATGTAATTCCTCTCACGAGTGATCACAGAATCTGGCACGGGCTAAAAGTCTTTTAGCCTTATCTTACTACTCAACCTACAACTTTTTCTTAAAGTACCCGCCATTACCTTAGCTATTTTATTACCTTTATAAAGATATAGGCAGTTTTGGATGGAAGTCGGACAAAGCGGATAGAACCAATTGATCAAGCTTGTTAGTTGGAGGGAATAGACTACAAATCTGAGTTTTACAAAAATATCACATAATACCTCTATGTGTATATACATTTATATATACGTACGTATATACTACCTGTATTTGCATAATGGCCTATATAGAGATAACGAGTTAAATAAGAAATGTTGCCTATATAGGATACAGATAGCAATATCTTCTTTTTTCTTTTTTTTACTCTTACAGCTTTCTCGCTAAGTATTTTAACATTCTTACATTTAAGTATTTATTACAATTGTTTGCTGGTAATAAAACACATAATATCCTTACTTGGTGTTAACAATTAATTACCAATTAATTTTTACTTGAGCACATCGAAATACAAGCACATCAATTTTCTGCTGTCATTTTGTTCTCACAATTTTAGGTTCCTTCCCTTATGTAGTTGCTTTGGTGTTCTCACTGAAGTAACTCTAATAGCTGCTTTTCCCTACGCGGATTAGTTTGCGCCAATTGTACATTTTTTTTGGTGGTTGTTTTATTTGTTTTTAGTTTTAGTTTGTTTTTTTATCTTGTTCTTCTTGTGTTTCTCTTGTGCTGAAAACACCTTGTTTTGATACAGGCGAAATATCCGCGTTGCTTTGCATTTTTCGTCTTTTCTTTCAATTAATTAAAAAAAACTTTCCGAAAAATAAGTTTCTCAAAGAAAAGGCCATTTAAAACTTAAGCTCAGCAGATACAAATACCTTTTAAAATTCAAACTCAAAATGACCAGAAATTACTATTAAAGAATAAATGAAACCCAAAACGAACAGAAATTAAATAAGCAATCATAGCAAAAACATAGAACAAGTGAAAACTATATGCGTCTTGAACAGTATTGGAAAGTATAAACAACATGAAATTGAATATTTGATGAATAATGATATTAATTGTTGAAAGATCCATCAGTTCAAGAATTTATTTCACTGTAATTGTATTTTTATTTTCAATACTGTAAGAACTGGGAAAGAAAATATTTGTAACATAATCCGTTTGCAGTTAAGCGCCAATGACGCAGTAGGCTTTTGGTTTTTACAGTTAGGAAAGGAGGCAGTATCCAAACACTTGTCTGTAGGGAAACTATATTCGTCCTTAACAACTTTAAAAAGAGCTAATAAATTAAACTGAATATTTTATGTATAATGATATTAATTGCTGAAAGCTCATCAGTTCAAAATTTTACTATAATTTGAGTGTTTATTTTCAATATTAAGTACAAAAGAAAACATTTGTCATAAAACTGGTTTTCAGTAAAGCGTCAATGACGCAGTAGGTTTTAGACTTTTACAGTGAGAGAAGGAGGTCATACCCAAACTCTTGTTTGTGGTGATTTTTGTTTGTTTCAAGCTTGATTTGCATATTCAATTTAAGTTTCACTCGTTTTAAGATTTATTTATTAATTTACATTAATATCTATTGTATGTTTGTTTGCATTGATTATTTATTTAACTTCTGTTCGTTTTAAGTTTCATTTATACTTCAATAGGCAAATTTTTTTTTTCATTTTAAGCTTTATATTCATATTTAATCTAAGCATTACTCACTTTAAGATCTATTTATTCATTTATATTATTACTTGTTGTATGTTATTGCTATGATTGTTTATTTAATTTCTGTTTGTTTTGGGTTTCATTTATTCTTTAATAGTAATTTCTGGTCGTTTTGAGCTTGAATTTTAAAAGGTATTTGTATCTGCTGAGCTTAAGTTTAAAATGGCCATTTACTTTTCTTTGAAAACTTATTTTTCGAAAAGTTTTTTTAAAATAATTTTTGTTCGTTTTTGATTGCAAAAAATTTCAAGTTTTAAAAATTCCTTATTTCAAAATCAAACTCTAAAAAAAAAAATCAAATATTCATCAAAATATCAAAACTAATATCAAAGTAACAATATCAAAGTGAAAAAATTGGTTTGTGTCAACCTCGGAGTTTTTATTATCTGGTGTTTGAGCTATTTTTAACAAAATTGCTATCTCAAAATTTTTATCGGGTGGGTTTGGGGAAAAAGGGCGTGGGGGACTAGATTAAGCTTCGGTCTCTTTTGACTCTTTAAAAGTGAACTAGAACTTTCTATTTTCAATCAAATGAGCCCTCTCTGAAGTTTATACGAGTTTCCCTTATATAAGAACCATATATATCCCCAGAGTATAACTTACAACGCCTATCCCTGGGCCCTGGGGGGTTTTGTCGACCCTGGAGTTTTAATATCTGATGGTTGAACTATTTTTAACAAAATGGTCACCTGAAATTTTTATCGGATGGGTTTATCCATCCGATACGCCCAAAGGCGTTGAAGACGGGAGTGGTTAGTTGCCCTCTGATCTTTTTAACTCTGAGAAAATGAACTACAACTTTTAATTTCCATTCAAATGAACCCTCTCTGAAGTTTATATGAGCATACCTCCCATAAGAACCAAATATGCCCCCAGAGCAATACTTACAACGCCTTCCCCGGCCCTGGGGGAGGGGCTGACACAGGAGTTTTTCTTATCTGATCTTTGAACTATTTTTAACGAAATGACCATACGTAAAAGGTGTTTTTGTTATATGATCTTTCAACTATTTTTAACAAAATGGCTACCTCAAATTTTTATCAGATGTATTTGGGGATAAAGGTTTTGGGGGGCCAGTTGCCCTCTGATCACTTTTGACTCTTAAGAAGGGCACTAGTACTATCGATTTCCAATCGAATGAGCCCCCTTTGAAGTTTATACGACGACCCCTTCTATATGAAGTGCCTCTGGGAAAAAATAAATGGAGTGTGGGGGGAGGCTAGCTGCCCTCTAATCACTTTAGACTCTTAAAAAGTGAATTACAACTTTCAATTTCCAATCAAATGAGCTTTCTATGAATTTTATACTAGCATCTCTTCCATAACAACCATATATGCCCCCAGAACATAATTTAAAACGCCTACCCCCGGGCCCTGGGGGGCGGTGTCGACACCGGAGTTTTTGTTATCAGAACTTCGAACTATGTTTAATAAAATGTCTGATCTCAAAATTTTTATCTGATGCATTTAGGGCGTGGAGGAGGTGGGGGACTAGTTGCCCTCCGATCTCTTTTGACACTTAAAAAGTGAACAAGAACTTTCAATTTCAAATCAAATGATCCCTCTTCAAAGTTTATACGAGCATCCCTTCCATAAGAACTATATATGCCCCTAGAGCATTACTCATAACGTCTGCCTCCGGGCCCTGGCGGGTTCCGTCGACACAGGAATTTTTCTTATCTGACCTTTGAACTATTTTTAATGAAATGGCTATTATAAAAATTTTATCAGATGGGCTTGGGGAAAAAAGGGTGTGTGTGTGAGGGGGGCTAGTTACCCTCGGATATCTTTTGACTCTTAAAAGTTGAACTAGAACTTTCAGTTTCCAATCAAATAAGCCCCCTCTGAAGTTTATACGAGCATCCCTTTCATAAGAACCATAAACGCCCCCAGGACAACGCACACCTTTCCCCCGGGCTCTGGGGGTGTTTTTGTTATCTAATTTTTGAATAATTTCCAAAACACTGGCTATCTCAAAATTTGTAGGGGACGGTTTTGGGGGAAAAAAGCGTGGGGGGGGGGCTAGTTTAACTCTCTTGACTCTTAAAAAGTGAACTAGCACTTTCAATTTCCAATCAAATGAGCCCTCTATGAAGTTTATACGAGCATCCCTTTCATAAGAACCATACATGCCCTTAGGGCATAACTTAGAACGCCTTCTCCTGTGCCCTGAGGGGTTCTTTTGACACCGGATTTTTTCTTATGCGACCTTTGAACTATTTTTTAACAAGATGTCTATCTGAAAATTTTCATCAGACAGGTTGGGGGATAGCTGCCCTCGGATCTCTTTTAACTATTAAAAAGTGAGTTCGAACTTTCAATATCCAATCAAATGAGCCTTCTCTGAAGTTTATTCGAGCATCCCTTTCGCCCCAGGGCATAACTTACAACGCCTGCCCCCGGGCCCTGGGAGGGTTGTGACGACACCTGAGTTTTTGATATCTGACTTTGAGAAATTTTTAACTTAATGCCTGTCTCAAAATGTTTATTGGATGCATTTGGGGAAAAATGGGCGTGGGGGAGCTAGTTGCCCTCCAATCTCTTTTGACTCGAAAAAACTTAACTAGAACTTTCAATTTCCAATCAAGTGAGCCATCTCTGAATTTTTTACGAGCATCCCTTCAATAAGAACCATATATTCCCCAAGAGCATAACTTACAACACCTGCCCTCGGGCCTGGGGGGCTGTGTTGACCCCTGAGTTTTCGTTATATGGTCTTTGAATTATTTTTAAAAAAAGCTATCTCAAAGTTCTTACTGGATGGGTTTGAGGAAAAAAGGGCGTGGAGGGGGGGGGGGGCTAGGTGCCCTCCAATCTCTTTTGACTCTTAAAAAGTGAACTAGAACTTTCAGTTTCCAATCAAATGATCCCTCTTTGGAGTTAATACGAGCATCCCTTCCATAAGACCCATATATGCACCCAGGGCATAACTTACAGCGCCTGCCCCCGGGCCCTGGTGGGTTGTGTCAATACCGAAATTTTTGTTATATGATCTTTGAACTATTTTTAACAAAATAGCTATCTTAAAATTCTTATTGGATGTATTTGGGAAAAAGGGTTTGGGGGGGGAGCTGGTTACCCTCCAATATCTTTTGACGCTTAAAAAGTGAACTATGACTTTCAATTTCCAATCAAATGAGCCCTCTCTGAAGTTTATACGAACATTCCTTCCATAAGAACCATATATGCCCCCAGGGCATAACTTATAACCCTTGCCCCTGAAGACTGTGGGGGGGAGTGTCCTGCTCAAACATATAATTTCCAGAACTTCCAACTACGTTGAACAAAATGGCTATGCCAAAATTTGGATTGGATGTGGTTGGGGAAATGGTGAGCGTGGAAGGGGGTGTCAGTTGCCTTAGAATCACTTTTGACTATTAAAAAGGGAACTAGCCATTTAAATTTCCAATCGAATGAGCCCTTTCTGAAGTTTCTACGACAACGTTGTTTATACAAAACCTTATATGCCCCCAGGACATAACTTACAACCTTTGCCCTGAGGGCTGTGGGGGAATTGTCATCCTCAAAGACCGTATGTCATTTCCAGAACTTAAAACTTACGTTTAATAAAATGGCTATCTCAAAATTTTGATTGGATGTGTTTGGGGAAAAGGTGGGCGAGGGGGGGGGCTAGTTACCCTCAAATCACTTTCAACTATTAAAAAGGGCACTAGCCCTTTGAATTTCCAATCGAATGAGCCTTTTTTGAAGTTTCTACGACAACGCCTTCTATAAAAACCTTATATGCCCCCGGCATAACTTAAAACCCTTGCAGGGCATAACTTAAAACCCTTGCCTTGAGGGTTGTGGGGGAGTGTCCTCCTCAAAAACATATTTTCTATCTGGAAATCAACTACGCTGAACAAATGGCTATCTCAAAATTTGATTGGATGTGTTTGGGGGAATGATGGGCGTGGGCGGGGCTAGTTTCCCTCCAATCACTTTCGACTATTAAAAATTGCACTAGCCCTTGGAATTTCTAATCGAATGAGCCTTTTTTGAAGTTTCTACGACAACGCCTTCTATAAAAACCTTATATGCCCCCAGGGCATAACTTAAAACCCTTGCCGTAAGGGTTTTGGGGGAGTGCCCCCCTCAAAAACATATTTTCTATCTGGAAATCAACTACGCTGAACAAAATGGCTATCTCAAAATTTTGATTGGATGTGTTTGGGGGAATGATGGGCGTGGGCGGGGCTAGTTGCCCTCCAATCACTTTCGACTATTAAAAAGGGCACTAGCCCTTTGAATTTCTACTCGAATGAGCCTTTTTTGAAGTTTCTACGACAACGCCTTCTATAAAAAAAAAACCTTATATGCCCCCAGGGCATAACTTAAAACCCTTGCCCTAAGAGTTTTGGGGGAGTGTCCTCCTCAAAAACATATTTTCTGTCTGGAAATCAACTACGCTGAACAAAATGGTTATCTCAAAATTTTGATTGGATGTGATTTGGGGAATGATGGGCGTGGGGGGGGCTAGTTGCCCTCCAATCACTTTCGACTATTAAAAAGGGCACTAGCCCTTTGAATTTCTAATCGAATGAGCCTTTTTTGAAGCTTTTACGACAACGCCTTCTATAAAAACCTTATATGCCCACAGGGCATAACTTAAAACCCTTGCCCTGAGGGTTGTGGTGGATTGTCCTCCTAAAAACATATTTTCTATCTGGAAATCAACTACGCTGAACAAAATGGCTATCAAAATTTTCATTGGATGTTTTTGGGGGAATGATGGGCGTGAGGGGGGGGGGCTAGTTGCCCTCCAATCACTTTCGACTATTAAAAAGGACACTAGCCCTTTGAATTTCCAATCGAATGAGCCTGTTTTGAAGTTTCTACGACAACGCCTTCTATAAAAACCTTATATGCCCCCAGGGCATAACTTAAAACCCTTGCCCTGAGGGTTGTGGGGGAGTTTCCTCCTCAAAAACATATTTTCTATCTGGAAATCAACTACGCTGAACAAAATGGCTATCTCAAAATTTTAGATTGGATGTGTTTGGGGAAATTATGGGCGTGGGGAGGGGGTCTAGTTGCCCTCCAATCACTTTCGACTATTAAAAAGGACACTAGCCCTTTGAATTTCCAATCGAATGAGCCTGTTTTGAAGTTTCTACGACAAAGCCTTCTATAAAAGCCTTATATGCCCCCAGGGCATAACTTAAAGCCTTTGCCCTGAGGGTTGTGTCCTCCTCAAAAATATAATTTCTATCTGGAAATCAACTACGCTGAACAAAATGGCTATCTCAAAATTTTGATTGGATGTGTTTTGGGGAATGATGGGCGTGGGGGGGGGGCTAGTTGCCCTCCAATCATTTAATCATTTTCGACTATTAAAAAGGGCACTAGAACTCTCGATTTCCAATCGAATGAGCCCCCTTTGAAGTTTCTACGACGACCCCTTTCCATATGAAGTGCCTCTTGGAAAAAAAATAATAATGAATAAATAAAAAAACATTGGAGCCGTATGGCCTTTACTATAGACAACGCTATAGCGTTGCCTCTGATTGGCCGGAGTCTCGTTCGTTTGTTTGTTTTTGTTTTTTTTTTTTTCATTGAGATTTTTGTGTGTTGGTTTTTTTCCTTTATTTGTTTCCTTTTTCTTTTACTTTCAATCGCTTTCATTATCTTTCAGAAAGCGTCTTGGAGAATTTTTCCAGACAAAATATAGTTGGGATTTACTAGCTGCTCGTTCGATTTGGGCCTTTGGTCCTGATGTAAATGGCCCGAACATATTGGTGGACGACACTCTACCGTCAGAAGTTGACAAAACACTATTAAGTACAGTCAAAGATTCAGTTGTTCAGGGATTTCAGTGGGGAGCAAGGGAAGGACCACTTTGCGAAGAACCCATTAGGAATGTCAAATTTAAGTTACTTGACGCTGTCGTTGCCTCAGAACCAATACACAGAGGAGGAGGTATTGTTTCTTTTTTGCAGTATGATAATTAACTGAATATTCCAGTCCTTACTTCCAGACCTATGGGCCAATTTTCTGTGAAACCTAATTAGAGAATGTCCATATGAAGTAATCAGAGGTACGCTGTGAATATTTTCTTAGGTAGGGAAAATATAGATGGTATTATGTATTCGAATTAACTAAACTTAGAAAAGTTCTCCACAATTTCATCAATTTTTTTTTTTAGTAAAAAACAGACAATTATCAAATAGACGATTAATGCACAAACAAGTTTTCCGTAATATCAAGGAAAGTTTCAGCAGTACAAGTGTCCCATCAGGTGTTTGTGGGCTTTAGCTTTATGACCTTTCTACCGAGTCTTCCTCGACCCAGTTACGAAAGAGTTTCTCATTTGCACCCTAGGATCATAAGAATCTATTACAGGTGCTTTTGCAAAGATTCCACAAGGAGCCTGCTATAAAATAACAGTATAATAACACTAAATAATTCTAAAATCTGGGCCAGGCCTGAAACTCTGTTTTCTTTTCTTTTTTTTTTCTTTCTTTTTTCCCATCTACCCAGGATGCCTTAGACTGAATATATTTTGGCCAACTATTTTTAAAGCCGTCCTCTAATAGGAGTCAATGTTTTGCTTCAGCAGCCGGATTTCACTTCGTCCGATGTAATTGTTTTCTGCCGGGGGTGAAAATACCCTTCGCTTCTTCTTCTCCTAATAGAAGATGGTTGCATCTGTTTTAGATCAGAGTTTAAAAAGTTGTTTCTCCGGTCGGAAAAATAACTTTAAAAATAAAGGCTTTTAATTTATGCACTGACAAGAATTTACTGTTAGTATTCTTTTTTACATATACATAGTAAAAGGATTTTTATGTTTTTTTTTGTTTTTTTTAAGAAAAACAAATTTTGGTTTCAATCACGCTTACGAGTCGGAAATTGTGTAGTGCTGTTGTTTGGTCGTTTTGTTTTGTCAAAATTTACTGTCTCCTGTCCAAACTTAATCCAGTTGTCTTTATTGTTTCAACTTTTTTGCTTTTTTGCTAATTTTTCTAATTTTTTCAGTCGTCCGAAAAAATTCTCAGTCTCTTATATATAGTTTAAACATCAGTGCTACACATACAAAAAATTATTTTCCTGGCTCTTCAGAGTGGGGGCTGTTATTTTCCTGTGTGGGATGTTTGACAAAAGTGATTCCAATGGTGCCGTTTTCATCTTGATCTGAAACCTTTTTTTGAGGTTTTGCAGACTATCTTCCAAAATTCCAGTTAATTTGTTTTCGCAAATAAACTTGTGTTATTAAGATTATTCGAAATAATAGCAATCGCTCCAACCACGATTAGTTAATAATTTACATGGGTCATACCACTAATCAAGAACGCTTCCATTCAAAAGAGCTTCTTATATTGGTAAATTTTCTAGAAAAACTTTATAGAACTTCCCTTTCAATCAGTTCACATAGCGACGTCGCTTGGCTTTTTTCACTTGCTAAAGGGGTCTTTGCTGCTTTAGGCATCTGAAAATAGTCTCATCCTTCAGCACATGATTAAACAATGGCCTGCACAGGGCGATATGTTTGACTTACAATGTCTGATAAGTGAAAACATTTGAAAATCTTGTATAAAATGAAACTTTGTTATTATAGGTCAAATCATTCCAACATCTCGACGTGTAGCATATTCAGCGTTTTTAATGGCAACACCGCGGCTTATGGAGCCATATTTATTCATTGAGGTTCAAGCACCTGCCGATTGTGTTTCAGCTGTCTATACAGTCTTAGCCAAAAGAAGGTAACATTACTGTCCATTATGTAAATTATCTTATTAAACGAACAATAATTGTAATAATTGTATACATATCTTTTTTTTCGAAAATGGCTCCATTTTTTTCTGAAATTTGGCACACTAAAACTTTCCGGTGTGAAAAACGAGCTGGATAGGTTGCGACTTCGAGAAAACTAGCTTAGGGCCTTAATTTTGAAAAAAAAACACAATGAGGTCACATTTGCATGTGTGTTTCTTTTTATTCTGTTTCCTTTATTCCTGTTTACAAATAAATGTGCATTGTCAGTTTAATATACATATACTGATATTTAGTAATCAAAATGTTAACATTATTTAATTTATTAAAGTTATAAAAGTAAAAACATTTATATTTTTCCAGTAAAGTGCAAATTATGTTCTGGCCTTGGGATGGCATAGGGGTTTTGAGCCCTACTCATTTCTGCTCGTTTTGAGTTTGACTCGGTTATTTATTGTAATTTATGTTCGTTTAGGTTTTCATTTATTTATCGATGATGATTTGTGGTAGTTTCACTCTTGGTCGATTATTTTATTTTATTTTTGCTCATTTTTGGTTTAATGGAGTTCTTTACTTTTCTTTGAAAAACTTATTTTCTGGAAAAAGTTTGTTTAATTAATTAGAATAAATAGCTTTGACGAAATTACAAAAAACACTTTAGCTTAGAGAGTGAGGTATGAGTAGGGGGCGAGCCCAACCATATACGTATTAATTTCTGTTCGTTCTAAATGTTGATGTTGCTCCTTACTTTCATTTGAAAAAATTGTTGTTTTTTTTTATATAATTTCTGATCGTTTTTTTTTTAAATAATGCTGGGAAATCTGGCGCCCCCTTCATAGAAATGTCCCTTCCCCCATGATAACTTCATCCATGGAAAGATCCTCCCACTTAACACCTAACCCATCCCCACCCCCCACCCCCAACTACCAAAAAAAATCCCCCCTGAAAACTTCTATATACTTCCCAATAACCAATACTATATGTAAACATTGGCAAAGTTCAGAACTTGCAGACCTTCCCCGGGGGACTGTGGGGGATTAAGTCATCCTCAAAGACATAGTTATTGTATTTTTAGACCATGCTGAGCAAAATGGCTATCTCAAAAGTTTGATCGGATGACTTTGGGAAAAATGAGCGTGGGAGGGGGCCTAGTTGCCCTCCCTTTTTTGGGCACTTAAAAATGGCACTAGAACTTTTAATTTCCGTTCGAATGAGCCCTCCCGTGATATTCTAGGACCACTGGTTCGATACGATCACCCCTGGGGAAAAAACACAACAAAAACAAATAAACACGCATCTGTGATTTTTCTTCGGGCAAAAAAATACAAAATTCCACATTTTTGAAAATAGGAGCTTGAAACTTCTATATTAGGGTTCTCTGATACGCTGAATCTGATGTTGTGATTTCATTAAAGTTCTATGACTTTTACGGGGTATCCCCCTTTTTTCGAAAATAAGGCAAATCAGTAACTTTTGATCGGTAAGACTAAACTTGATGAAACTTATATATTTAAAATCAGCATAAAAATCTGATTCTTTTGATATATCTATTGGTATCAAAATTTCGTTTTTTAGAGTTTCGGTTATTATTAAGCCGGGTCGCTCCTTACTTACAGTTCGTTACCAAAGGAAGGTATACTTTATAAACTTTAAATAGAATAAAGTTTATGCCTTTTTATAAAACAATAAAAGATATTCTAAACGTGTTTGTGAGCTCAGGCAGAAATTTTACATTGGGAACGAGGGTCTAAGCTCTTTATCAGGGATTTGCTCAAACTGTTTGTGGCAATGAAAAAAATTATTTAGCTCTTTGATGTGATTTGGGAACCTTCTACTTTTGTTCGTCATACTGATTTAAAGGCATTTAGGTTTCCTTAGAATTGATAACACACCGAGTAACAGTTATGCGGTCTAATTGTCCATACGATTCTGCAGTAAGTTTATGAAGCTTGAAACAAACAATAAATTTCAACGACTTTTTTAAGATTGCTCCTAAAAGATTCCATAACATAAAGTTCTATAGTTTTGCTGTGTATGGCTAAATTGTTTGACAGATAGTGCAGGAATCAATGGAGTCAATTTGGGGGGGGGGGGGTGCTCCCATAGATTTTTTTGGCTCTCACCCCCGGATTTACCTTTTACCCTGAAAAATGCCTTTTTTTTATGTATGTTCACCGAAAATGCAGCTTCGGTATTTCTTTATTGAAAAACATATAAAGTTTGCCCCCCCCCCTAAATTTTCGTAAATTGATGCCTCTGGCAGGAATAGATAAGATTAGATTTGTCTGAAAAGAAACGATTATTGATAGAAAATTAGATTGCCAGATTCGTGTTTTTCTGGCTTAAAACAAAGGGACTAAAAATTAGTCAAAGTAAAAAAAAGTGCGGTTTGATAAATATCGAACCCGTAGAAAAAGTGGAACATGGATCTTAGAACAGTAACCCAAGTTAAATGAAAAGACCTAAAATGAGGGTTAATTAACTGTCAAAAAGCAAACCTAACAGCTGAAAAAATGACAAATAGGGGAAAAGTCGAATTTGCGGATAAAAAATTAATGCGAAAATCTTAAAGCCTCTACATTTGCCTAATCTTATGATAACTCAATCGTTTTAGATTTCTGCTTCTAGCACTTTTTCTTTGATTCAATGGGGACTCCTATGCTTCCTTTTTCTTCCAATGCCCCAACCACGGGGAAAAGTCAGGGGTAGTGTAAATTTGGGTACGTCCTAGATATACCCAATCAACTAGATCTTCAGTGAGTTTTTGCTATGATAATTTATTTATAACTCACATCATACAAAAATATATGACATTCGTGGAGCAACCGAAAAGTGAGAATAACCAGGAAAAAAAATAAAAACCATGATACTAAAAATAAAGCAACCACTTTTTTTCATTAGTTCCTAGCCCTTGCTACTGTTTTCCTGTTGTTGATGCCATTTTGGGCACATTTTGACGCAGTGCTGCTCATTGCTATGCTATTCCTTGTGCATAAGTTTCATGAATTCTGCCAAGACTAGACAAGATCTTTTATTGACAAAAACACATGACAAATAAATTTCTAAACTGGTCGACGGAGAGCAGGGCTCGATGTGTCGGCCATTAAATTAGGCTTAAATAGAAATTATCTTTCATCAACATTGGATGCGTATATCTTTACGTTTTTATAGAAGTTTTTTTTTTTTTTGCTGGCTCTTTGAAAATACCTAAATTACTGCAAGCAAATTTTTAGTCTACGGAAGACAGCTTTGCAAAAAAGTGATTTTCCTTGTTGTTCAAGGTGGGGGACTGTAAGTCTCCTGCATAAGGTTTTTGACAATGGCGATTCAAATGGTGTACTCTTTATTTTGATCCAACGCCATTATTGAGGGGTTTCAGACTATTTTTTTTCAAAATTCCCATAAATTTGTTTTCGTAACAAACTTATAATACTATTAAGATTAATTAAAATAATAGTTACCATTTCCGAATCAGCTACAGATGACGCTTTTTCCTTACTAACTGTTTTTTTTACTCCTTTCGAGATTTCCAGTTACTAAGGGCCCGGCCGTGGATTCATTTTTCTCTGTCCGTTTTTGCTTCTCGATAGCCCTGGTCTGTTGAACATCTTTCTTTTTCTGTGTACGCTTAAGTACTGTTCCTTTCAGCGGCATTTTAATCTCTTTTGAATCGGTTTTCACAATTTCTAGGATTCTACCTTTATTTTTGTTTCAGTGCTGTTTTCCAAGTGTTATTTTTACTAATTAAAAGCTTTAACTATTGAGGTGAATTGACTTGTCATCCTTCGATGTCAGTTTTCGAAATTACTATTAAATTTTTTTTCTATACGATACAAAGTTTTATTGTTAAGACTAATCGGAATAAGAGTTTTATCATTCATGAACCAGCTACAAATGGCGATTTTCTCAGTTGACAGTTTTTTACACGTTTTAAATTTTGGGTTACTATGGGCCTGGTTCGTTCTTTACTAGGTTGCAGCTATCACTGCAACCATAATACAAAACTTACTATTAAAATCAAATGAACTATATCTTAATCCTATTTCAGAGGTCACGTGACTCAAGACGCACCTGTACCTGGGTCTCCAATGTATCTCATCAAAGCTTTTATACCAGCTATCGACTCATTTGGCTTTGAAACTGACCTGAGGACGCATACCCAAGGACAGGCTTTCTGCTTGTCAGTATTCCATCATTGGCAGGTCAGTAGAATTTTCACCAATTATTAATAACAAGCTAAGGATGTTTTAGCTTTCAATCTGAAAAAATTAATCTGTGCTGAAAATACTTTGGACAAATTCGTATAAGCTTTAACACACCCAATTGTGGTTTTAGGGAAATAGATGGGATTTAATATATTGCTTTCAGTCGGGTACTTAAAAGAGATAAAAAGATTATTGATCAAAATTTTGAAGTAGATGATGTATCGTTAAGTGATCTGAGCTTCGTGACGTCCTTTGAAATGTAAACTGTCATACATAGAAAGGAAAGGTAGCTAAGTTTCTAAGCTGTCCGTGCTTCCAAACTAGAACTGTTTTGTATATTGGGGTCCCCTTGGTTCAAGGACCTACGATTTTAAGTTTATCTATTCAAGAAAATAAGTTTTAGGTCCCATTTCGTGCTCTATTTTGGGGCATTTTTTTCTGTTTTTCATTGTGCCTTTGGTTGTCCTTGGCCCGAGAATGTACTGGTGTAAGTTTCAAGCCATTCGGAAAAAGCGCTTGGCCCCTTAGTCGGGCCCCGTTTTCGGGGGAACGAAGATTTTTTTTTCCTGCTTCCGCATTAGGATCTCTTTAGCCCAAGGACTTAAGGACATAAATTTAGACCGAAAAGAAAACAGCTTTAAGGCCCTGTTTTGTGGGGCCCCTGTCCCTAAACGAAGGTTTGTGTTTACACGTTAGGCTCCTCTTGGCCCAGGAACTTATGCCTTAAGTTTCAAATGTATTAGGGATAGGTACAATTTGGACCCATGTCCAAATATGTCTATAACCCTAGCACCCTCTTTTTCCAAAAAAGCGTGTTCCTCCGGGTCCAGGGAATGATCCCTGAAAGTTTCGAGCCTATAGCAAGCCCAGGATCAAGTATGCCCCATTCTATCATTATAAAACCTATCTGTAAACAAATTAGCAATTTACACAATTCAAAGCCGATAAATGATTCCAAACTCGAATAGATGAAACCTAAAACGAATAGAAATAATCACAAATAAGATGGGGTTACGGGCCCCTACACTTTCTAAAGGTCGTAACGTCTCTACTGAAAACGATCCGTATGTCGACCAGTATGCTTCTTTTTTCACAACAAAACAACAATAAAATAAAATCACAGGGCTAATTAAGATCTACAAATAAGAGCTACCATATGGTGGTAATCCTACTCTTATTTTTAGTAATGCCTGCTCCTTTTAAGTTTGAGTCGATTATTTCATCTTAATTCCTGGTTGTTTTAGGTTTCGTCTATTCATCCATAGCAGTATCTCTTATCTTTGTTGGATGTGGTTATTATAATGTTTATTCGTTTGAATTCCATTTATTTATTCATGGTGGTTTCTGTTCTTCTTAAGTTTGAATTATTATATTATGTAATTTCTGCTAATTTTAGGTTTAAATATCTTTATTTTTGTTTGAAAAATTTATGCCGTTTTTCTTTTAATTAATTGGAAGTAAGAGTTAGTGTCCTAGTTCTTTATTTTGGGAGTTTGGATAGAACCCAAATTCTTCGGGGGAGTGAGTACCTAAATGCTAGCCACCAGGACATCTACTTGAACAAGTTGTAGGATCTGAACCATACCTGGCGGGAGGTAAAATCCTCGTTGAATCTTTTGAGGAATTTATGCTCAATCAGGCCTCCGTGGGGAATCGGATGTGGGATCTAAGTTGTTTTAGTTAGGACATCTACCAATCTGACCTCTGCGGGGGAGCTGGGTCTAAATTCTTGCTATTGGAACACGGGACCAGGAGAAGCTGTCCGATCTGGACGAGTAGTAGCAACTAGTATCCTATCTTTGCATCTCAAAGGTTTGAGACTATTCAATCATCTGTAAGGGAGAGAAGTTCCT